>OU015496.1:169310241-169910241 GCA_907164885.2 Dolomedes plantarius | reverse complement strand
AAACGGAAATCAATGACTCATGCAGGCCTTTTCCTTTGATCTTTTGTTTATCTCCTTATATTTAAAAAGCCATAAATTCACTCGACTTTATATATAAATATTCCCAATTTGCGCATTACCGACGTCAAACTAACATTGGCATCCTCATATAGGTAGCAACACTTCCCCATTGTTTGCATTAGAAATTTACAAAGGGGATTCATGACCATCATATTTTTAAAACTGTTTATTTTTTATAAAGAAATATTTCAGTGTTAGCTTGTTGCTGGTAAGTATCACCCATTCCCACAAATTTAATTTTGGAGTGCAATTTATATTTCTCGTTGTAATACTTCCTAATCATCAAATCATGAAATATGATGATTTTCTTACTCCTGACAAAGACCTGGATAAGGCCGGCCACAGGCGACAGTTGATCACGCAATTACCCTGCCTGCAAAGTGTTACAGATTTGATAGAGACAGGTGTAAGTTGGTTGCATCTACTCAGCTAGGTACCCAAAAAATAAGTACATGAATGACCCTACATCCATAAAACTCCACACGTGTTTCAAAAAATGGAACTCAAATATCACTAATTTAAATACAAGAGAAGAATGGAAAATGAAAGAATGTCATGGTCAAGTGCCACTCATCTAACTCTTCTCAGAACAAACAAATGACTCTTCAAAAAGGTACAAAGCACAGTTTGATGACGGAGTTCATTGAAAGGTCCCGGATACTCCGGTCCAATTTAATTCGGCTTTCATCTGTCCTATTCTTCGGTGTGTCATTCAAATATCTAAGATGAAAACGTTGGACGTAAACCAAGTCACTAACATGCGCTTAAACCCAAACCATCTGTTGAGTAGCAGAAATAATTAAATTTCCTCATGTGAAAGGAAAACCATGTTTCGATAAATTCAAATATGACATTAACAAGTGTGGCCAGGAAGTTAATTCTCAAGACAAATAATGGAGAAAGAATGCCTGATTTTTTTTTTAAATAGACACTGAAAAACTTAAGATGTCTTTGAAGCCCTGCATCATCAGAGAAAGACAAATTTGACCAAGACAGAACAACTATAAATGTACACTTAACACGGATATTAATTATATAACACTACAGTCTTAATCCAGTAACTGTAAATGTTATTGCAAAATTAGTAAAAGGAAATATGGCAGTTGAAACAAAAACTACCTATTTCTTTGGAACAAAGGAATATCCTTACATATAATCAACAATTCTCCCATTCTCACTTTTTAGAACAAACGATCTATAAAATTTTCGCCTGCGAAAGAAGAGCGAATTTTCTAAGACGCTGCTTCCATCCTCAGGGATGAGGTTGGTTGGTTGAGCATGCTAAGGTCATTTACTGCATAGAGCTAATTAGACATTAGAGCTAATTAGACAGGGACCTACTACTTAAAGCCTATTCCGAATGGCTACATACATCTACGCCAATAGTGGAATTAGAACCCACAGACTAATACCAAATGCCAACGCCCTAGCCATTCGGCCATCAATTCACACTGTTGACAATTCACACTGTTGCTGAATGCTTTATAAAATATCACTTACAAGTAGAAAGTACCAACTATGGCAAGAGAGATTCCTCTTTAAATTGCTCAAGGAGTGTCACTGAGAAGTTTTAATAACTTATCTGGGTATCTCATTTGTTGGGACTTTTACCGTAAAGTAACTTACCTTTAGTTTTCCTGTAGTGAAGTATTGCACTGACACTGTTATTTTGATTTTGGCAGTTGTCGAATATGTTTTCTTAATATACTAGTGATCAGGTAATCAACCGTGTTAACCTAGTAAATTAGTTTGCAAATGATGTCATTACCCCAGATTCTGTTGTATGACATCATTTGCATTCATCAAATGTTAGAGGGGTTTTATTTGTTTTTCTCTGTGGTTTATTGATTACGAGTTGAGATCAACTCATTGTGTGTTGTTTATAATTTATGCAAATATTGTGTGTATATATATCGACTGTGTAACAAGTTTGCTTGCCCTTCCTTTTGCTCTTGTCCTCTTTTCTCCATTTTGCCAGCTGAGGTAGAGCCTATTATAAGTAAGATGTCTGGTGGACTGCATGCCTGAGACAGTTTTATGTTATTATGTTTGAATGTAAATTAATATTTTAGTTTATAACTTTGAATAAAGAAGTTTTATTTTATCTCTGTTTCTGTCATTATATACTGCCAGCCACACTCTGCTTATTGTCCCTATCTCTGACAGTATTAAACCCAATCAACTCGTCGAGTCCATAACAGAAGTCTCCCCTTTTATAAAGAAGCATTTGACACACAGGCAGGCCTCTGATGTGTGTCAAAGGCAATGTTATGAAAATTCCCAAATGGCTGTTCTGAACATTTTTCTGTTTGTTTTGGGATGGGCGAATAGTGTCGCACTATGTTTAATGAGAACTTGCAGTTTCTGTTGTACCATATTTATCCCAATCAACAATACCTGATCCTTTAACAAACTTCACAGAATCATACATTTACAGCTGATTGAAACACATGATATAAGTAGCTGTCTGTCAAAAGAAAAGATCCAAAATGAGTAAATGTGATTATTTGTGAATCTTCGAAAGTTTTCCAAAGAGATACCAAAGAGAGAAACAGAAATTCGTAAAGCATGATCATGTACATTAAGATAAAAAGTCTATTTATTTATATATATATTTTTTAACAAAATGGAGCCAGCTTTCAAGGCGGCAGTAGGTCTAGGATTCCAGAGTTGTCCCACGACTGAGGTGGCGGTTGCTGTGATTGCTGTTGTTGCTGGGCGACCACGCCCTGCGGCCTCATCCCCTGTTGCTGCATCATAGCTTGCATAGACTGCTGTCGTCGCATCTGCTGCTGAGCCTGCTGTGGAAATCAAAAACAACAAAGTAATGTCAGCAACAGAGTCCTTCCATCATCGTTGCTGATCTGACTCGTCCACAAACGCTCCTCTCGCAAATCCTACAGCGTTCAGTCAATTTTTTTTAACCAGAATTTAATTGCAGCATCTTTTAAATGTAATCTTTTGACTACTGTTCATAAGACACATTCTTTAAATAATGCAATCTTGCTGCTAACATGGTAATCATTATTTTGCTCTTATATTTAAATAAATGCAGAATCTCTTCAAACGCAGTATATAGCGCAATGCGTAAAGTATATAGTGCAATGCGTAATTCTTTTTCATTGACCAAACTGTGGTTTGCGAGAGATGACAATTGCAGATGAATGGGCTAATTGATTAAGTTAAAAGCAACACATATAAAGATATACTAGGAAGTAACAACTACCCCCTCCCCAAGTTTAATCTTGAAAACACTGGAATTTCAAGAAAACTTTCCTACCGATCATTATTTACAAATTAAATTATATATAACACTTACTGGAACAAACACATCCTTCAAAATTTTTTGTTGCATTACATTTCCTTACTATTAATTTATTATACACAAACTTTTACAAACCTTCATATTTTGTGGATATTATACCAGAACTGGGCAGTTACAAAGAAACAGGCAATTTTTTAAAGCTTGAACATTATTATTACTATTACAGACACCTTTTTATTGCAGACGATAAAATGGGTACAGATTTTTTTAAAATCCCATTCATTAACAAAAAGTTAAAATCATAATGCATTAAGAAAGAGTTCATCAACACTTTGAAATTTTACTGCATCAAGATCAAAATATTTTAACACCTTACAGATGAAAATGGAAAATATTAGAAAATACTGATTATGTAAAAAAATAAATGCTTATCAACAATTCTCATCACTTGAACCACTTGAGATAACTGAGCAGTCATTTCAAAATGAACTGAGTAAATGAAACCATAGTTTCTTTTGAGAATATTGGAGATTTTCCTTGATGTAGCATGGAGCTTGTTTTGGTGTCAGCTACGCTAACATTCTCTAGTAAATTTATAAATGTATCGAATAATTTTATAGAAATATTTTTAGCTTGTTATTGGGTAGTTTCTCTTTAAAAAGAAGAAAATTTCATTCTTAGAGAAACACTCACATAAAGATATACATTTACTGATTACATGTTTAGAGCAAAACACTACAGGATCTAAGAGTTTTCTACAACCTAAAAGAACAGTATAGTATAATGGCTTAACTCTGTTCTATAGTTAACACAGAATGTTAACTCTTTCCTGTGTCTACAAATTTTGATTCTTGTATAACTGAACATAATACAGAGTGCATAATGTTTGAACATAGCATGAAGGTCTGTAAAAATATTTTGAAAAATTAGTTATACTGGAATCTTGTAAAACAGAACACTAATAAACACTTTTTTCAAGGAATGTATAAACTTTCGAATGGATAAAGTTTCTAATAATAAAAATTTATAAAGAGATTTACCTGTTGTAATAAGCTTCTCAACTGAGGATTGTTGGTGGCATTTACTTGGTGCATCTGCAAACCTTGTTGTTGTTGTTGTTGTTGTTGTTGTTGTTGTTGCTGTTGTTGTTGTTGCTGCTGCTGTTGCTGCTGCTGCTGCTGCTGCTGTTGTTGCTGTGCCAGCTGTTGCTGATGCCGTTGCTGTGCTGTTGCCTGATCTAATTGTTGCTGCTGATGCTGTAACTGTTGTTGCAACTAAAATTGAAATTTTTTGCACTTGAAGACAAAGGAGTATGTTCTAACACAGTATTAGACCCATTACCAGGCACAAACTTCTATCAGAATCTCGGAAAAATGGAAAATTCAGCATTCCATGACCAAAAGAAATTAAATGAGATAAAATAATCAATGTCAATTCCTTAGCATAGAGGATTTGAGATTTATGCAGATACAAATCCACTAAACGACCAGTAGAAAACAACCACTAATTCAGTTGTTGAACAACATATCAAATTATAAATTTAACAATAACGTCTGGTTTTAGTAGTAACGATAAGTCAGTTATTTCAATAGTATAATTAGGCTAAAAATATTTTACAATTAGGAATTTGTAAATGTTTTTACAACCCACAACTATCTTAAATAAAATAAATTTAAGTAGAAGCATCTTCAAAAAGGAAATCTAATTATTATATCTGGATAATCCAATTATGTATTACATTAAATAGACAAGGAAAATAATATGCTTGAATATGATAAAAAGTTCCCTTAAATTACTTCTTATAAGAGAAAAAAAACAATTAAATGGAATAATAACTGTGATAATAAAAGTAAAACCAGAATAGTATACATAAAATTAGAAAATATGAGATAGCACTACCATAAAAAGTAATTAAATATTTAATATTTTAAACAACTATGATATGCATGAGCATAAAAAATAATAGTATTTTTGTATAAGTAAAAATTCAAACTGCCTCAAAAGGTACAATTTAATGGCATTATTTTTCTATTTAATAAAACTATGAATAGCTTATACAAAACTAATATTAATTTATATATATATATATATATATATAATATATATATATATATATATATATATATATATATATATATATAAATATATATATATATATATATATATATATATATATATATATATATATATATATATATATATATATACAGTGCTAGATTTCTAGAAATAAGAGGTGCCGGAACGGTAACTTTCCGGGAGAGTACCAACAGAGTAATTTGTGATTAAATAAATGTTTTTAACTATCGTAATTTTTTTTCCTAAAGAGAGGTACCGGAACGCCGTTCCGGCACGTTCCGCCTCAAATCTAGCCCTGTATATATATATATATAATATATAATTAATTAATATATATATATATATATATATATATATAATATATATATATAAATATATACTGTACAAATATTTAAAGACAATTATACACTTCACTATTAATTAAGATGTAACAATACTGAGGTTCTATAAAGTTAACATTTTTCATAATTATTTATTCATTTTTTATTATAACCTTTTTAGTAAACATTTTTGGTTTCCAATTATTATGCAATTTTCAGATTACACAATAAAGACTATTTCTTATGCCCCTTGGATGGAAGTAGTCCTATCCAGGAGCAAGGAAAGCTGCAGGTACGGGTTCTAATTTTTAGGTCTTGCTATTGGACACCACAAAGGTCCATCTTTCCTCACTGCCACTACAGTATAAACAGTGTATCCCAGGGGCAACATCTGGGTGGCTCATATCCTCCTTCTACCACTACAAACCCAAAGGGAGGGACTTTCTGGCAAAGAGTTTTAATGTGCCCATAGCCAGCACAGACCCATAATAAGTCTTTTGGCTCCAGGCCCACAATGAAGTCTTTTATAATGCAGAAAGTTTGCTCAGTGACTACAAGAGAGAAAAATGCATTCAAGGTTTATACTAATTTTGAGTAAAAAATAACAAGTTCCTCAGGACTTTATAAGGACCTGAAGAAGCATTTTTAAGGACCTTAAAAATGATTGAAAACTTGTTTTACTTCCAAAGTTTAGATGTTTAAGAAAATTTAAGTATCAGAATTAAGACCTTGCATGTTTTCTTCAAAACTGCCAACTTCATAAATTTATTTAAAAAATCAAAATTACTATAATGCATTTTAATCTATTAGAATTCTCCTCTTTTAACTTCTTTAGTTTATGCCATTTTAAGATCTCACATAGTGTAAATTAACAGTTGGCTACCAGTTTCCTATCCAGAGAAGAAGGAAAGGAATAGAAGGGGAAAATTATGATGTTCAAAGCTAAAACTTTAAAAAATGAAACAATCTCATCCTGGATAACATTTTAGTGATTTAAATGCAAAACTGTTTTATTCAAAACTTCAATTGTTGCATTTCGTGGTTCTTTTTCAGTTTCTTTGATCATGTACATTTATCGTTTCACATTTAATGAAGAAACTTACTTTTCATAAGACCTTTTTCTAGGCCTGTTAAACTATCAACTGAATGATTTAGGTTCACAAGTTCAGAGCATATTTATCAACTGATGAACATTAAACATTTTTAAAAAGTTGAGACATTTTAATCAAAAATAAGTTTATTTTTGTAAATATTTTTCATTTATAAATTTTTAAAAAATTTGAAGAGAAATATTTTTTTAATTTTAAAATTTATTTGCTAAAATACATTACATAGACAATGAAAACCTTATGAGTGAAATAATCAAACAAAATGAGCAATAGGAAAGTCCATTAAACTGTATTTAAGGTAGGATGAGAGGTTATCAAAAATGAAATAACATCAAGCAAGTAGCCAGTAAAAACAAAAACAATTTTTCTTTCAAAATAATAATAATATATCTGACATTTTAGAAGTCAAAAATCAAATTTATTTCAACAGTCAGCAAACAGTTACTAAAGATTCTAAGGAAATCACAAATGTAACCATGAAATTATAAAAATACTTTTTAATCTAAAATCATAAATTTTCGAGGACTACCATGCACTTTTTGGCTTATTCAAGAATTTGGCTCACTGTTGATGGTTTGATATGAGCTCTCTTAAAGATCATATGAATTCTAAAACTTATTCACTGACAGATGTTGTGAATGCTTTAATCCTGAATTTGTTAGCATTATTTATCTAATAAATTTGCAGCATGCAGTGGGTAAAAGTAAAAAAGACAAATGCCTGCCACAATAGGAAAAAAAATATATTAGTTTTGGCTACAATACACAATGATAATCTAACAAACAACACAGTTTTGACAATTCTCTGAAGAAGAAAAAATTGCTCATCCCAACCACACCTTGTTGCTCATCTAAAGTCCTTATCAGAAAACAAAAAAAAATCTGCACAAAACAATAGTATTACTTCTGAGACAGTACTGATCCTGATAACAGAAAACATTTTCCTCGACCAATGATAATGGAGCAAGCACTTCATGTGTGATAACTACAAGATTTTGAACAACCCTCTCTCATCCCTAATTGCAACCCTACAAGTTATATTGACTGGATTCTTGTCATTTGACAGGGGCTTAATAAACATAGCTTGATAGTCATGAGTTAGCCCAAGATGCTGTAATGGGATGCTTCTTGCTTTTTCCTACAATGTAATGAGAGTCCAATGCACATCACTTCAATACCCCAAAGTTTAATCTCTCCAACTCCCTCCTTGAAGGCAGATATCTTTCCTTCAAAGAACCATATTGTCAGTATATGAAGAAGTGCATCTTTTTATTTATTTATATATATATATATATATATATATATATATATATATATATATATATATATATATATATATATATATATATATTAATTAGTGAGAAGACACCACTTTTCACAGACAACTTACATCATGAATTCATAACCCAAAAATAGACAGATAATTAAATAATTTTCATTGCTCCACCACATTAGAAACATAGGACTTATATTATGACATAAATACTTAAAATCGGATCCCCCCTCCCCCCCAAAAAAAGTAATAATAATAATAAAAGAAATAAATAAATTACTTTGAGGTTATAAAAATACAAATCAGACTTTTTTAAATGCAATCTGCCACTTAATGAAATGTCATCAGTCTTTTGTCATCAATATCAGTCTTTTTTATATCACTTAATTTTGAATTTTATTATAAATAAAATTAAAAAATTGCCTAAAACTGTGAAACTAAGCATATTAATAAACTAATTTTGAAAACTCACCAACATCATTTTTAAAAAAACCTTAAATATAACAAATAAACACACACGTCTTCAATACACTGAAAATATGGTTCTTTTAAACATCTACCTTACTAGTTGAATCAAATAAAGTTAGAATAAGATTAATTATCCAATGTACTTAAAACAAAGGCAAACTCAGTAGTAAGAAAAGGTTAGACATAAAATGCAATTAAATGAAACTAGGATGCTAAAAGGCAGAATCAGCCAAACAGATATGATTGCATACACAGGCACACTATTATGACAGCGGAGGGGAGGGGGCGGGGGATTTATACCTTAAAGGAAAAAAAAATTCACGACAACATACCCTTACAACAACAGGATTATAATTATATTTTCTTCATATTACATCCATATTAATATGATAGTTATCCTAGATAACAGTATGAAATCATTATAGATTATGGATTTTAAAATTATTAGATTTTACACAAGAATAAATGCTGAAAATTCCAAAAACCAGTACCATACTGTACAAAGATTAATGCTGAAATTTCCATTTTTTTAATCATTAAAACGAAAGAAAACTAATGGAGATTAGTATATTCATTAACAACTATTAAGCATACAGCCTGATAAGGAGTCAAGTACAACAGAAAATAATTAAATATATAACAATATATATAAATGCAAAATGAAATATCTATGCAGAATTCCCATTTTACTTCTTAAAATAACACAAGGTAATACAAGAGTTCAAAAGTTAGAAAAAACTAATAGTTTTCTAACCGGAGTAATGACACAGTTCTAAGAAAATACATCAATAAAATCAGAAATAATTCAAAACCCTTTGGGACTTAGATATGTCAAGAACCTAAAAGTAAGCAACTGCATCAGTGAATAATTTTCTTGCTATTTTTACAACCTTTGTTATTATTTCCCAAACTTTAATCTTCCAGTTAAAGAAATAAACTGTTTAACATACTCTAGGCTAAATGTTAATTTATTACAAGGCATAATGAAAAACCGATATAATAAAATTACTTCAGTTTTCTTTCCCATTGACTGACAATTTATTTTCCAAGAAACAATATGCTAAAAACCATTAAATATGATATCTTACAGGTAACTAGCAACAGAATTTGAAATGATGTAAATTAATGTCAGTGGCTGTGGAATAATTAATAAAACACTGGCTATTTACAGTACAATTAAATGCAATATAATCCTTAAACCACAACTATCCACTTTCATCGGTTAAGTTATAAAAAACCTTGAAACCGACTCTAAAATTAGCAGTCAGTATAGGCAATTATTTTTTTTAATAAATTCAATCATTTCTACACCAAAAAAAGCCATAAATGGAAGGATTTCTAAAAGATACTAAAGAAATTTTCTCACAATAAAAAATACTACCATTCTGTAATTGTCAAAATTTTAAGTAATTATCAAAATTTTCAGCAGCTTTTTGAAAACATATTTTGGCAGCTTTTTGATTCAACAAAGCTTTGTCAGATAATTCCTTACATAAATCAATACAGATTAATTGATAAAAACACTTGAACATAAGTGCACTAAATTACTTCTTAATATAGGAAATGTTTCTGTAACAAAGTTCTGCCATTAGACATACAAAGGTCAAATACACTTCTTTTCGCAGATTTTTCATAGAATCTGGCCATTTAATCCTGATATTAAATGAAGGGGGTAATTATTTTCATTTCATAAGCATTTAAAAATTTACCTGCAACATTCTAAAACTGTAAAGTGTGTATATATATTCTCAGATTCATTAATATACCACTATTTCTACATCATTTAATTTTAAAGTCAAAGTCTCCATGAATAAGAGAAAATTTTCAGATTTAATATTTCAAAGAAAAAATGTCTACCAGTGAAGATACTGTTGGTAATGACAATCCATTTTTATTACACAAAATGTTGCAAAACACTGTAATTAAGGAAGTGATGATGGGAATTCTGCCTGAGATAATAGAAAAAAAAAAAGGCAAATACTTGTCGAATGGCATTTTGTCTCTCTAAGATGTGTTGCTGATGCTGTTGTTGTTGCTGTTGTTCTTGAGCAGCTTTAAACTGCAATTCCTTCTGTTGGGCAGCTTCAAGGGTTTGCTGAAGTTGTTGTATTTTTAACTGAAAATAAACTCACATGAATATAAAATACACTAAATTTTAAAATATACATATAAAGTTTTTTTTTTCTTTTTTCCAAATCACATACATTTCTCTGAATTTAAACTTAAAATCATTTTCCAGTACATCAAGGAAACCAAAGTGATGGTAAAAATGGGGGAAAAAAATTTAGTTACACGTTTATAAATAAT
This sequence comes from Dolomedes plantarius, assembly GCA_907164885.2. NCBI lineage: Eukaryota > Metazoa > Arthropoda > Arachnida > Araneae > Dolomedidae > Dolomedes > Dolomedes plantarius. The sequence continues at coordinate 169,899,364 of OU015496.1, read as the reverse complement.
AAAATGAAATTATTTTCATAAAAAAAACATGAAATTTAAAACAGTAAAAATAACTTTCTTTGGTTATCTTAATTCTTTCCATTACATATTAGAGTTCCTAATTTTATTATACTTGAGTACTTTTAGAGCCCTATTTAAATTAAGAGCAACTGAATGTTTATTTTAAATTTAGCTAATATTTAATATATTACACTTCAGGTACATAAAAAGTGAGGAATAAATTTATAAAAATTCAGCTAGTAAAGTATACCAACCTGAGATCAGAACACATTCAAGCAGAATTTTAAGATGTGTTTATAAGTACTCTATAAAACTCTAATTTTTTAACCAAATTTTAAACATACTGCATTTGATATTAGGACAGTACCCACTTTTAGTATTAAACTAGGCTTTGAAACTGCTTTAAAAACATGTTTTTGTAACATCTTTTCAGAGTATTAGAAGCTGTTCCTGATAGGTGAAAAGAATGAAGAAGCAGGTCATCTGTTAAATTACATTCCTACAAAGTGGTTGGATATCAAAGTAAGACTGCTATTTTTGGCTATATATATATATATATATATATGCACACATATATATATATATATATGCACATATATATATATATATATATGCACACATATATATATATGCGCGCGCACACACACACATACATATCTATATATATAAAACAGTTCCGTAACTGACTCACTGACTGACATACAACACACAGACTAAACCGCTGGACCTAAAGGGCTGAAATTTTGCATGGCGATTTTTCTTATGGTGTAGGGGTGCACTAAGGTTTTTGAAAATTCTTCTTAAGATTTTTTTAAATTAATATTTTAAGCTATCTTTGTAACTTTTTTTAAGTTTGCATTTAAAATAATAATTTGATGGTTATAAAATTTATAGCACGAGAAAGATCATAAAAATTCCTTTAAAATGAAATCTTTTTCGAACCTTTACCTCGATTTTCTGATTTTTGGTGAATTTTTAAAGATTCATTTTTAGAATTTAATTTATTAAATGCCGATCACGTGATTTCTTTTTCTGGTACTTTCAATAAATTTATCGTCATGTGCATAACAACTAAATAGACAAAAAAAATATATTAAAATAGACAAAAAAAATAAATTGGATATTATCCAAAAAAATAAATATCCCTTACGATTTTTTATAAATAAATAAATATATATATATATATATATATATATATATATAACATCAATTGTATACATTGATCGTCGCATTTATTATAAATATATATATATTTTTTTTTGGCATTAATTGCATACATTGACCGTTGTATTTAATTTGAATGTACTCCGTAGCGAAGCGCGGGTTTTCAGCTAGTACACACACACACACACACACATATATATATATATATACACACACACACATACATATATATATATATACATACATACATATATACATACATACATACATACATATATGTAATCAAGTTTTAACCACCTCTAATGTTTTATCGAGCGTAATACGAATTTTCTCTCTATATGGTAACTTTTCCGTCCTTTGGTGATTTGTCCCGTCTTTCCAATACTAACCTACACCACCAATTTCTGTTTTTGGAGCTACTTTGGTGTGCTCGCCAAAGGAGAAGAACATTGGACACTGGCATTGTAAGGTGATGTTTTAATGGAATAAACTGCATTTGTTCTTTGAAATGGAATTGTACTGATTTCAGACACGATGTGTTTTTCTCAGGAGATGACCCAATTCGGGCCATTTCATATACATATATACAGAGGATGTTCGCACATTTTTTAGATGATTTTGGTAAGCGGTAATAAAAACTCTTTTGCTGCAAAAGAAATAATTGCAATTGTACTATGTTTTTAAAAGTCAAAATTATTGTCTGCGGCTTGAAAGTTTTGTTTTTATTCAAACAAACGTTTTTAACAAAGCAGTGATTCGAAGGCTACATTTATGCTCTTTCCGAAGAGAAATATGCATACTCCGTTATCCAAAAACGATGTGAGAGTCATGGTTTTGTGATATCTAAAGCGTCGATAGGTAATATCGTCAACAAGAAAGGAAAAAAACGTCAAATTGGAGCCTCAAGTGGGACAAAAATTCCAAACAAGTATCCAAGGAAAAAACGGACATCTTCGACTATTGCAAAGGTACGTTGTTTAATGTTAAAAGAAAATCCCCCTAGTCAAAGGACAGTTGCAAAATCATTAAAATGCTCGGTGTCCACTGTAAACAAAATGATAAAGTTTAAATTTAAATCTTAAGAAAGCGAAAAAACGCAATGTGCATCGTCTTCTTCCAAATCATATCGCTGAACGCAGGACACGCTGCAGAATTCTATATGAGAAACACTTATCCAAAGAAAAATGGAAAACAATTGTCACAATAGATGAATCATGGGTGTATTTAAATGATTGCAACAAAAAAAGAGCCATTTATTATCATAAAAGGGGAGAAAAAAATTTAAGTACATGGTTCAAAGAATCGAAAGAAAGTTTTTCTAAGGGATTCATGATTGTTGCTGGTTTTTCTTATAATGGCAAGTTAAAAATAAAGAGAGTGGAAAAAAATGTCAAGATTAACTCCAAATACTATCAGGAACATATTTTATCGCCAATTTTTCTGAATGAAATACCATCGCTTTACCCACAGTGCCATCAATCTGTGAGACTCCATCAGGACAAAGCTAGCAGTCACACATCAAAATCCACTGTAAATTTCCTAAAAGAAATGGAACAAAAAACTGGTATCAAGGCCATACCCTTCACTGATATTCCTACTAAATCTCCCGATGTATCACCTATGGATTTTTGTGCTTTCGGACTTTCAAAATCTGCATTATCCAAACGTCGTCCCAAAACCCTTACAGGACTCTGGAAAGCTATTCAGGAGGAATGGGATAGAATACCTCATCTGACACTTCAAAAGGCATTATTATCCTGGAAATTGCGGTGTCGAAAGATAGTTCAGAATAAGGGATGTCAAATAGAACATTTAAAACACAAGAATTTTATGTAATTTAGTTTTGTGAATACAATATACATCGTCTAAAAAATGTGTGAACAGCCTCTGTATATATATGAACCCTAATATCAACTCTTGAAAAAAAAATCTAATTCTAGTATTAAACATCATAAGTTACTTATTTTTCTGTAGGAACCAGCAAAAAAAATGAACATTTCTAATAAAATTGGGACGCTCAACTGACAAGATATTAAATGTCACAAGAATGTAAACCTATGTGGTAAATTTTGGGGTCTGATCAACAGTAACTGACTGTAACTAACAGACAAAATATATGACAATATTTATAGATTATGATGTCTGTGGAAAAGGCAATGCCTTAGATAGAAACAAATACTGAATTTCGAAATTAAAACTTTTTCACTAAGTAAGCAAGTATAATGTATATATTTCTCATAAACTTTTGGATGGCATAATTCAACCAAATGAAGATATCTAACACACAAATTTTAAAAACACTTCTAATTATTCAGATAGATATTCAGGTATTTAACAGTCTGTTAGTATCAATTATGGATTCAGTTTTACCATAACTTATGATAAACAACATATAATACATTGTAGCATTAAATCTCATCTTAAAATTTTACACATCAAAATTCAGTTAAAATTTCAATATTCAAAACACAACTCATGTGTGCATAATTTATGTTTTGAACACAAAGGCGTTAAATAAATAAATACTGAATTATACAGCTGATGTAAAAATAAATATCAAATTACGTACGAAAGGTTGAAAATACTGTGACAGGTAATTCAAAATAAACAAAAACAGATAAGAACATGTGTCAACATGATATACATGCTCTACATTCACAAAAATGGCATAAACTAATTCAACATTATAAACCATAAACTAAAAGCAAGAAAAGTGATTATATTTATAACAAAATACATATCATATGAATGTGTCAATTTGTATTATCTATATAATTTGATTATACAGCAGAAATAAACCACAATACATGTGCATTAATACACAAAAATTAAAACTATTTAAATTTATAAGGATTATTCCATAAGAGACAAAGATAAAATTCATTTTGAATGAAAGTATACCTTATCTGCTACAGAATTAACATTTTGGGAAAAACATTGAAAAGTTTAGTTGATAATTTCAATAACCACTCCACTTCTCTTTAAAAAGTTCTTTAATGAAAAATTAGCAAAATAGATTAATCAAGGGTCTTATAACAGGCCAATGGATGCCCAATCTTATCTCCTAATTTTCTTACAGGAATACAATGGACAATGAACTCACATTCTTGGAAGATATTCTAAACAATGGCAATTCAGTCAGTATTACAATTCCTTCACTTTTATCTTCCTTTAAAAAGTGGACTCATGGCTTTGCAATTTACACACTGATCACAGTAGATACTATAAGTTAGACTTCTGCAGCTTATGCAAGGATTATATAAACATAATGTTCCAATGCATTCCAGAGGATAAAAATTAAGGTTTTTTTCATTAGATTTCCCATAATTTTTTAAGCTATTTTCCAAAATATAATGAATGATTTACTGAAATATATATACTAAAGCAATTACAATGATGAGCAAGAATGCATTTGAACATGTTAATTTTACCATAATAAGTTCAGGTCAGTTCATTATTAGCTTTCTGATATTTCTCTCTCTAATTCCTTGAGAAATTAAATTTTTAAAATGATTTGTGTCATATGAGATAAAAGATCAAAATGTGCATTTTAATTACAATTTACATATTTCATCTCCTTCCCTATGAATAAAGTTATGTAAGTATAAACAGTTTTGAACAGTTTTTATTCATTAAACTGACTTTCAAAAATAAACAGTTTTCAAATTTAGTGTGCATACTAAAGAGTACCATGAAATTCTCTTTTAATACCAATTGATAATCCTAATATAAAACTTCTTGCAGGTGTAAAGAAACAGAAATTATACCACTAATAATAAGAGGAAGAACATGAAGCTTCTGGATTTTTTTTTTTTAATTAGAGGTTGGGGGGGGGGGCTTTTTTCTTTTTAACTATCACATGAGAACCCAATTAGTATCTTGTAATTTAATGATCTAGTAAACATGACGCATTGCCATAGATACCACAAGTTCAAAAGGAAAAAAAATTAAACAGCCAGACAAGAAATTAACTGTGACTTTGGTAATGTATACTTTTTAAAGAATTAAAAAATTCAATCTTACCTTCTACTCTTTTAATCTCCCTTGTTCTAAATAAATTTCAACCCATTGGATATTGTTACTTTCAGTTCAATTCCCAAATATGAATATTTTTTCAATGGAATTAAATTGCAAGTATTGCTATTTAATCAAGCATGCAAAAATACTTTTTGATCAATTTTTTAAACCCCCCTCCCCTCCTTTGAGCATACTTATTTTTATTACTAGAAAACTTCAACTATCTCACAAATAATAATGTTCAATTTATATGCCAGGCATCATGAATATAGAGGATAATAAGTAGTTACTGAAACACATAGGTCATGACATCTCTGGCTAAGCTTTTCTATGGTAACAGCTCAGGCAGTAAACAATGCTGCTAATAAACATACTATGTACTCATGTAAATACATTGCATTTGAAATTTTACAGACATACCATCTCATTTTTTACACTACATGAAACATATACTTGGAAGATTTTATTTGTATCCATTTGTTGACAAACGGGATCAAATACTATAATATTTTTAAACTTTTGTATGATCACTATCCCCTTAAAACTTTAATAGGGTTATCTGTTTCGTATATTTCGTTCTTATAATTCAAACTTTTTGTGACATATTGTTTTCAAGTATTAAAATGGGAATGAATAGCAATAGCAGCCTAGTACTATGAAAAAAATATTAACTTTATTTGAGAAAGAAACTACAAAGTTAAAATCTTAAAAACAGGAAAACAAAAAAAAATGGAATGGCTATTTTGGATACTCCACTTTAACAATTAAAATTAGCACATTGATAAAGTAATCTTAAATTCTTAAATGTTTGAAGAAAAAGGAAATATAATTGGTGTAAAATCCTTCCTGTTTACAAATACAGTGGAATCTCGATCTATCGTTTTGCAAGGGACCGACTGAACTGAACAATAAATGTGGGAAAACGATAGATGCAGAAACATAACAAAGCAATACGATCTTCAGGACTGGGTGAAATAAACACATACGGGAAAACAATGATTTGGAGAATGAACGATCGAGATTCCACTGTAATAATTTATAACTTTTTTGTAGTTTAGGGAGCCTAATTTATCTTTTGTAATACCAGCTGATTTAAAATTTACTTCAATTCCCATTGAGAAATGCCTTAAGTTATTTTTCTGGACATTTTTCCAATCCTAAACCCTGAGTATGTGAGTAAGAAATAAAAAGCTGCTATCGGTGCACTCTCAGAATCAAATGGTTAGAATTGACTGCATAAGTTTGGACACCTTTTCCTCTTTAAAATGCATATTTGAAGTCATCTATAGAATGGATGCTTTTAAGCACCAAGAAAAAGCTTTGGGGAATAGGAAAAGAAAAAAAAAAACGATCTAGCAAAGTCTTGGATATTACAGAAATTATATGCTACAATATTTTTTAATTATATAGATAATTTAATATATACTACATATGAATTATAACATTTCAAAATTATTTTAAGATTTCTATATGATATAAATCAATTTTCATAACAGATATAAAATAAATCTATATCATTTTAAATGTAATGTCCTCTGTCCCAGACAATTTTTCTATCAAAGATAAAAGCTTCTAAGCTGATGTTGAGTATTGTGTGCCTGTAAATGTTTTATCCATTTTACCGGCTTTGCTGTTCCCTATCCCACAGCAAAGTGCTATTAAGGAGGATAGGAGTTTTATCCTTTATAGGGCCTTGATACAAGACAGAGAACACATGCTACATATAAAACAGCTATGTCGCAGACCTTACCAGAGACGGATATTTGGATCTTACCAGGTTCTGCTGCCTAGCAGCCTCTAACTGAGATAACCTGGCAGCCTGAGTAAGAGTTGCTTGTTGTTGGTTCATGTTGGTTGAGTGAACCATTGTTCCATTAGGTGCCTGTGCCTGGGGTGGTGGCTGATTGTTTGATGCAACTTGAGTCTGATTAAGAGGCATGCGAGTGTTGATTGGTGTTGTACTAGCTGCAGCAGGCATGTTGCCACTGGAGGCCTAAAGAATAAAAGAACATTCAAAGTAGAATGAAGTAAATTTATAAATCAAGAAATACAGAAAATTTTTTATAACACCAAAGCAAGTGGGTGGGAAAAACACAAAAAATAGCCCTATTAATAATGCTCATATTTAAAAGCATTAATCAATGTAATTAAAATTAATTAACTTTATAAAAATTTTAGCACAAACATCTTTAAACTGAATTAAAATTCAGAAATACAAACATCAAAATGATTCATGAATGAAGGAAACAAATTTAACATTTTATTGGGATTTGCAAGCAATGTACAAAAGAAATTATTCAATATAGTTTAGGAAATCTGCATACCTTACAGAAACAACACAAATATTTTTGGGAGGTCTTTAAGAGGTGAATCAACTTAATATTATGTTAACTACAAGCATTTACAGTTTTTATACTATAGCTACTTTAATAAGATCACTAGAACTTTTATTTATTTTCTTGTCTCAGTTACATCACCTCAGTTACATCAATTATGAATTCTTGTAATTAGAACTTTTATGCCAAGAAAGTCTAAATGGTATGAAAAAATTTCTAATTGCAAATCCTACTTCTTGATATATTTAAAGGCTTAAGAGAGAACAGAACCCTTAAATACACACACACTTTTCTATTCCTATATCTAAACTCTTTTTGTTCATGCGTTATGATGACAAAGAACAACCCCACTGTTAATGTCTGGCTGAGATAGTAAACAATTTGGAGTGACACAAGAATTCATAGCTATGTTTTAAAAATATTTAAATAATTTGGATACTAAAAACTTAACTTTTTCTTTCTGAAAAGCAAAAATTTCCCTTTTTTTAAACTGCATTAATCATATATGGCCAAAAAAGCAAAGTAATAGACACAGAACTCTATGCTTAATAATAAAATTAAAAATTTATCTTATCATAAAATTCTGAGGATATAAATATAAGAAATCATTATCTCACCTGTGGCATCATTATATTTTGCGTCGAAGCAGTTGAAGAAGGCAAAACCATTCCATCTGAAGATGTCATATTGTTGCCCAACTGTTGCATCTTTGGAGGGTAAAAAGAAATTAATATAAAATGTATTCAAAAGTATTTCATCACTTTGAACTTGAAAATTCTGAATACGGCTAATAAAGATTTAATTTAATAGCAACAGCAGTGGTTTAATAACAAAAAGTTCTAATTAAAATTACCCTTTTGAAATTAAAACTTAAAATCAGTTACATAACTGATATAATAGTGAACCCATTTGTATCTTGATCAGAGTATAAACTTAGCATGCTATTAAGAAAAAACTTTCATTTTTGCAACCCAACTGTTTGGTGATCATATTCCAACAGATTCACTTTTTAATCTTTAAAGCAAAATCATTGCTGAACATAATTTTAAAAGCAAATAATTGATTACAATAACCATTCAAATTCATATTCCATATGTAATTAAATATTAACAATACTTACCATTAAAAATGTAAAAATTGAGCAATTCAGAAATTATTTAGGACTTCTAGATTAGCTTTGACCATGAATTACTACAAAAGAGCTAATAAACGAATAAATCTTCCTATTTAACTAACTTGAATTATAATCCTCTTATCAAAAATTACTTATTTTAAAATTCAAAGTAAATAATAAAAAAATGAAAACGATAAAAAATATAAATATGCTCCTTATTAACTATTAATGACATATAAAAAGATATCTATTCTTGCAAATTCATACAATGTCTGTTTACCATAAAAAAAATTCATTTAAAAAGGTTTTTAAAAGTCTTTAAAAACAAAAATAAAACATTTTTATGGAAAAAAGCAATATTTTTATAACTATGAATCAACATTTAAAAAGAATGAGATCAGAAACAATAAATCTGTTATATTGCTGCATATTCATGTATTGAGTTCCATGGTAGTCAACACATTTTATCATCATGAAAAAAGTAAAAATATTGCTAACTTTAAAAAAAGGGTGGGAGAAAGAGGGCAAAAAAAAAGATGTTTCCAAGTTTTAGAATAAAATATGGGACCTTCATAACACCCTTTGAAAAAAAAAAAAAAAAAAAACAGATTTCATACCATGTGAGGAAAACCCTATTATTCCTTACACATTAAAATACATAAAAATAAAAAATTTTTAAAAAATATGTATAAAAATATAGAGTCAATGCTTTAATTGTATACCTTATATGTAAAAGTTATTTAGTTATATTACTTCAAATATGGTCAATCTTGCTAAGATGTAATCATAATTCTCTACAAATAACAATGAATATTCAAGGGAGAGAAAATATAAAGAAATATTAGACTTTTGAGAATGCTTTAAGAATTACAACTTAAGACTAGTGATCAACTTAAGACTTTTGAGAATTACAATAAATTTTCCCTATACAATACCAAATAAAAAGATTCTTACCCTCTGTTTCTGCTGCTGCTTGCGATGTGACTCATACATCTGTCGAATGTTATGGAAGAAAGTATCTTGATCATTGGCAATAAAACCCATGTAGATTTTTTTGTCTGGCATATATAAAATGACCATGATACGGATATCACAATTCTGGGGATATTGAATACATCCTACCTACAATGGATAAATTTGGAAATTCATAACTATTTAATTACACGAATCTGCTACGTAAAAAACATGACAGTTAGTTGATTTTGGAAATAAATTGTTGAAACATTAACTTAGATACATGTATAATTTCATATCAAAAAGAAAGATATGGGTTTGAATTTATATTCAATTCAAGAACACTTTGATTTCAGATTTGTAAAAATGTTGCTATGCTATTCTGAAAATCATCTTATAAACCAATCTAGGCTTACATTTAGAATAGTACAACTAATTTTTTTCCACAACATTTCAGACAAAAGAATTAAAAAAATCTGTTAAATGTAATCAAATGCAGCTATATCAATATATAATATAAAACAGCATAAAATAATGCTTAATAAAATGCAACAAATTACGTTGCTTTTATTGCTCTTCAGAAGATAAAAAGCTGATGTCTTGGGCAACCAGATTGGCCAAAGTGGAGGCAACGTAACCCCAAACTTCCTCAGGATCCATCAAAGGTTAGTAACACTTGAACTTATTACTCACTAATACTCATGTACCAGTCATATGGTGGTAGAAGCTCTTTAAGGAATAGTATTAATTGAAAAAAATTCAATCCTTTTTTAACAATAACTAGGTGGCCACCCTTTCGCATAAGATTAAAATACGATAAATTTTATAGCGAAGTGGGTGGTTTGTAGTAGGATGAAAGAAGAACTGGTTCATTTGTAGCAATTGTTTATTTTTCAAATAACAATGGTGCGTAAGGATAATACAAAACCAATAAACAAAACGTCTTTGGCCACAATATTGGAGATGAAGCATAAGACTAAACAGGGGAACATTAGATATGTAAACGTCAAAACACCTTTGTAGACAATATAAAAGTTAAATATGACACAAACTCGTGAAAAATGTGATATTTAGATTACAAAACCTCTTTGTGCACACTATTTGACTGTGCCATTTCAACGCATCCAGGGAAAGAACTTTAGGGCCAAAAGTCAATTTTTCACTTCAATTTTTAAACAAATGATACAATGTGTCATTCTGAATTAAGAATTTGTCAGTAGCAGAGAACTTAATCTTTAAAATGGTACCTTATTTATCGATTTTAGTTAAGTATGAAGGGAGAAAAAGGGAGAAAACAAAAAACACCTTTTAAAAATAATATATATGGTTTTTCTCATGCAGAAAGAATAATGTACATGTACGCGGATGTTGCCAATAAAGAAACTCATTAATGAAATCACAGAATGATAATAAAAGCAAACAATTTTTAAATTTAAAAGTTCAGTGTGATGCATAATGGTAAAATTTAAAAAAAGCTAGCATGCATGCCATCTAGGGGAAGAAAAATTGTTTATAATGTTTATACTTCAATTTTCAAACAAACAATAAGATGTGTAATTCTAAATTAACAATTTGCATGAGAGATATTAATTTGCACGATTAAGCGGAGATCTTAATCTTTAAAATGGTACCCCATTTATCGATTTTGGTTAAGTATGAAGGGAGAAAAAGGGATGAAACAAAAAAACACCTTTTAGAAATAATATACATAGATTCTCTAGATTATCAGTCCCATTATCGAATTCCCTAGAATCTTTATTATCTACCCTTAAAGTTGTGAAACCTACATCCAAACTTGTTGGTCACTTTTAGCATAATTATCAACTATGCCTTGTTAAGGAACATGCTATGAAGATTAAACTTATATCCACGTTTGTTGGGTATGCTTTAGATTCTATCTTTACATAAATGATTCTTCTTTTTAAGGTATTTTACATGATGGTTACCAGAAAACTATCACCTTCGTAACCGCTCACAAAATAATCATCCAAAAAAGGAATCATTTCGAAAAAGAAAAGTTACTCTAGCATTTATATGTCAAAAAAAATCCTAACTGAGAGGATACTTACCAAACCAGAACTCATTAGTTTACACAATTTGGATAAGGCATCTGAATCTTGATTGAAATGGATGAGAACATGACGGGCAGCTGTCTTTAGAATGTTGAACAAGTTAGCCACCACAATCAGTTGGCGAGGGATCAACTGTAACATCAGTCGATTCGGCCATTTGTCAGCATTGCTGTAAACCCAATTGCACGGGCATAATTAAATAGCAGTTTTACAAACGGAACTAGTATGCTAAAACTTATGATCCTCTAATAATATGACATAACATAATTATAATATAAACATAATTAAATAGCATAACATGCATTAACATTCTTCAGATGTTTATGTCATGTCAAACATATAATGGATGCGACAAAACATTATGGCAATCATTTTTATGGATTGGACAAAAAAAAATGTACTGGTTCAGGAAATAACAAATGAATACAAAATTTAAAACCTGAAGGACTTCAACTAAAACACTGACTTTTTAAGAGGTAACACAGTATGAGAATTTTTCAAAAAATTTATTTTTAATTAACTGTTAAAACAAAGATATTTCTGTAAAAATAACGTGATTATAACAATTCACTTTTTTATTTAATAAGTAATCAAATATAAACACAAGAATATTAAAAATACAATTAGTTTATATATACAAAATGTTTTCATGTTTATCTTACATTATTAAACATTTCACTAACTGAAACAAGCTTCAAGTACTTCACATTTTTAAGGCTTGAATAACTGGTAAAAAGGATTTGAGAAGTGTGAAAATTTAACAATGTGTAATAATAAATGTGGTACATATGTTACAATTTCTTAGAATGCACTATTTTGTTCTCTCTAAGCACATACATGCATTGACATAGAGCAGTATTGCATATTTATTATTGTTCTCTAGCCCACTTTTTTTGTATTTTTTTCTCTTTATTATTATTTCAGAGGAAAAAATATACAAATGTTTTGGTACACTCCATCTGGGTACAGATGTGTTAGATGCACCTCCCTGCCAAGTTTGGCGATTTTGTGTTTGGTGTGGTAACCATGCAATTTGGCGAGATTTTATTTTGTGGCAATCCAGTTTGATTGGTTAGTTGTGTGCATTTGTTTACGTGATATAATATGGCAGCCATGTTGTTGCGAAATATTAATGACGTATTTTGGATAGTATTAGATGTAGATTTTTGAGAGATAGGCGTACTTTACGGGGTTGTTAGGGGTATAAAGTGGGAGGCTAAATGAGGTTTTTTGAGGTTTATTTCAAATTAACTGTTAATTTAGATGTGGTTTAATGGACTTGCATGTTGGTTGTGTTCTGTGTTTCTACGTTTGAGTTTTTGAAAATGTTATGGTTGATTTAAAATGCGGCGAGGTATACGCAACAAATGCCAAGGGGTGATTTTTTGCCAAATCTGTTATTTGTTTGGTGGGTTTTTTAGGTATGCCGATTTCTACTTTGGTGTTGCCAATTTGTGTTTTTGTTGCTTTAAGGATTTTGTTGTTGCCAGATTTTGTCTTGTGTTTTGCATCATATATAGGCGCCATGAATGGTTTTATTACGTTCTTTAGTAATATTATGTTGTGGCAACAGTTTTTGAATTTTTCGTTCTAAGTTTGAATTTGGCATTTAATCGCTAGGAAGCAACATGGATGCGTCTGGTTATATATTTAAATGATTATTTAAATGTTTATTTAAATGAGTTATTAGTTGAATATACTGACTTCTTTTAGCGTGTGCGGGGGGGAGGGGGGCAATAAGCAATAAGGATGAAAACAGAAAGAAATTACTTCAGTATTACAACTGTGAAATGTTATATTGCAATTTTTCACAGTATCACACCAACACTTAATTCTTAAATTCAAAAGTAATCCTGTACAACTCTTAAAGTAATTATAAACTGAAAAACTTAGGGATGCAAGATTTCCCACACATTCTTTGTAGGACTTATTTTTATTGGTGATTTTTGTAGCAAATGTGTCCATATGCCTCATAGGACAACATCCTGGGATAAATAGAATGCTTCCACTAAGTTATAATGACCTGCAGGCCCAACCAGAGAAGGTGGTCATAAAAGAATAACAATAAATTTCATTCCTCGTTTTCATTAGATTTATAACTAAATTAACAAAAATACAATGAAAACATTAACTTACACATCAGGGTCCCCATTAGTCACCATAGAAGAAAATGTGCAAGGTAGAGAGTGCTGAACTCTCTGAGGCTGAGGTTGACTGCCCGGCATGGATTTCTCGTGAAACTCCAGGATACCCTGCCAGATTGTACACCGATCTTTTGTGGCAACTGCTGGGTTCACTTGTGGTTGGGTTGGTTGAGCTGTATTCATAGCCATTCCTGACTGCTGCATAGACATGTTGCTGGAAGATGTTGTTGTCATGGTCTGACTGTGAGGGGCAGCCATCTGGTTCACAGTAGTAGCACTGGCTAGCTTTGGCTGAATGCTTGATGCCATACTCATTGACTGTTGTGACACTGGCTGAGAAGTTGGCCCAAAAGATTGGTGTTGGCCAAGTTGAACAGTCAATGGATTGGCTCCCGTACTGGGTGCCGGTCCAGGGGATGTGTTAGCAGCAATGCCGTGGGGGCGTGTTTGTAATAAATTAGTAGGCAAGTTGCCTCTCAACACATTAGATTGATTCACAACAACACCTATGAAATAGAAGTAGAAAATTAAATTTCTTGGTGGAGGAATGTATTTCAAAAGTTATAAAAAAACTTAAAACACATAAAACCACAACACATATGAATAGTCATAAGTAAAAACCCTTAAAAAAGACAAAATGTTTGTATCATAAAGGCAACGTCATGCCAAATTTTCTAATATCTACTAGAGCTCCTAAATATGCAAGTTATCTAGGGCCTTAATATCTACAACAAATGAACAACGTCATTTATGGTCAGCAAAATTTTTGCATGCTCCAAATTCATGAAGACTTAAAACTTTATTCTTTTCATAAAAATATTGTTCTTTTTATACAGGAAAACACTATATGAGGAAAATAGTAAACTGTGTATAAAATTAGTATTTCTTATGTAACGTCGAACTGATTTGAAATGAAAATGTGTAATGCATAAAATTTGGTAAGTACAAAGCACACAAGTAGTTACTTCTAAATTTCATGCGATTACAAGAGTTGGGTCAAATCCATTTGTAGAGTACAGACATTGATGATTGAGCTACTTATGAACAGATAATACAACCCAGAGATCTATTGGTGAGATGTTATGGTACTTGTGTTGAGTTAGATAATAGTTAGCAAGCTCCATCCTTTAGATTTACAGGAGGTTATGAGTATTATATTTATTTCAATATTTTCAAGTTCAGTATAAAAAACTCAAGTAAAAATTCCTGGTTAAATAGCTCATTTGAGCTTTAAAAGACGATATTAAATCAAACATTATATTAGTTAGTGTTAATTGTACAGACTGGATCAGAATCATTTCGGGTTGCTAGATATAAAAGGTAATCAAAACTACAATTATGGCTTATGGTAAGCACCCAGAAAGTAAAAAAAACTCGCACCAGCTTTTTCAAAATATAACAAAAATAGCTCTAAAAATCTAAATTCCACAGTTCATGCAGATACTATAAGCTTGTTTTAAATCTTCTCATTCAGCTCAGAAATGTGCTACACAAATAATAAGCTTAAAAATCCAGGTAAAAATTTATACATTGAAGGGATATAACAAAAATATTTACTCTGAAGAGGATTCATAGTTGGCTGAGCTTGTGACACAATATTAGATACTGGTGTAATAGTTTGTATTTGAGGAGCATTGTGACGCAAGGACAAGTTGCTAGATGGCATATTGAGTTGAGTAGCTAGCACACTGGTTGTAGGAGGTGTAGATACAGGTGATGAAGGATTGGCAGGTTGATTCCAAGGCATACGAGGACCACCTAAATAATATATAAAATGCCATTATTTTCATCACAAACATTACAAAACTGCAAATTAATTTCTTGGAGGGTTAAATTTTTCAGCTTAAAAATGAAGTAACTGCAGAGCCACCCATAACAAGTAAACTAACGAAGAAACTATTGCTGAAAAAATAAACATCCACATAAAATACATAGTGACTGGCCACTTCATAAAAATATTTCAAATCAACTAAATTTTTCTTTCATTTAGAAAATTGGGAAGTTTTATTTTATTTCTTATATCATGTTTAACAGCAAAATCAGCCATGATTTCTTTAAATGTTGCAAAATTACAAAATACTGAATTCAAGAAAATTAAAAATTAAGATATACTTTTTCAAGAGCAGATTTCCTGAAGCAAAAAGGCCTTTGATATATTTAAGCAGGTGCTTAGGCTAATCCACTTCAGAAACTTAAAAAACTAACATTATTTCACACACACACACACACAAAACAAAACAAAACAAAACAAAACAAAACAAAAAAAAAAAACAAAAAAAAAAAAAAAAGAAAGAAAGAAAATAATATTTGACACTTAAGATTTGCTGCATCTGAGGTGAAACTTTCACTTAAATATTAAAGAAGGTGAGAGTTGATGGCAACATTAATTAGATTCAGAATAATTATGTTTAAGCAGGAAATATACTTTAAAAAACTTCTTGATTTTAGACAATAATTTTAGCATACTTCTACATAGCATAGGAACCTGACAATGGCCTAATAGCTAAGGTGCAGGTCTTCATAGTCTGTAGGTTTCAGTCCAACAAGAGGCATGTGTGTTGGTAGAATCTTTGAAAAGGTTTTGCAAATGATGACTATAATACTCCAAACCAACACACAAACCATAGGATGAAGGATAATCAGATGAAAATAGAGAGTTCAATTTTAACTAAATACTGACAAACTCTATCAATGCTTTTTCATCTTTTAAGGCCACACTTTTATGAAAATACAGCCTGTATCCCTTATCTGTAAAACTATAATTAACTATATGAAATCCAAAATGTTTTGAGTACTATGTGTACAAAAGTGTGTACTTGAGTACTATGTGTACAAAACTTGAGTACTATGTGTAAACAGTCAAAGATGTGTCAAAGTAAAAGAAATGGAGAAAAATGCTTAAAAACAGCATTCATAAAAGAAGCAGTAAAATGCAAAATAACATGCAATTCTGGCCTAGGCCCTCAGTATATAAAAAGTTCGATTATTATACTTTATAAAAAAAAATGAATTCCATCTAGAGGTCAAACTTTATGCCACAACACATTGGAAAAGGGTAACAAACAACATTTTAATTCATTAATTGGTCTTAAATCAATATCCACAGAATAGCACGAATGGCGAACTAAAAAACATTGGTGAATATAAGATGACATAAAAGTGAACAGGATAGTGACTGTTTGGAGTTCACACAGGCATTCTTTCTAAGAATGCAAGCAGCATTCTTCAAAACTGGCAATTTGAAAGCATCTGGTGTCTTTGAAATTTATGTGAAAAATGATTCAAAGAAAATCAAACTTTCAAAAATTTCAAAGAAAAATTAAACATTGAGCATTTGTTACATATCCATCAGTACTTTTTGACCAAATAAAACAGTGGAGATGTGAATAATTTTAGCACTTAGCTATGAAAGTTGTTCACCAAGTCTCTCAAAAAAAGCTTTTTAAATTAAACTTGAAAGCAAGGCCATGAGAAGATATCAGTTATATTGCATAATTTATAAAATAAATACATCAAGATATAATAATAGGTGTAAGAATCCTTATGGTAAACAGACTTGGTGCTTGGCTACAATACAAACAATTTAGAAGATTAAAAAGAAACTTACAATTTGGAACAGGAGAAAGATTTCTTGTTGGCCGGATACCATCGGAATGCTGAGTAGGAGGACCTTTCTGAGTAATAGTAACATTGGGGGGATTGGGCTAAAGGAAATTTTAAAATTATAAGAGAAAACTTTTGATAAAATATAATAATCTTTATAAATGTATATTTCAATATATATAATTTAATAAATGTATATTTCAAGATAAACAAGCTCATATAGTAGTATTGTCAAACATACAACAAAAACCTTAACTGCACAGGGTTAACAGTGCTTGGATCTAACAAATTTCTATAATATTAACAAAAATATAGGGTGTACTGATGAAAAATACACTTAGTTTTTAACTGTTATACTATTACTTGTTAGTCCTCAATTACTAAAGGAGACAAAAAACATGCTCTGTGCTCACACAGTAACATACAAATAAATGTGAGCAGAGTAAAAATTAACTCTGCTCATGTTGATTTGCTTGTAAAAAAGTAAGAAAATATATTAAATTAAAAAAAATACTTTTCAGAAACACATTTTATTATCTTCCAAGAAGAAAAAAATAATAAAACCCCATTCATTACAAGAAATGTAAAATATCCTGCACAATTTTTGCAGGTTAAATAATGGTACAAAAGAAATAACAAAAATTCCTTCCACAACACATACTGTATGTAAATTACTCTTTGCTGTATAAATCATACAGCAAAAAAATTATAAGGACAAAATAGTAGTTAAAAAAAAAAAAACTTTTATGGACAAAGTAAAAATGAAAATAAGAAATGCCCCTTGTAGGCAATTTTCACTTGCACTAAGAACTCTCAAACAAATTACTAAAGTAACTTGAATAGTCCCCTCTTAATAAAATATAAAGATATTAAATGTTTGCTTGAAATTTGTGAGATTGAGAGATTTTTCAGGACATTGTGCAACTCTTATGAAATTTAGAAAAGTTACAGCTATGAAATTGCATCCCAATAAGTATTAATACACTATAAAAACCTAAATAGGCTAAGTACTGTCAAACTCCATCAAAAAACTTTAAGAGTCATTAAAATTAAACTAACAAAACACTGGCACATTTTGAGAGCTTATAATTTACTTAAAATATTGAAATTTATAAGTTAAGGCTTTTACATGTGAAAACCACAGAGGTCATGTCCTAATTTTTTTCTTCTTAGCCCTGATGAAGGGTTTATCACAGTGTCAGACTTTTTAAAGGAATAAATGTAATTAATATAATTTAACAAATGTATATTTCAAGATAATTACAAGTGGCTCCGCATTGGCTAAAAAAAAATATTTCAAGATAAATATAAATAGTAAAATTTTTAGACAAATTTTTTTTTATTACTTTTAATTTTTTTATTTTTGAAGATTTTATTTTTATTTGAAGAATTAATTATTTTTTAAACTTTTTGGAGTTCTTCACGTGACAAAGATGGTTAGCACTGATGTCGCTTTTTGAAGTATTTGTAATATCATAATAAGTGTTGATATGCTACATATTCCAAGAGGTAAAGTTTCTAGATCTTAGAATTTATGAACTCAGGAAAGCTATGCCTTATCTGGTAATTGTAAAGAGTCCATGTCTGGATGGTATCCATGTTAAAATCCTGAAAGCATTTGGGCTCAATTACTCAGAGTTCTCTTGGAGCTTAATGTTTGACATGAAGTGATATTCTCTCAATATCAAAGAAGCCTATCATTGTATCTATTTTAACCCTATACGTGTTAACACTCAAAATAACTTTCTAGTCTTAAAATGCTTCCACTGGTTTCAAGTAAGTGCACATTAAAAAAAAGACAAGGTCAAATCGGATTCTTGCCAAAAGATTTCGATGAAACCTATTTTCCACCCCGGAGGGTGAAATAGAATTCTAAGGGGGGTGGTTTCTTTTGTATAGTCACAGGTCCTCAGAGCTCATTATCTCTCCCCGTGTCTTAAAATCTGGGCTGGTTTTTTGCAGCAGTAGGTTTTTGCAAGGCAGGATTTTTCAGCTTCAAAATTTTTCCAGGGAAATAAGAGGAAGGAAATAGTTTAAAAATAATTTAGTATTCTAATGTAACTCTAATTTTTTTAAATATTTATTTCCAAATACATCTTAAAACAAACATGTAAAAATAACAAGAATTACATGTAAAAATGTTTAAGTTACCAGTAAAAATGTTTAAGAATAAAAAAAAATACTTAATACTGTAAATTTATTTTAAAAAATACTGCAAGTAATTTCCTGTGAGAGTGGCCAGGTATTCATATTGATACAATAGGCATATTATCTTTTGAAATCAGTTACATGGCCTTAAAAGATCTTTAAAGCCAAGAAAAAATATAATTTAGTTTGAAATTTAGAATTTGAACGTTTATTTTCTAACGATCAAAAGTGAGAGTAATTACCCTCACCTAAGGCGACAGCAATGAGGGCACTGGTATCAAATGGGACAAAGTCTAACTTAATAGATATGTACAGTTCCAAGGATTTACTGTAATACGATTGTTCAATATCTAAACTTTATAACTTAACTATTGTCCTAGATCCTTCAAGATTTCTTTGTGGGACAAAAATAAAATTCAATATTAAAAATTCTAAATCTCAAAATCATGTTCATTTGATCCTATATTTTGAAACCTACTTAAGATTATTCATATTTAGAAATAAAAGAAAAAGAATACAGATGGTTGCTCGCATTTTATGGAAACGATTTTGATAGTTAAGTTTTATGTATAATGCTGAATTTTTTGTGGTGATTTGCTTCTGATAGCCATGGTTCTTGACAACAGCTCTAGCTCGAATTTTTCATGAACGTAAACTTTTTTTTAGTACTCTCATGTCAATTTTACCCCATTCCTCTTGGACTGTTTTCCAAAGTCCATTCAGTGTTCTTTGGTGCTGTTTTCCTAAGACTCGTTTTAATAAACTGATAGAGCAAAAGTCCATTGGAGAAGCATCAAGTGATTTTACAGGTATTTCATTAAATGGGATGCACTTTATTCCTGTTTCTGATTCTTTCTTTGCTAAATAAGCAACAGTTAATTAAGACATGTGTCTAGAGGCTTTGTCCATATGGAGCTCAACTTTATCAATGTCCTTTCCATATAAGGCTGGAATTTCTTTTTCAAAAATTGGCTCTAAAATATTCTGTTGATTGTAGAGTGAATTAATTTTGGCTTTTTTTAATTTTTAATTTCCCACTGTAACAAAATTTCGTCGACATACCGCTGTGCTGTAAGAGTGCTGCGGATGACAACCAAAGGGGTCCAGCTATGAAATGAAATGGCATCCCAGACCATCACTCCTGGTTGTCGGCCCATATGGCGGAAGACAGTCAGGTTGGTATCCCACTGCTATCCGGGGCATCTCCAGACACGTATTCATTGGTCATCAGGGCTCAATTCGAAGAGGGACACATCACTGAAGACAATTCTGCTCCAGTCAGTGACATTCCATATCGAATGTGCCTGATACCACTGCAAACGGGCTTGTCGGTGTGCAGAGGTCAATGGTAGTTGGCACAATTGGCACTGTGAGCTCAGCCCCCTTTCTCTGAGCAGCGCCCGCTCTAGGGGCAGGCAACCCGGACATTTATCTAGGGAGCCAAAATTTAAGGGTGCCATTTTGGCTGTAAGTGCGAGAAAATTTTTGATGTGTTAAGTGCCCATTTAGAAGAAAATTTCACATATCAATTTTTTTGTTTGCTAAAAATTTACAATGCGTAGTGTATTTATATTGTTTATATATAAAAGCTAAAAATATTTACAGTATTATTGAAAACTTAGAGCAGAATTTGTAAAGGACGGTGCTTAAATTTGTTTGAACATGCATACACTTCTCTGAACAGAATAGCATTAACACACGAGCTGACCACTGCTTTAACTTGTGTTTGAACATGCATAGACTTGTTTATTACCTCTAATTATAAAAGAGCGGTCTCATTACACAATAGCATTATTCTTGAATGTATTCTGTTGAATTAAATAGGGTAGAATCAGCAGAGGAAATTTCAGCAGTATCTGTGCTTTTGGGTAAAAAAAGAAAGCCTAAGCAATGTACTAAGCTTAATTATAAAGTTAAATTTTGCCCCAAACCTTACTATTGCTATTAGAATATTGCTAACGATACCAATAACGAAAGGAGTTTCTCTAAGTTAAAATTAATTAAGAACTTTTTATGTTCGACTACTACACAAAATCGTCTTTATGGTTTGGCCACCATTTGGCAATTGAGCATGAAATTGCTGATCAAGTAAATTTAAAAGTTGCAATAAAAAAGTTTGCAGAATTGAAAGTAAGAAAAAAAAAGTTTTTGGTGATTTTAGCATAGTTGATGTTACCTTATCTTCAAAACAATGGTATTTTGATTGTTTGTGCAATAATACTCATTTTTAATAGCATTTAAAAATGTAAAAAATTATATGGTTAGCAATTTCTGGTTAGGTACAGATATTTCTTATTTTCTACTGTTTTGTACTGCTTGATTTTCTATGTTATGTTATGTTATATGTTTCTTTCTAAATATATGCTTTTAGTTAATGATGTGCATACTTCGACTCATTCTAAGCTTTAAAAATGTTCACTATATTTTATTTTTTGTTACTTCAAAACTACATTTGTTTAACAGTACTCATTAGCAGTATACATGCATAAAGAAACCTGTAGTTTTAAGCTATTATCTTTCAGAAATAGGAGTATCTTTCCTCCCTGGAACATTTGCCTATGCATAGCACTATTGTTCATGAGTTATACTGTAGTACCGAAATCTACCAATTACGCTCAACTCCCTTCAACCGCAGAACATCCCCCATGTCAATCAATGAAATTTATGAGGGGGGTATGAAGTAGCAGAAAAATCCGTGCTGCATGCTTTACCAACAGAAAAATGGCTGCGGAAAAATCCAGGCTGAACACTTTACACGGAGAAAAACCACTTCAGAAAAATCCGGGCTTGACCGTTTAAGACCGGAATCTGAATTACGGAAAAATCCAGGCTGAACGCTTATAGGGTTAAAGAAGGAAATGTCTGCAACAGTTACAGACCAAAATAATAGGGTATATGGTAGCATATAGGCTTAACTAGTTCTTGAAAAGTAATGTACTACTGCCTCCTTTACAGGTTAGCTTTAGAAAATATAAATCAACTGATTAAAAAGTAGCCTATCTGAGTCAGGATATTATGGTTGCCTTGGATAACAAGATGTCTGATGCTTTTTCTAAAGCCTATATAATATATATTAAAGATTTCTCAGAGCCTCTGGAGACTAACAGTTCTGTGAAGTTGACACTTTCTGTTGACAATTTGGCAGATTGGGTAAATGCATCAAAATAGAACCAGAATAGTCTAAATAACATTTTAAATTATTTTTTGCACAGTCTTTACTTGTGGTGCGATAAGAACAATATGTCTGTCAGTTTAGACTAAACATACGCCAATTTTTTTTCCTTGAACAGGAGACGTCATCACATGAGTTTGTTTTAATCAGGGTTTGAAGCAGTTAAGTAAATTAAATACAGGAGAAAGTTGAAGTTAGACTTTCCATAGTAAAAAGACTAGCATGAAGTAAATGGTTATGTTACAAAAAGATCTTTGAGCCTATTTATATGTTATACATCAGACCTACTCTTACTTACTGTTATGAAATACTGATATAAGCTACTGACAGTATGATTAATAATCCAGTTCCTACTGGAATAAAGAAAAATGCAACTGTTCTATTAGAAATGTTATCAGGCTACAAACACCAATTTATGGAGAGAAGATAATTTTAATGAGACTCTGAATTTAACTGTATTGGGCAAAACCTAATTTGGTTTTGCCCAATACAGTTTCCATATTACTAAAGAATTGGATTTAGCAACAAATATTGCTATTTTAGTAAAACCTGCCAACCCCCTTGATTTCACTAAACTAGAAATATCTTGGCATTTGAATTGATAAAAAACAAATGAACAATACTAAGATTTGCATTGACTATGGAAATATTAGAATTTTGGTTTCTTCATGATAAATAGTTACATGTTTATACCAATTGCTCCATATGTGACTGGAAAAATGGAGCTGAAGTTGACATTTCTTGCAGACTCTTCTCCCATTATCTGGCAATAGGCTATAATGATACATATTTTGATAGCAAGATAGAAGCAATCTATGTTGCTTAAATAACCCATTCTGAGAGGGATTTACTTTGTAAAGATAGTCATTGTATCCAAATCCAAATCTCATGCCATTTTTGCTAATAACTGAAATAACATTTCCAGAGTTACTGACTTCTTACTGGTAACTCTGTAGCATCGCAGTGGATACCAGCCCACTATGGCATATATGGCAATGAGAGAGCTAATTTTCTTGCCCCCCCCCCCCCCAAAAAAAAAAAAAAGTATTTTCAAAAATCCCCGAGTCTTTGCACATGTCAAAATTATTGATTGTGAACATACTCCTCCATTACAAGTTTTCCTAGAATTGTGGCAGTTGCAGAATTTTACCCAGGGCATGACTATCTCCATGCCCACTTATTTCCTTTGAACATTGTTAACTCTCCTTTAAAAACTTTGTACAACTCCCATCCATCTATGACAGTATTGAAATTGGACATGTTCAGTGTTCTGAAGACTTACTTATAAAAAAAATTAATAATTACAAGATAAAAAGAACTTTTTATATACCACGTTTTTAAATTTTCTGTTGAATCATATAAACTTGACAAATGTATTAATAAATACTTTTTTAAAATTTTTTGATGAATTATCCCATCAACTTGAAAGAAAATGAAGTTAATTGAAGTTAACTTGCGTTTAACTTTTCGTTCCCGTCCCGGCTGATAGATGGCTGCACCAATCTACAAAACTAAATTAACTGAAAATGAATTCAATACTGCTTAAAGATGGCTAAAAGTATCAAAAGAATGCATTATCATCCTGTTTTGGCTATTCTAAAAGTTCCAAATAGCTAGTCGGAAAGTTAGATAAAAATCGACTGCAAGATTTGTACTGGACAAACAAACAAGAAAGAGAGTTAATAAAAACATGTAAAAAAGATATTGGGAGGCATATTGGTTAACAACATAACTGTTGAAGCCTGACATTTGTTTAAATAAATTTTTGAAGAAGGCATATCATAAAAAAATTCCAGTAAAATAAATGATAACAAGTGTTTTATGTAAAATGGCTTAAAGAATTATTTTTTTTTCCCCTTATGGTCTAAAAATTAATAGAATACTGGTCATAGTATCAAATATCCGTAACATACTTCACTTGTTAAAAGAATTTCTTATGAATGTTTAACAAAAGTGCAGTAATACTGATGCTAGATTTCAGAATAACAGATTTTGAAATTTAGTACTTAAAAAAGAAAAAAAAAATTACTTTAAAGTGCTTAAATGTGATAACATAGCAATTCCTACATTGCAAGAGCTAAAGAAATTAAAGTATGAATAATAGGTAAAAATTCGTAACATCACTGGATTGAAGCACGATTATTTTTAAAGCGAGAAAAATACATGCACTAACCTGATTCAATGGATTCATATGAGATGCTGGAGGTGTTGGTATGCCAGGCCTTTGAGGAAGGGTTTGGTTTGGCTGTCCTGGCATTGAACTCTGTCCATAGCTGAGGGGAGACTGACCAGACACGGGCTGCTGAATGGAAGACTGAACTGGATTCTGAGGAGGTAAGGCAGTGGCTGGACTCTCAGATGTAGGCCAATCTAAGCCAGGATAAGAACCTGCATAAACACAGAGCAATGACAGATATATAAAATTGAACATCATGCAAGTTAATAAAAAAAATGAGAAAAATAACATAATAAAATTTTTATCAAGAGAAAACCATAAAAAAGATAATACTTGTAAAAATTAGCACATTGCTTTTCTGATTTCTTCTTTGTCTTCTAATGTATTTTAATAATTGTATTTTACCTTAACTCTTACAGTCCTACTTCTGAATACAATCAAA
The DNA here is from genome assembly GCA_907164885.2 of Dolomedes plantarius. Taxonomy (NCBI): domain Eukaryota; kingdom Metazoa; phylum Arthropoda; class Arachnida; order Araneae; family Dolomedidae; genus Dolomedes; species Dolomedes plantarius. Next base: position 169,874,022 of record OU015496.1, on the reverse strand, counting down.
TAAATTTTAAAAATGAACAATAAACATATACGTAAAAATTAAAATCTTTCTTTTTCCCCTAAGATACACATTATGATTGAATCAATTATTATTAATAATAATATTAATAGATATCAAGTTCTTCTAAGATAGTTAAGAGGAAAAAATTTAACTCTTCCATACCCTTCATAACCTGTACATGGGCAGCTGTGGCTATATATCCATAAAATCAGAAATTAAGACTTATGATTTCTTCAGTTTGAAGAGTAACTATTTTTTTTTTTTTTTTATTTTAAAAAACTACACAAAATTAGATTTATTAAGCTGAAAGGAACTGAATATTTTCAATATCAACAAACAAACAACAAAAATTCTTCTCATCTATATATATAAAATAGCTCCGTAACTGATTGACTGACTAACTGACAGACAGATAACGCACAGACCAAACCACTGGAGCTAAAGGATTGAAATTTTGCATGGCAATTCTTCTTATAGTGTAGGGGTGCAGTAAGAAAGATTTTTGAAACATTCTTCTTAGATGTTTTTGTAACAAAATTTTGTAACAGCTTTTAATTAAATTTTTAAGCTGTTTTTGTAACATTCTTTAAAGTTTACATTTAAAATAATAATCTGAGGGTTATAAAATTTATATCGCAAGAAAGATCATAAAAAATTTCTTTAAAATGAATTTTTTTTCAAATCTTTACCTCCATATTCTGATTTTTGGTGAATTTTTAAAGATTAATTTTTAGAATTTAATTTATTAAATGCTGATCACGTGGATTCTTTTCTTTTTGTGATACTTAAATTAATTTTGCGTCATGTGCATAACAACGAAATAAATTGACAAAAAAAAATTTTTTTTCTTTCTAATGAAGCAGACGATTCAACATTATCCAAAAAATATTAAATTACAGTAAAAGAAATGTTCTACAAACTGTAGTATATTAACTGCACTGTATTCTTTAGTATGTTCTATTACATTTAATTTCAATATTTTCGTCTACATTATTTTGTCTATTATAAAAATACCCATTACAATTTTTTTATAAATATATTTTTTTGATTTTGTTTTTTTGGCATTTATTGCATTCATTGACCATTGTATATATTACTTTTATTTATTTTTTTTGGGCATTAACTGCAAAAATTGACCGTTGAATTTAATTTTAATGTACTCCGTAGCGAAGCATGGGTATTCAGCTAGTATAGCCATATAGCTTTTTCAGAAATAGAAGATTAAATATTATACTTTTTTTAAAAGTAATTTCTATAGACTAGTGGTTCCCAACCTTTTTCAGCTGGCGACCCACTTTTCCTTATCAGAATACCTCCACAGTCCATGGTGGAGTAAAAAACCTTATTTGTATCGTATCCCTTCCTTATGTATATATAATTTACCATCAAATATTACAAATATATATATATATATATATATATATATATATGCTTTTTTGAAGATACAGATTGATTATTGATAAACAATTTGTGTTCTGATTTGAAAATGGTTGACAAAATATAAGCACTTTGTAGCAAAACAGCTATTTATTTAACAATAGATATATGTTTGCAATATATGCAACAAGTGGTTTCATACTCACTAACAAGTGTTCCTAGGTGAAGATAAAAACTACAATTATAAAAGTACACAAAGACCATTTTAATTTTTCAGGCAAAAAAATTCATACAGCTTTGATATAATTACAGTTAAGAAAATTGTTATCACAATCTATCAATATGTAAAATTGCTGTTTTTAAGTAAGTTTCGATTTTTCTTATCTTTTCTGATGGTTTATTCGATGGTTTCTGATAGTTTTAGGATCGAGTCGCGACCCACCTGTAACCCTTCTGCGACCCACTATTGGGTCGCAACCCACCCGTTGGGAACCGCTGCTATAGACTACTAACCTTGAGTAGCTGGTTGTTTAAATGCAGAACCATCTCTTGCATGAGGAGATGAGCTTGTGGCTGGTCGTTTTTGCCCAGTTGCAGGTGGACTACAAGCAGAGGTAGGAGCAGACAAGTTACTCTTGCTGTCCACAACAGGTGGTGTCATGGGCCGTTCTAAATTAAACACACATAACTAACATCACTCACACATCAAAAAATATTTATAATCAATTCTTAGATTCAGGAAATAATATCCTATTATTTAATAACAGAGTTAACACATAAAATTAAAGAATTAATTATTCCACACATATGTCAAAGTATGTCTTGAATTCAGGATCAATGGACACAACTAAGCAATTTGAAAAAAAAGAAAAGAAAGGGGCATTTATTATAATTACATGAAATTACTTGATATTTTGAAATTAAAATTTTACAGATGACATATATACCTTGTAACTGAAAACCTCTTAAAAGAACAAGATGACGCCTGTCTTTAGCATAATTTTTGGCTAATGCATGTTGAAGGTCACCTCCAGCCTGTTAAGAAATATTTACAAAGATATGTAATAATTCACTGCCAGAAAAATACCACAGGAAAATATTTAAGGGTATATAATTATCTTAACAATACATTGATATATCAAGAAGGAAATCTTTTGAAACTAGTCTTACCTTTTCATAAATTTTGAACAAAACTGGAATTTTTCGAGGAGATAAAACACTTAAGTTTATTTGCCGCTAAAAACAAAATAAAATTGTAAAAAAAATAGCCCACAGATGAATTTTTACATAAATAAACGTATACAAATTATACTAACATTTTAAGGTTTAAATATATATTAAAAGAATTAAATTAATTATATTTGAAAACAAAAATTAAATACTAGCACTCATTGATTTCTATCAAATATGCACACAACTAAGCAAGTTCTAAAAAAAATTTGAATCTGGCATTTTTAAGAAATACATGAAATTAATATTCTGAAATAAACATATAAAGAAATGGATGGAAAACATACAAAACAGATTACTTAGGTAAAAAACAAAAAAAGATGAAAAATTTTGCAAAAATATTTTTACATTAAGCATATCTGTGAAAAAGAACATGTTAAAAAATATAACTACCTCAGACATTAACAAAGCCAATTGTTCTGTTACTAAACCATAGTATGATGAACTTTCCAAAGCTGGGAGAGCATATGGCGGTGAATTGGAAATCAGCACACAATGTTTTTGGGTGTTAGTGCTAAAAAAAAAAAATCAGATTTAGTTGAAACACAGTGATAAGATACATAGAACAAAACAATGATTTATTTTTCAGTATTTAAAACAAATAAACATTTTAAAATACACAACAAAAAAATAGTTTTTAAAAGATAAAATTTTCAGTTTCAGCCATAATTAGACATCAGTCACAACTGAAATTTTTTTTCGCAATTTTTCTTGGAGGTATAATTATAATATATAACTACAATGTTGAATAGAATAAATGATTGAACAATATAAACTATTGTATTCACTATTGTTAGTTTGAACAATATAAACTTTTGACTTTCAGTGGCAATACTGAACATGCATAGAAATCAACACATTACAGCTTGTTCATGCTATCACCTAAATATTAACATAATTTTAGAATTGCAATATCTGATCAGAGAAGACATAAAAGATAAGTATTAACTACAAAACACTTCCTACTGGACTTCAGATCTATAGCAAATCCATGTCAGTTTGAAATGCCAGAAAAGTCCTTACTTGTTTTCTCTGAGGGACTGGAAATCATCAAAACATTGGAGTGCAGTACTCAGTCCTTCAGCAACATGGCTGTGAGATTCACCCCCACCACCAATAAACCTTTGGATGAAAAGTCATTTTTACAATTTAATTCCAAAATCACAGATTAGAGAAGTAATAAAATGCTCCCTTTTTTCAATACATAGTTAGTACTACATTATATTATTCCTATACTAAAATGTAAATACCATTAAATAAATAATTAGAGCAATTTTTGCTACCTGTATATACTAACAATTGCTACTTCATCATCAACTTGCCTACATATGACAATTTTTTTCAATAAATTTAAATTTCCCAATTTTTCAGAATTCATGAAATAAAAATAAAAAAAAGTCCGTAGCAAATACGTCCTCATAATGATAGAAAAATTTACTGGTTTATTTCAATACTGAATGTATTCTATAATTTATTTGTTTCTATTATGGAATAAGCCAATAAACAGATTGATACAGATATGTTGAATTTTAATGCAAAAATTTGCAGCATGACATTTTCTATGCCTTGTTTAGATAAATGATTTGATCGTTAGTCATTAAGATTGATGGGACTTGGTCAATTTACATGAAGATAAACGGTACTTACGTATTATAGCTGAAGCTTTGCGGTTTGGCGAAAAAGCGGCAATAAAGCGCCAATTATGCGCCCCATCCTTGTTGATAGTATTGTTTTCGCCATTCATTGCTTTTCGCTCCCATTCTAAGTTTCGATTTGAAGATTTTATTTATTTTTTTAGGTTATGAAAGTTATTTAACAAAGATCTTTTATAAAAGAAGTTTGACGAGAAATATGACAGTGTAATACCTCAACTTTGATAAAAGATAACTTTTATAATAGTTGGGTTCTTCGTCAAAGTTTTATAAAAGATTTCGGTGCCCGGATGTTATAAACATTTCGAGCAACAGCATGTTAAAAAAATACAAAACGCGGCAGATAAAAAACAAGAATTCAATTCGAAATAGTTTTAGCTCTAATTAAAAATTGCGCACTAATGACAAAACAGAAATACACGAAAAATATTCAAAATGAGTATGTTAAAAACGCAAATCTTTCAAAGGAAAAGTCTTAGGATGCTGAAATTTTGCATGGTGGTTACTCCTAAGCTCTAGATGCCCACTAAGAAATATTTTTAAAAAGTACAAATATTAAGGGGTTTAAAAGGGGCTTAACCCCCTTCCCACTGAAAAAAAAACCCATTGTATCTCTGAAACCATAGACCCAGGAAGTTGAAATTTCGTGTGGTGGTTCCCCTTTAGCCCTAGGTGCCCACTAAAAAATCTTTTTGAAAAATGCAAATTTTAAGGGGGTTAAAAGTGGTTTAACCCCCCCTCTAAAAAAAACCCCATAGTATCTCTGGAACCATAAGGCCTAGAAAGCTGAAATTTTGCATGGTGGTTCCCCTTAAGCCCTAGGTACACACCAATAAATATTTTTTAAGAGCTCGAATTTTAAGGGATTTAACCCCCTCCCACCTAAAAAATCCCACTGTATCTCTGGAACCATAGGGTCTGAAGCTGAAATTTTGTATGGTACTTCCCCTTAAGCCCTAGGTACACACTAATAAATCTTTTTTAAGAGCTCGAATTTTAAGGGATTTAGCCCCCTTAGATAGAAATAACTTGTATAAAAGATCTTTGTCAAAGAACTTTGATAGTGTAGGCCAAAAGGAAGAAGATGCAGTGTCTTTTTTCCAGATCCGTGGAATTTTGCCCAGTCAGCGTGTATGCCCTAACTTTCACAACATGCGTGCCTATTTTAATCGACCAGTAGCTGGAGATATAATATTAAAGATTGCGGCAAAACAGTCAGAATTCAGAAGGAAAACTGGTTCTACGATTCCCGATTGCCATTACTTTAAAATCCCGATTGCCAAACTTTAAAATTTGCATTTTCCGTCGAAACCTTTATGCATATCAATTTGTGTCTAATTTGCATTATCCCTTCTTGGCGCGTCGCTTTTTTTTGTCTAAGAGTGTATTCCTATTTTGTCTTTAATATGAAATTTTTAATTAGATCTAAAATTATCTATAGCGAAATCATGTTCTTCAGCTGCTTATTTTTTTTAAACTTTTCCATGTGTTTTCCAAATACTTTTTTAAACATGCTGCTGCTCAAAATGTTGATGCATGTTTAATAACTGCTTTCGTATATTTCATATACATGCTTCGCCACAGATTACACGAGTGCCATGAATTACGTCATTTGGTTCATTTAATTTCAATTAACTTTAGCAGTAAGGTGGGGTCATTTCTCATAAGGAGTTCATCGCAGAATTTAACGACAGTGATCCGAATTTAAATACGAGTTTTGGATATTTCATTTTTATTTTGGGGATTTAAAACCACTTTACAACCTCCTAAAAAGTTGCCTTTTAAACATCTTTCTTGGCCAGCACCTAGAGCCTAAGAGGAAACGCCATGCAAAATTTCAACTTCTTCGGCCTTATTGTTCCAGAGATACAGTGAGATTTTTTTTTTTTTTTTTTTTTTTTTGGGGGGGGGGGGACTAAACCCCTTAAAATTTGAATGTAAAAAAAGATTTATTGGTGTGCACCTAGGGCTCAAGGAAAACCAACCAACAAAAATTTCAGCTTCCAGGCCTTAATGTTCCAGAGATACAGTGGGTTTATTTCTTTTTTTTTGGGGGGGGGGCTAAACCCCTTAAAATTTGAACTTTAAAAAAAAAGATTTATTGGTGTGCACCTAGGGCTTAAGGGAAACCAACCAACTAAATTTCAGCTTCCCGGGCTTTATGATTCCAGAGATACAGTGGGTTTATTTATTATTTTTTGGGGGGCGGGGGCTAAACCACTTAAAATTTGAACTAAAAAAATTATTAGTGTGCACCTAGGGCTTAAGGGAAACCAAACAAACAAATTTCAGCTTCTCAGGCCTTATGGTTCCAGAGATACAGTGGTTTTTTTAGAGGGAAGGGGGGGGGGGCTAAACATCTTAAAATCCGAACTTTAAAAAGATATTTATAGGTGTGCCTCTAGGGCTTAAGAGGAACTACCATACAAATTTCAGCTTCCTAGGCCTTATGGTTCCAGATACAGTGGGTTTTTTAGGGGGAGGGGGCTAAACCCCTTAAAATACGAACTTTAAAAAGATATTTATAGGTGCGCCCCTAGGGCTTAAGAGGAACCACCATACAAAATTTCAGCTTCCTAGGCCTTATGGTTCCAGAGATACAGTAGGATTTTTTTGGGGGGGGAGAAGGGGCAAAGCCCCTTAAATTTCGAACGTTCAAAATGATTTATTGGTATGCACCTAGAGCTTAATAGGAACCACCATAGGAAATTTCAGATTCCTAGGCCTGGTGGTTCCAGAGATACAGTGGGTGTTTTTAGAGGGGGCAGGGGGTTAAGCTCTTTTTAACCCCCTTAAAATTTACAGTTTCCAAAAAAAAAAAAGATTTCTTAGAAGTCACCTAGGGATTATGAGGAACCACTATACGAAATTTCAACTTCCTAGGCCCTATGGTTACAAAGATACAGTGGGTGTTTTTAGAGGGGGCAGGGGGTTATGCTCTTTTTAACCCCCTTAAAATTTGTATTTAATAAAAAAAAAATCTTATTGGGCACGTAGAGCTTGGGAGTAACCACATTTTCCACACATTTGTATTATTTTAACATGCTTCTGATCGAAATGTTGTTTATAATTTCCGGGCAGAAAATAGGTTGCCACTGTTAAGTTAGGTGTTGGCGAGCATATATTACGCCAAGGGTTAAAGGCTGCCAAGCTTCAGCTATAATACGTAAGTACCAGATAAACACATGCCTCATTTCATATGTCAGACAGACAGGACAGCAAAAGCATTTAACTTGTTTCATGGTCCTAGTCATGGTTTATTTCAAATTAAAACTACAAAAAAATTCAATTTTCAGTTCTGAAACAACTGACAAATCTCTACCTAAACTATATGCAGAAAAATTGTAATAAGGGATTTATAAAATATTTTGCACTAGGCAATGAAAAAATACCATTTTAATAGAGATACCAAGATAAAATAATTTGTACATTTATTCAAAACAAGTCTCTTATAAATCTTAATTAGAAGTGCTCAAATCTTTCAGAAAAATCTTTTTTAATACTAACATTATTTTATCAAACCAAGATAAAAATTTATGTGTATTAGCTGTAGGGCCAAAACAAACAGCAGCAGTCTCAGGTGCACGATCTGCAGCAAAGAAGACAACCAATGCATACATTGTTGAGTTTGCCTAGAAACAAAAAAGACCCTTAGACAAATATGTTAAATTTCAAAAACAAGTATAGATGCATGATTGTATAATGGATTATACAATCAATTTGTAGTTGTTAAATGAAAGTATATTTTCGATAGGTGAATATAGTGACTAATTTCATGTAATAAAATAACACTAACAGAGATTCATCAAAATAATAAATTTATTAGTTAGCCACATTTAGGGTATAGTGCATTAAAAATTTAGAAAATTTTCAAATATATAATCTTCCATCTTGAAATAAAGTAATAGATTCTTTCTAATATAAAGAAATGAAAACTTACATCACAGCCAAAATCTCGATCATCAATTGGAGCTCCATTAAAATACCTAAGGAAAGAAAACCAAATTTAAGAGATCTCCTTAACTTTAATACAATGTAATTACATCCTAATTAATTAATATTCACTAATTTAGAAGAATGCCAATAATGGTATTTGACACATAGATCCTCAATACCTCGTCTCATTGAAATTCATAATTATGCAATTGCACACACATACATTTAGGGTAGAATACAGTTATGATTCACATTTTTCTTTCTTAAATAATGACATCTGAATCTAGAATTCTTTTATGAAATATATATCATATTTTTATCACAAAAGATTTGATTAGCAGTATTCTTTTCAAATCCCTTCCAAAGAAGATTCCTTAATATATTCAAGATTTAATAGAGAAACATGAAACTGAAGTTTTAATGACAATTTTTTTTTTCTTCCCTAGCATGCACTATGTCTGAGAAAATTTGCCCATCCCAACTGTGTTGTCGTTACTTATGCCACTTGACCGACAGCAACATCAGATTAAGTCCCAAAGGCTATGGGCGAGGAAGGTGCAGCTCCTGTTTTGACTGGCACCACAAGGGTCGGAGACCAACTTGGCAATAGGACCAGTCCCATAATTTTAAACCAAGTCAAGTGACAAAACCAGAACACTTGACCCCGCACCTCCAGAGATAATTTTGCGAACTTGGAGGACATTGCAGCCACAACAGATTTTACGTGCACCAGCCACCATTAGTGTACACAGCAGTGGAATTGTCAGCCAAGAGCATCAAACCAGTGACTTTCGGATCACTAGCCTGTTGCTCTTGCCAACTGGGTCACTGCACCCACATCCCCACTGTGATTTTGTTGACTATATAATGAGAGCACCATATAAGTGAAACAATATTACTCTCTATGAAGTGACAGCACATGAATATCCCTGCCTTAGACAGGATTTGAACCTGTGTACATTTTTTGGAAGTATATAATGTTAATCACTGTACAATGTAGGTAGCTTCTATGTAACAGAGTACAACTAATGAGTAAAAAAATTGGACTCAATTTTAGAAGTTTAAATTTCTTCAATTCTTTATAAACTACGACCAAAAATTTAGATTTAAATTTTTGATAGTTGGGAAAATAGCTGAATGAAAAATTTCATTTTATAGTTCAAACCAAAAACAATTTAAACCATTGTTAGTTCAAGCAAACAATGAGTATCTATTTTTTTTAACCATATCTTTATTATAAAACTAATCTAACTTCCCCTGTATGTAATATTTTACAAAAGACGGAATTCATTCTAAATTTTATATAATTGGAAACTTAAAAATTATCAAGTTACTTACTCTAATGTAGGAATAATATAATGCCTTTTAAGAGTGTCAACATATGGACTGATGTTCGCCGTTCCTTCAATAACAAATACGACATCTGATTGATAACTCCCTTGATCAACAGGAACTACCATGATGACAAATTAAAACCTAGAAAATAAATATTTAATGAACATAAATTAAACTAAAATTATAATCAATAATCTGGATGAGGTCAGTAAAAAAACATACCCAGTCTCTTTATAAATCACTTTAAATCATAGAGAAATGGTAATGCTAAGAAAATTTGTATCTGAAGCTCCTTTTAGTTTAAGTCTTTAAAGTATTTAGTTTAAGTACACTATAACTTTACACATAATCTTTCTCCCAAAGCCATATCTAACTTCTTACTGTGATTCTGCTATCACCAATAAGCTGGTTTAAGATGAAATTAAAAGAAATGACTAAAATCCTGCTCTATCACAGCTTCTACTGGAGTTTTGAGAAAAAAGAAGTTATAGGGTGAAGTAGGATAAGTGAGAATACAGGCTTAAAACCCTAAAAAATTTAACTTTTTAAAAAAATTTCAAGTGTACTTTGTAGAAAAATTCTTGCTCTACTGCTATGTATAGTTTTTATTTACTGAAAGACATTGTAAAATGGAATATTTTTATACCTACCAAACCCTTGCATTTTAACTAAGGAACCCAAGTTTGAGTACTAGCTAAAAAAAAAAATCAAAAATCACTAATTAACCACAACAGTTATTTTGAAAATATCCACTTATTCATTAAGAAATGAAGAATACAGATAAAATATATAAAAACCATTTTTTTTGCAATATTACGTCAGTACTGCAGGGTTTTCACTTGCCCCATAAAAATTTTGTGCTAGGGCAAGTGAGAACTGACCCCATATACTGAAAAAAACCTACCTTTAGCTTATAACAGCCATATAAATAGTTTTCTTGCAAACATATGTTTTCCAGCTGGAGAAACTTCATAACCAACCACCTTTTGTCATATTTCTTTAACAGCTGATGACTTTTTAATTCCTTAACATTCAAAAATAGTAAATTATGCAACTGAAACTAGTTTTTTTGTTGTAGGTTTGAAGAAGTAAATTGTAATAAATTAACTTTAGACTGACTGTTAGTGAATGTGAGTGGAGTGAACATTACAAAGTATGTGTGAATACATAGAATTTCTAATTATGTTGTCATCATTTCTGAGTTGCCTTTTGTACCAGATGATGACTTATTAGTGTTCCTAGAAGAGCCAAGGCCTGGAAGGCGTGGAGAACTAATTTCTTCTGTGTCTTTTTGGCTCTACCATATTCAGTACAGCCTAGGCAAAGGGAAAAAAACTTTTTTTTGAACTTTTAACGTAAATTTTTTACTCTAAAATAAATATACTTATTTTGTTAATATTCAGATGCTATTGACACTGCTAACTTGAACAGCAAATACCTCCACAACGAAAGAATGTTAAACAAACAAAAAGTCTTTTGTTCAGCATCTATTCTTTTCCTTGCACCACTTACTTTGCTATAAGGAACTATGGTTTATTGGGCAATCTCACTTGCCCCAAGTGTGGGTGTAAGTAGGAATACAAAACAAAAAATTTAAATATTTATTGCAAAAAAAGTTGTGAATAATTTTTAAAAAAAAATAAAACTATAAATGCAGAACATGACCAAAAGTATGTGTATGCAAATTTTCATACAAATACAACAACTTGTTAAAAACTTATTTAGATTCAAAGTGGAGCTATATGATTTTGCGTTCTCACTTACCCCCACTTCACCCTACTTATAAAATTTTAAAAGTATTATAAATGAAATAATAAAATTAAAATTTTAATACCTACAGATATAGAACTTACAAATTTAAATATGTGAAATATGGCATTTTTCCTGTTTTAGAATCTATATATATAAAAGAGCTTGTCTGTTTGCTTGTCCGCTATAGAATCATAGACTGTTTCATCAACCGGGACCAAATTCGGCACAGTTAATGTTTAGGACCCGAGAAACTTAAATCAGGAAAAACGAAATTTGGGGCTCAATTAGTTTTTTTTAAATTAATTTTTTAATGATTTTTGTGCCCCTAAGCGCACCTCTTAAATATGGATACAGTCCCTTCACCACAACCACTCTAATTCGATACGCGGGGGAAAAGAGGTTTGTTCTGAGGGGTGGTTTGAGAGTTGGTCTGGGGGGTGACGAGGGGAGGGGGAGAAGTGTTTATTTTGCGGGGGGTGCAGCCCAGTATTTTTTTGATGGAATGAATGAAAAATTTTATATCTATATATCTACCCAGGCAATAATGCTAGTTATTTATATATGTACAAGCCAATTTTAAGTTATCAAAACACACATTCTAAATTTAAATATAAATCATTAAGCATATTAAATGCAAAACTAAAATAACTTATTTACTTCTTTGAATGTCAAGTAATACAGATAATTTTTCCAATGTTCATGGTTTATAAAATCACCCAAATCCTAAAAATGTTTCACATAGTTATAATATATATACAATGGAGTCTCGATCTATCGTTTTTCAAGGGACCGACTGAACTGAACGATAAATGCGGGAAAACGATAAATACAGTAACATAAAGCAATATGATTGTCGGGGCTGAGTGAGATAAACAACACATATGGGAAAACGATGATTTGGGGAACAATCAATTGAGATTCCGAGCAGAATTGTATTTGAAGAGCAGAGTTCCTGGGTCTATTGACTTTAACTCCTGTCGCAAGATGCTTATAATCAATGTAAATGTGCTCAGTAGAAAAAATTATTAAGATAAATTACAAGTTACAAGTTACATTAAAAAAATTAAGTTTAAATCCTTCTGAATAGAAGGGTAAGAAAAATTTAGAATGTAAAAATACATTAAGATTAAAATGTAGAAATAAAAATTAAAAAAATTTAAAGAGAATAAGTTTAAATTTAACAAGGTAAGGAAAAAGTGGCCCTCAGCAAAGATAGAAAGTTTGCATAAAAAAGAATAAAAAGGCCCTGTGCACAGTCATATAATTCGTAACGAGATGATTGCAGAGTTCCGCAGGGGAAAACAAAAAATATCAAGATAGGGAAATTTGGAAGATACGACACCATCTGGGATTGAACCCACATCGTAGGGTATACCAGGTCAACGCGATGATACTGCGCTACGGCAGCACACAAGCAGGTGAGCAAGATGGGAGGTGTATCGCGGTAAGGAAATTAATGTTAGCTCCTAAGGAGACACACCCCAGGACACTTATGGTTAGCAGTAAATGCAATCAAGATTCCTCTGTATATACACAACATTGTCAAAACTAATCACACCTCCAACTATGCAAATATAAGCAAACTCACATGTGCAAATGAAGATGCGTAGTGGATATTTTATAGTTAATATTAACTTCATCACTTATCAAACCTTAAATTTCACCAGAATCTGCAATGGCATGCAATGCTGAACTCGCAGATTTCCAAAGAGGTATAATCATAGTATACTACTTAAGGGATTAAATCTATAATTATCAGATACCATGACAGAAGAATTGAAATGATAAAGAGGAGTTATGAATATGCTTCAAAATTTTCTTATCAGATGGATCGACTTAAGTATGATTTTAACACAGAAAGTATTTTCTTTCTTTTACAGCGCATTTACCTAACAGTTAAATTCAGAAGGGGCTCTGTGATGGTCTGGGCCAGTTCCTGCTTAGAAGAACCAATTCCTTCAATTGTTTTGCCTACACCTATAAACTCTGGGAGGCATGAAAAACAAATTAGATGATTATGTATTTCCAATACTATAGGATTACTTCAGTACAGATTCACTTCTTTCAGCATAACCTGTCCCCACATCATACTGAAGCTCTACCAAGGCCTGGTTTGAAGAACAAAACAAATTAAGATTATATTGGCCAGCTAAGAGTCCCAATCTTAATACTATCACACTCTTACATGAGCTATAATACCAAATTAGTCACCAACTGAAATTGATCTCCACTAAGAGCTCTATGGCACAGGCCTTAAATAAGAAATGTCAACAAATCCCATTGGATACACATAAAAAATTGGTCCATAAAAGTCATGGCAGTCACTGCAGCCAAAGGTTTCAAATAATGTATTGATTTTTTTTTAATATATATATATATATACACACTTTTTCTCTTTAGGCTTATATTTTCAATTGCTTTTATTAATATTGTGTTTATGTAGATTAATATTTGTTTTTATAAACATACCGTGATGTGTCTTAAAAATAATGATACCCGCTAATGAACAAATGTTAAAATCTCCCCACACCGACAAAACATTAAGTAAAATAACTATAACACTAAATTTCTTCACTAATCTAACGTAAATTATCTATTAACATTAATAACACTTATATACACAACAAAGAATATGTTGGAAAAAATGGTAGGATTAATCACTAGCATACTCATCATTAATTTATAAATATCAATAAAGCAGTCATTATTTTTTAATAAATTGAAAAAAGTTAAAATATTTCCATTAAGTATTACATTTTGAAGCTAAAAGCAATGCAAATTTATTTCCAAACACAATTCATAGGATACGTACTAAATTCACACTCAACCCTGGAATGGCTGTTACAAAATGTCACGTTACCGTTAAATTCACATGATGTGAAAGAAGTTTTTTGAATGTAAAAGTTTTATGATTGGAAAACAAGGGATTTATTAACATCGTACTGCATTTGTTTCAAACACACAAAGTTTAAACTACATATCGACAATCAATCATCAACCACTACGAATGAAACAAAGTGGAACGAGAGGGAGAAAACAAACTGACGATCTTCCAAAGTGATGCCAACATTTCACTGGACTTTAACGCTAGATCGATGCCTAAAAATAACAATTTCCTTAAATGGATAAATTTATAAAATATTGACTAAAAACAAAAAAATTCCTGTCTGTAATCATCTCATAATGTTATTTTCCCGTTTATGATTGTGTTTTCAGTTTGGTTGAAAGGAAATCGGCAGTATATCAACCGTTACTTCTATCATTGATTTAATATCAAAAGCACTCATATCTAGAAAATCTTGATGATTGTCATTTTCTTCTTGACTAGATATCCTTAATTCCTAATCTCTCTGCGTAATTAATAATTACTGAAGCCAGAGTGAGTTACATGGATACCCAAGATCTTTAAAATTTGCTATAATTCTGAAACCAAAACTATTCAATAAACCCTCAAAGTTCTCGCTGTACTAAAGCCATCAGCTTTACAGGAAACTGATTTTATATTTACTGACGTCAAGATATATTTCATATAATTTCATACCTATCAGTTATGCTCACATCAGTAACTTTTCAGTGCATGACACTGCGCTTTCATTATTTATTTTCTTTTATTTAATTTGACTCAATGATTTGAGGATTTTTTTTTTTAATATTGCTGATTGTCTAAACTCCGATCCGATTAAAGTTTGACGTCAAAATCCAATGTGGCTGCGCCCGTCAAAATACTGAATCATAGCCTTACAAAATGTTATAAATGTTAGGCAATACGTTTGAGTAACTTTTAGTACTTATGATTTAAGCATGGAAGCGAGAATCAAAAAGCTTGGTTTTCGACCGCAAAAAGAACTTGTGTACAACAAACTTTTAGTGTATTCTGATGAAATTGACGAAGAATCTTTGACTTATTTAGCCGATATAAAAACAAATTTTGGTAAAGCAGTGTTATGTCAAGATCTACGCGATATATCATTTTGGGTGAACCACTTAGTTAAGTAAGTATACAAAATTATGACTTTTAGACTTTTGCTATGGATTCTTTTAATAATGTTTAAGTATCCATTTTTAAAAGGCTATTTTGACTGGTGTATATATGTATATGATTTTGATTGTTTCGGTTGTTAAATGAATATACAGGTAAATAAAATGTTACTAATGTAAGCCCAAAGGATAACCCCCCGTTCAAATCAGCATTTATCTTTTCAATTATGTTTTGAATAAAAATAATACTCTAAAAGTGTTTTCTTTAGAACTGAAAAATATCAAATTGTGTCCATAGCACTGGAGTTATCACTAAGTATGCATATGAATTATGGTACAGTGTTATTTGATTATTTTATATTCTTTCCTTTAGAAACAGGTTTCTTTAATCAGTTACAACACTTGATTCCAGGACGTCATGAAGGAAAATCAGGAAAAAGAAAATACTGGTGTTTTTCATAAGAGTATACTATTGTTTTCTGTCTGCTTTTGTGCACCCTCTCTTATTTCTGTCTGCAAGTAAATTATCCAGTCTTATTTGTAGTGACTGCTATTATTTTGACTGAAAACTTCACAGTAAAAAACAAGCTATATTAACAAACTGTATAGTTGACTTAAAGAATTAGTTTGGTTTGAGACTAGTTTAAGCTTTTAAAATATATATGTGTTAAACAAAATTTATTAATATTAACATTTAATGATGTAGGCAATGATCATAACATAGCCCTTTAATTGAAAAAATGTGTCTTTTTACTGACCTACAGCATTTTTTTTTCCTTTTTATTAAAGAGTATCCTGCACTTTTTGACATAGGAGAATTATGGCTACTTCCTTGTTAAAGCAGCTATAAAGGAATTAAAGGAATACATTATAGCCAGGGTTGGCAAATGAAAACACCGAAAATAAGGGATGGGTTTGATAAACATACTACCAAGGGGGTATGGAATATTCCCCCCCCCCCAAGAGAAAGGGGACTCCCGGGATACTCCCCCGGAAATTTTTCAAATTTTAACCTTTAAAATGGCCATTTTCAATACTTTTTCATTCAAGTTTTGCAACTTACATAGAGTTTAGGTTAAGTAAACAATAATGTAATTACATAGAAAATTACAAATCAAAAGCAATTTAAAGTTGTTTTAAGCACATAGTACAAAATTGATTTTTATTTTATTAGTTTACTAAAACTAAGTGCCTTTATAAAGTGTTAGGGATGTGTATGTAAAATTTGTAATTTTATTATTGTACAATGTACATAATAATGTGCTCAGAAAAACTTGGGGCAATTTTTGAGTCTTAAAAAAGTTTATGAATGAACGTGTTCCCACAATCCATTGAATTATGACATATTGTGTTTTACTGTGTGAAATACAGTAGCTAACTACTAGAGCATGTACCCTGAGCATACCTACCCTGAACATGTTGAGTTGTCACCCCGACCTCCATGGGCAACCAAAAAATCCTTATTACAATAGCTACAGAGTCCCTTATTGGTGTTGGGACTAAGCCTGAGTCAATCTTCGTCCTTCATCCATTCATCCCTAAAAACACATAACCTTTCTTTCGGCCCATCATTATTAAATTTTGAAAATTTACCATAACCACTGTTCATATTCAGGGATTAGTTTTAGAACAAACACTTTGTTCAAACACCATTATCTGTCACAACACGTTCACACGAATCTGCATTCGTATTTAGCACTAGATTGCGACTGACTAGAGACTGTTGTCGTTATGATGTTCTGTTCCCACCAATTAGTGATGAATGTAGATGTTTACAAATATTTTCAAAATAACTATGTGGTGTGGTTAATTAGTGATTTTTTTTTTTTGAGGGGCGGGGGGTGTGGCGGCTTCTACTGGAACTTGGGTACCTTAGTTAAAACGCAAGGTTTTGGTAGGTATAAAAATTTTCCATTTTTTTATTTTTTCCTGTAAATAAAAACTAAACATAACAGTAGAGCAAGAATTTCCCTACAAAGTACACTTGAATTTTTTTTTTTTTAAAGTTATACTTTTTAGGGTTTTAAGTCTGCGTTCTCTCTTACCCCACTTCACCGTACAGATTTTTTTTTTTTTTTTTTGTAATCTCAAACTAATAATATAAATTAACTTTTCAAAAATTGTGATTTTTTTTTTTTTTAAACAGAAATATTGTCCTTATTTTTGTTTATATAAAGGTATGAACTTCCATGTGTATGCCTAAGTCCCGATAAAATCTAGATGCAACCCTAAGTGCAGCCACAGTTTCAAAGGAATGAGCGTTAATAAAATTTGATTTATTAATATTCAGAATTTTCAGAGTGATTATTAACAATGAATATCTCACTATTTTGTTGTCTTCAATTATTCTACATTGAAGCTTGTTTTAAATTTGTTTCTACTTAATGTTTTCAAAGTAAAATGCACCATGTGATCTGCATAACTGTTCAAAAAACTCTTTTGAATATATTTATCTTTGGAATCTTTTTTTTTTTTTTATTATTATTATTATTATTATTATTATTATGTATATTTTATGGTAAAAGCAAATTTGAACTTTGCTGGAGATGAAGTCGAAATGTTTTTTAGAGTTGCCAGGTTGTTAAATTTGGCGAGTAATCTGACTTTCTTCATAACTATATCACCAAGGCTGCTGTAATAAAGAAGTATCAAAATATAATTCATAACATTGTATATTTATATAAAATATGGATAAGGTTGCCAAAAAGTTCATTCAGTTTTAAGTAAAAATAAGACACATTTTTGGTTTCAGCAATAACTTTATTGAATAACATGTTCACTGTTTCGTTCCTTTACTTTCTGCCATCATTCAGGCTGCTTCAGGATTCCATATTCCTTGAACTAACATTGCACAAATCCTATTTTGCATTTTTACCATTTTTGAAATAATAAAGTGTAATATGCTGAAAATATTGCTAATTTTCTTCCATCTTCAATATTAAATTAGTGTCTACAAAAAAGCTGAATTTTGATAAGTTTTTGTTTTAAATGCATGCTGATTGATAGCTGCCACAACACAATCTAACAAAATTGTTTCAATTGACATTAAAGACAACTAAGTCTACTAGAATCGTGTTTCCAAAAACAGAACAGATTTTCAAGCCAACCCAATACTTGTCAGGGCATTGTTTAGTGAAAAATTAAACAAATTTTTATTAAAGTATATTTATAAAGTTAAAATATATTTCCATTTTAAGTATACAGCGTTCAGCCATCAGTTTTTTTAAAAAAAAGTAAAATAAAATAAAATTATGTTGTGTATGGCATTTATGCAAGATTTCCAGGTGTATTTGAAATGTTCACAATCATAAAATTCATCAATTGTAGTGTCATTCAGGATATCTTCATCAGATAATTCCTCATATTTGCTCTCACTAATAATTTGAAATCTCCTGATAGTTAGGATAGTGATATCACTTAAAGGCAAAATAATATTTGACTATGCACATAAAGTTGTTTAAAATAGTTAACTGAAAAAAATATATAATTAAATCAAATGTCATGATCATTGTGAGCATAACCACACATAGTTACTGTAAAAATTACATTTACCAACAGCAGTGTGATCACACTCTCTTCACTCTTTGACAAAACATGAGGAGCACAACTGCATTTATCAGCACTCTTAATCGTTTAAGTGACTAATTCAAAAGTTATCTTGGTTTGCTTCAAATTCGTGTTTGATGGTCCAGTGCTCTAGTTGTTTTAAGAATCCTCTATGATTATGAATACTAATTTATGTGTTATTTATCCATTTTATAATAAGATTAGACTTAAAAATCTTGATGATACAAATCTTTGGGGATTGTATTAAACCGGAAGTGCTGTATCAGCAGTAAAAATATCTTGTACCCTAGATCTGTTTCTTGGACAGCCTGGAATTTTGTGATGGACATCATAATTACTATTTTTTTTTTTTTTTTTTAATATCTTTTGACTCAAATGAGGGTGGGTGGATAGTTACCCTGATCTTCCTTTGTTGTTTTAATTATTGATAGGTTTTTATGATTTTGCTTATTTTCATTAGTAATTAAGTTATTGTTATGAGTATATTAAATATAATAAATAGAAATATAAAAGTCCAAATAGAAAGGTTTTATCTTTTCAGTGTAAAATAAAATATGTCTTTAGATGTTTAGAATTTGTTTTTCATGTAACTTTTTGTTTATAGGTATGTACAACTATATGGAAGGAAATTCTCAAAAGAAGATCATGTTATCTTCATAAAACTGTTGTTTGAACTTTTAATTATTCCTGACCTAGAGCTTAGCTTTGTAAATAAAGTCTGTGTTTTGTTGAACTCTTTGCTCAAGTAAGCATATTTTGTAAAATATTTTGCATGTTGTTGTTTGCCTTTTTCCGTGATCCTTTTTTTAATTATTATTATTATTTTCTTAAAATTTGTCAACAAACTGTATTTTATGTAGGAATATTTATTGAAATAAAATATATCAGTTTATAAATTTTAGTTAATATTTCTTGAAATCATCCTGTAAAGTATTAATGTTGTTTTCACGCAGGATAAAAGTTTTCACGAATCCCAATAATTTGTGCATGTATAAAAATTTGTTGAAATAGCATGTAAATAATTTAAAGAATTTTCTCTGTAAAGAGACTGGCATAAAAGTATAGAAATGTGCCAAATAATACACAAGGTAAACAAAACAACTGGATCATTTTTTTCCTTAAATATTGTAGTTAATTGTCAGAAATGTTTATTTTGGTATTTAGAATGTAATAAATACAAATGATGATTAGAATAGTAGTATTTGGTGTCATGAAATATAAACAGCACTGTTATTAAGTATGTGCCTTTGCTTTCATTTGATGCCTTAAGGTATAGTTATGATAGAAACTTTAGAATATTTTCCTTTGCAAATGAAAATAAATTAATTTTAATGATTCAATTGAGTACTTCTTCTGTATGTAGCACTGAATGATATATTTATGGTAAGCAGTAGTAAGTAATTGTTCTGTAAATATATGTTATGTTTTGCCATTTGTAATCTGTCCTAATATTTTACTGGTCTGAGAAATTATCTTTTTAGTTTTAGTATAATTTTGGGATTCTATGAATTTATCTGCATGAATAATGTAATGCATATTTTGTTGGTAATAAAGCCAGCAGTATTGCTACTTGAATAGTTCTACTAAATTCTGTATTCTATATAGTATTCTTAAAACTTTTACTATGTCTTTAAATCAGTCTTTTGCTAGAGTTTTTACATTGTGCTACTCTTTATATCTGTTCATTTATGAATCACAAATTTTTTTATTCTTATTTTTTTTTAAACAGGAAAACAGAATTGTTATCTAGAGATGATCTGATCTTACCTTGGCGTCCACTGTATGAATTATATGAGAGAATTAATTTCTCTCCTTATGAATCCCTTGGAATGTTATCAATTCCAGGGTACGTACAGTTTTGATCTTTTATAGTGTTTAAATTTTTGTAAATGTTTTTTAATCGGATTATTTAATATTACTGAGATTTTAAAATGTTAGGTTAGTAACACATTGTCGATTTTCAGCTGTACATCTAAAAGTTAGACTAATAATAATGTCAATATAAACACATGGGACTTGCTTACTGATTGTTGAATGTAAGTAGTGGTGAAAGTTATGCTTACAAAATGGCTAACATATGTTTATTTTTTGAAAACATTAAACTAAAATATAAAAGAACATAATAGAAGCATGCTGGCTCTCACATACCATTAGTTACTCTGCCTGCTAAACTACTGGACTGCCATCCAGCTTATCTTAAATGTTGGTTGTGTGTGTGTGAAGCATAGTTATAGAATTATTTATCTTCTAGTTTGTGCATGTATATAACTGTTATTTGTACTGAAAACTGATAGTGTGTGGCTAGCCTTAATTTTTAAATTAAGTTATTTTACATATGAGAAATTTTCTGTAAATGTTTAACTTTTCTTATGCATAGGGACTTGTTTTGACAACACTATCTTATAAAAATCTAATGGGGTAATGCTAATGATATTTAATATCCTTTTTTGATATCTCTTTCTAATAAATTTAGATTTACTTTTGTATTGCAGACAAGGATATTTTTCTTTCCCAGTAATCTCAAAATATGTTTTGGAGAGTATTGTTTTAGGTTTCAATTTATTTGCCATTGTAGACAAATATAATAAAGGAAGATTCCTGTAAATTTATCTACATTTATTATATTATATAAATGATTTTCATGTGCAGTTAAATATATATATGACTTCATTAGGAAAGTATAGTTGAATTATATTAGATTAAATAGTTGTAAATATGCTTTATTCAATGTTAGAGAAATTGGTGTGATGTCATTGTCAAAATTATAGCTTAACTGTTGAATTTGCTAAGAAATTACTTTCAATCAAAATTTAGACTTTGTTAATGATGGTTTTCATTTAACAGTAATTATTTTTATATTAATCAATATTATCAATTGTATTTGTATTTGTGAAAGTACATTTTGAAGAAATGGTAATACATAAATGAAAGTTAAAAAAATATAGTAGGTAAAGGTGTTCTACATGAAACTTTTCAAAAACTGAAATCTGTCTTCCTGTTTAAATAGGGTATGTAATGTTTCTTTATGCAATAATTTCTTTATAATTTTCAGCATTTTGTCTAACTATTTTTCATATTTTTTTTTCTAGCAATTTAGAAGGTCATTTGAAGAACCTTATTTTTTCCTGTCGCCCGTAAGAAAATTTCCTTTTTTCTATATAAGTAAGATTAAAATTGAAACTTTTTCAGAGGATCTTGGGTTTTGTAATTTATTCATACTAATTTAGAATACCTTGTGATCTGAGTTGTAGTTTTGCAAATTGAAAATTTCTTGAATAACAATTTATTCAAATTATTTAATTTAATTTTCAATATGGCTTTATTTTAGGATAAAATTTAATAAATATATCCTATATCTTTTAATTTTATTTTATAGCAATTATTTTTAAGACTAATTTTTTTTAAATTGTGTCTCTGTGTTTTGCAGGTATTTTTCTGTAGAATCTACTCAGGAAATATTGGAAGAATTCAAACCCTATATGTGTCCTTTTGATAGTGAGATGGCAAAAGCAATAAATTACTTTGAGCTTTTTCTGTGTACTTCATTACCACCTGCTGAACATCATCGAGGCTTTAAGTAAGATTTCATTAAAATTTTGTGGAAAATTTTTATAATTAGAATTTTAAGTATATTTTTTTTTAATATGCTAAACTTCTATCCTTGAGGTTTAAGGCTAAGGCTTCTGGGCACAATTAGCTGTTTGGTCATAAACTGCACTTTTTTAAGGTTCATTGTAATATAAGAGCATGACTCATTTGAAGGCTGATTATGTTTAAGATATTGACCTAGCTAAGGCAGAGTTTATACTTATACTCTTCTATTTCTACTTACTATATTTTCCCATTTTATTGTTTGAAATTAATTATATTAAATCAAGATTCAAAATCAGTATGCTTTTTAATGAAAGATGGAATGTATATGACATTGTCTTAATTATATTAGAATAATCTATAAAATACTGCTCTGTGCATATGAGGGGGCATTAATTGAGATAAGGTAATTAAAATTAAGAGCAAGGATTAAATTAAATTAGACTGAACATTAATAAATCAATACCAGTTAAATCATTTACAATAAAATTTAATTCTTTTTATAATCTTTTTATAAATCTTATCTTTAGCATTTAGTGGTTAGAGTACATTTACAGATATTAAGTGAATTGTGCCGTGTAAAGCAATAACCCAAAAAAATGTAATTAAAATTTACACTAGGTTCATTACTGAATGCACCACAGTGGAGTTTGAGCCAAAAACAATACATAAAGAAAATTTAAGGCAAGGAAAATTAAAGCTAAGCAAGGTTACCTCCCTGTTATTGAAGCACACCTAAAAGTAATAACTTCTCCTAAAATAAAAACTTAAAGAAATCAATTCTGATAAAATTAAAAAAAAACTAAGGAATCTGAAAACTAGAAAATTTAACTCAAAAGCAAGAATCAACATGACACAACGTTACAGAATAAAAATAACAATTTTATTAACTTTGAAGACTAGTCTTGGGTTTTACATGAACAATGTTAAATATATGAGGAAACAGACATCTCATCCGAAATTACCAGTAATCCAGTGCGTTCATCCAAATGCAAAATTAAATATATTATAGAATTAGGTGATGGTGAACAACAACAACAAAACAAAAAAAAAAGTTTTTAAATAAAAAGAAAAGAAAATGAGTCTTTGACGACTCTGCTGCAGCACTTATAATTAAAATAAAGAAAAAAATTTAAGCACAGAATGAAAAGAAAGGAAAAGAAAAAGAGGCATGATTTCACCTATGGCAAACCTTGCCCCCATCTTCTTAATCTCTGGGATCCAGTTGTACGGACATTGTCATTCTCTTCAGCCAAAAAGGGAAAAGGGCCATGTCTCACTTGCTTCCCGCTCCAAGTCCCCAGTCCGAATCTAAAATCTCCCTCCTTTCCAAGTCAGCCTTGTCACCTCTCCTTGACCTTTTGTGGAAGTAATGGGTTCGAACGCACACCGTCAATTCTGGATGGAGGAGCTGTTAACATTAGGAATTAGCCAAAGGGGCCTTTTCTCCATAACATCTTTTATCTGTAGTTGTATTTCCATGTAATGATTGTTGATTTATAAATTCATCAGTCAGATGCCTCCATCAACCCATGATTATATAAATCCATCACATGACAAAGTTCTGCGATTCATATTCTCCTCTCCTGGTGCTTTGTGGTCGCTTCGAAGAAAAGGCTGACAGGAAGTCCCAGGTTACCAGTGCAGACACCAGCCAGAGATAGCAATAAGAGCTTGTTCTCAAGAGAAGCTTTAGTTTTAAGAAGAAAAAATATTTATCCGAGGATCATCTTAAAATTTTCTATTCACCAACCAACAAAATTGCATCACACCAGCCACTTTGCAAAATTTCTAAATAAGATTTAATTATCCAATATTTTAATAATCCTTTAAAATGTATGATGACCTTTTCTCCAGTAAATTCTTCACAATGTAAAAGCAATTTGAGAAAACTTGCACATGCTTTCACAAAATTCGATTACATTAATCAAATAGCCGAGTATTCGATCACAAGTTTAAACAGAAGAAATATTTAGTAGAGACTCAATAAATTTATTTATACAAAGCATTATTTTACTTAAGGTTAATTACTTAAAAACTTGAAATTAAAATAAACAATTATTTACAACACTTAATTATCAGCACAACACATATTCGTATTTTCATGCTAAAATGTAAGTAAAACAAAATTTGTATATGTAGATATAGATGACTTATTATATGAGGTATGGTTAGCTAAATTTTGGATCTTACATTATCAAACACAAAAAGAAAAAAGGCACTGCAACCAAGGTATTCTGCTTTCAAAAGTCTTCCTGCATATTTATTGCTCTCTTGACAGTAACTGACTATGCAAAGATAATTTTTATTGTCTAAGTTTATACTGAACTTTGCCCAATATTGTATAATAATCTCAAAATGGATTTTTTTTTGTTTGTTTGTTTGTTTCCCTACTGTCCTTAGGCACCATTCATTCAAAAAATTTATTCTATATCTATATTTAGATTATGGTTTGATGAATTAATGGATCTTTGGAAAAGCTTACACAGCATACCATGTTGGGAAAATGTAAGTATTCATTTTCGTGGATTTAAAACTTTGAACTGATTATTTACTGCCAAAGAAGCTACTAAAGTTCAACAATAATGATAATAAATAGGGTTTTTGTTATGGTATATATATTTTAGCTTTAAGTGGTTTTAAAATTTTTGACTTCTCTGAAATTAACCCTTTTCTACTTGTCTAATACCCTTGTCTATTTTTTTTTCCTTTCTCTGAAATAGAAACTTTTGAATTTTTCTGTATAAGTTATTTTCTCATCTTTATTCTGTATCTTGGTGTTACAGGTTGAGCATTGTCATTTAATATTTTTATGCATTTATAATTGCTTTATTTTATGTGTACTCATTGAAAGAACTGGAAAAAAAAAATGTAAGGTTTTATTTTTTTTTCTGTACTGTTTTGAGTGTGAAAATAATGCTGTGTATTTCAGTAATTCTTTGTATTGTTTTGGCAATCCTTTTTAAATTTGGTCTTGAAATGTTGAAATCCTACCTTTGTCATTAAAGATTGATTAGAAGTAAAGACGCTTCTATTTAAATATATTGTCTACTACATATATCTACTCATATGCCTATACATTTGATTTTTAATAGTTTTGTTCTATAAATTTTTTTTATGTGATTTGTCAGTCATGTTTATAATCTTTGTAGTATCTCAATTATAAATATTAATTATTTTTTTTTATCCAGTCATTATTATGGTTGTTTTCCCGACTTGCCAAAGATAATATAGGATATATAGACTGGGAGCCATATATACCTATGGTAAGTAATTTGCTTCTTATCGTTTGGAAAACAGAAATGTTCATTATATCCTGTTATGATTAATAAATATATACACTGATTTTAATCGCAATCTAATTTTTCTAAATCCATACCTGAAAAGGAAAAAGTTTCCTATGGATATATCTGTTTAGATTCTGTGTCAATGAAAATCTTCAATAAACTAATGTTGTTTTGGAAATGTAACAGTCATAAATCATGTGTCAAACAGCTCTCTCTCTCTCTTTTTTTTTTTTTTTTTTTTTTTTTTAATATAAGAAGTAGAAGTTATGCCAAAATTTCAACAATATTTTTTTTAATGGGATATTGCAATTTTTGAGTAAAATACTATTGAAAGTAGAAAAATATAACTATTATACCTTTTCTATTTGTCATTAAAACTTCAGAAAATTTTGAAATTTACACATGAGATGGGACATTTTAAAAAAAGAAAGATATCAAAAAATAGCCCAAGTTCAAGAATTATTTCATTATTAATTCAGCAGTAACATTGGATCCATCAAGCCCATAATTAGCCCTCAGATTTAGTACTTTACGTACGAGAATGGTCATCTTTTCTTTATTCCATCTTATAAATTATATGGAATTGTTATTGGAATTTTTTGTGTTTCTTGTTTATTATAAGAATTTTGAAATAGATAACATAAAATTATATTAAAGTTAGAAAAAAAAATTCCATTAATTTTTAATGTTGTATATCATTTTTTCTTTTACTTAGATATTTACTAAACTTCTCAGAAGCTTTAATTTACCTGGTCGATCAACTCAGATTCAAGTTTGTCGAGTGGGAATCTTGTTTGATACTGTTGCCATATCAAATTTGCTTGCATCTATGCTGGTAAATATATACTTATTATACTTATTTCTGTAATAATTTTATTTTCCTTCATATGTTAAGGTTCGTAAAATTGTGTGCTGTTTTATGTTTTGGATCATATAGTCACAAGATATGACTGTTTGTTAGAAACTGATACTTTATTTGGGTTCAAACTGTGTTGTCTGAAGGAAAAAAGGAGAAAGATTTATCTTCAAAAAAAAAATTATTAACTACTGAGTTTCCTAAAGTGTGATTTCTTATGGAGTTGTATGAACAAATTTGTAGCAAACTAATCATCTGTCAAAAACTAATAGTCACAAAATGACCTTTGCCATATATCCTTGATTGCCTAGTGTTGGCTGCCGACAATTTTAATCTACATATTGAGCCAATATCATGTTATTTTTTTTTAATATTTGTTGGAGTTTTTTCTCTCTAAAATTTTAATTTTGTACCACTAGTTTTGAACTTTCTGCAGAAGGAACAACTTGTATATTTATCTAATATTGAAATAAATGCAATTCTAGACATATGTATTATATGATCTAGATTAGATTTAATTTAATTGCAAAGTGTAAAATATAGAAGTAGAGAGTTGCATTTAACTGATACAGATATAAGTGTAAAGAGAATATGATCTCGTTTGTTTTCTTATTTGATCGTCTAATATTCTCACTGCAATACAACATTTTAAATTGTGCTATCCTTGTACGCAGTAAATCACCATTTACATATTCTTCAACCATTATAAATAATTTGGATTTTTTTTTTATTTATACCAAAGTAGCATTGTTTCCAATGTACATTCTTCTCTAAAATTTTAGGATGTTCCTGCCAAATAATATGGTTTATTTATATTAACATGCATTGTATACTTTTGCAAGAGGTTGTTTTCCTTAAGTGAGTTCATATGTTTTTGATTACCAAATTTATAGGGTAAGGGAAGTAGCTGTCAGTTGCATATCACCCAGTTGTTCAAAGCCTTGGAATCATTCTATCATCCATCAAATCATGGCCGGTGGCTAGTAAGTATAGTATTTGTGTGTATGTCTTTTGAGTAATTTTTAATTCTGCTTTTTATCACAAATTTAAAAAATAAAAAATTCAGATTTATGTGACTAATTCAGACTTTTAACATATCTATAATTTTACATTTCTGTGAACTTGATAATGTAATAATTGCAGATATTAACATTATGTTGTTCGTTATGATTTTAAATAAATTCTCTAAATTTTCAATTTTTTAGGGAAATTTTATTAATTTAAACAGAAGTTCAAACAATATTATAGAATAAGTACATGCATTAACATTTAACAAGACACTCTCTACAATAAACTATGTTGTATTTAAATATGTCCATTATAATGTTTTTTCAATAAATATTAGCAATAAGATATGTATATACACATACATACATACATGTATTTAAATGTAAATGTAGCTGCTTAATTTTTACTCTAGAAATGCTTAAAAAAGGGTTTTGCAAAATGAAGCATATCTCCCTTGGTCTGAGAATTTCATATTATGTAACAAGACAAAATCTGGAAAACTCAAAGTTTTTTAAAGTTATAGAAACTGTGAAAATTATATTTTTTATGTATTTCTTGATTATTATACTCTAGTTTTATCATAAAATTTTATTCAACTAGATATTTTATTTTTCCATCTTGCCATCTTATTAAATTTACACAAGTTTTGAAATCAAGATTAAAAATAAGTGTTTTGTGTTTAAAAGAGTTGGTTTCTTCCTGCCATATTTCTGCAAGTCTGTCAATTATAATGCACTGCATGTAGAAATTTAATCTTCATGTAAGTGGTCCTGGCCATATTGAATTGGTTCTAGCCATCAAACAATTGCTATGTAAAATCTCAAACGTACAAAATTTTAGAATAGGCATGGAATTTTTTATTATTATTATTAAATAGGTGACTTTAAAATTAAGTGCTTTTTTTCAATTCATAGAGTTGAAATTTTGTTGAAGCATTTTTGTTTCTTTTTATGCTTTTCTCAATCTTAAATGATCCTTCTTTTTTTTAAAAAAAAAAAAATTATTTATTTCAGAGTAAAATTCAAAAGTTTCTCCAAAAATTGCCTGATGCAGTAATCAAGCGTAAGCACAGGTAAGATATTTTACTTCTTTAATTAACATGGTCTTGTCATTGTCATTCTTTTATTTGATGAATTAGATATTGATTATCAGCAATACTTTATCATGCTGTAGCTTCTCTGTTTGGGGTCATCATGTTTTCATTAAAAGTATATCTTCACCAACTTAACTAGCTCTGATCTTCATTCTTTAAAATAAACTTCATTCTTAGGATATGTTAAAATATTATTTATAATAATATATAAATAAAATCTTACTTCATAGTAAATTAGTAAGTTAAGAAATTTGTTTACATTAAAGCATTATAAAGTAACTAGCTGAATACCCATGCTTCGCTATGGAGAACATTGAAATTAAATACAAAGGTCAATGTATGCAATTAATGCCAAAAAAATATATTTATAATAAATACAACAATGTACGTAATTAATGTCAAAAAATAAATATATATATATATATATTTTAAAAAATCGTTACGGATATTTTTATAGATAAAATAATGTAGAAGAAAATATTCAAATTAACGCTTAGACCATTACAAATGTGCTCAGCACGTTCATCAGAGTCTTTCCCCCAGCGTTACGAATGCGCTGGACACATTTAACTGGATTTTCTAATGTTTTGTACGTTATAAACGTGTTTAACACATTCTAAATTGATTTTTTCATACATCAATACATGGCAGAACTTAATGACATTTGAATACAATCTCTCCTGATAAGAAATAGATTTTTAGGTGATATTTTGAGAATACATAACAGTATAAAATTGCGGGAGTTTTGGATTTTCGAAAGCTTAAGCTATTTGAACTGACATTTCAAGTGATGAATAAACTATATAGTGTAAAGACTGGGAAGTGGGTTTATGCACATTACCGTGCTTTAAAATATATCATACTATAAGAAATTTATAAACCAAAAAAAATCTGTACGTTATATAAATATACATATCTATTCTTAAAAATTTTATGTTTCACTTATTTTGTACTATTTAATTTGATTTAAGGAACTTAAAATAAACTATATCGAAATTATATTGAACTCAAATTTTCGGACATTTCCTTCAAAACGCACAACCTCCGAAACCCGTTTCCAAAAAACAATTTAACGCAGGGGGGAAGAACCTGAAGGCGAAAACTCAATAGTCAATGTATGCAATTAATTTGTATGTGTAATATCCATAAAACATACTATTTTGAATTAAATTCTTAAAAAACTTCCATCTCAATTAGTCTAGTGGTTAAATTTTATCTTTTACCGTATTTCAATATATTTTTTGTCATTTTATTTTGTTATGCACATGACGCAAAATTAATTTAAAGTATCACAAAAAGAAAAGAAAAACCACGTGATCAGCATTTAATAAATTAAATTCTAAAAATTAATCTGTAAAAATTCACCAAAAATCAGAAAATGGAGGTAAAGATTCGAAAAAAATTTCATTTTGAAGGAATTTTATGATATTTCTCGTGATATAAATTTTATAACCCTCAGATTATTATTTAAAAAGCAAACTTTAAAAAGGTTACAAAACAGCTTAAAAATTTAATTTTTAAAAAATCTAAGAAGAATTTTTTTTTTAATCTTCCTTAGTGCACCTCTGCACTATAAGAAGAATCGCCATGCAAAATTTCAGCCCTTTAGGTTCAGCGGTTTGGCCTGTGCGTTATGTCAGTCAGTCAGTCAATCACCAAACTGATTTATAGTATATATAGATAAATTTTAGTGATTTATAATGAGGAGTTTTGTAAAGTAATGTGATATGTAGGTCTTTCTGTCTGAAGAGCATATTTTTTTGTTTTATATGCCTCATAAACTATACATCTCCTAAAAACTTTCAGAATGTGTTGTCTTGGCTTTCAGTTCTGATTCTGAAGAATTTTCCAAGATTCTTGTACTATGTCGTTCAGTAGTCTTTAGCTATTTTGTGTATTCATGTCAATCTTGTCACTTATATACCTTTTTCTTCATCATTTGTACTTGGTATCACAGGTATTGTCCGAGTGTTAACTGCTTTTCTTTTAGTTAGTTAATGCTACAATACTTCCTGAAAATGTGTCTAATTCTACTTAAAGCATAAAGGTAAATTGTGGTATTTTTCTGGGTCATCCCTGCAAATTTTAATAAATATTACTGAGTAAGAGGTGGCTGTGAGTGAGAATGAAAAGGTAGATTATAATTTCTGTCTGTAATAGCTTTTGTCAGAGTTAGAACATATTTTACCCTAGGAATGGGCAGAATTATGTTTTTATATTTGCATGATTTGTATAAAGTGATTTGTGGCAGAAATTGCTTCTTTTTGTGATCTGTAATCCCAAGATTGATCAGCATATAAATTAAAGGTTTCTAAGGGTTTAATAATATTAATAAACTCTTGTATGTGCAGTAAGTGGTATAATAGCCAAGAACAAGGAAAAGCAGTTATTTTCATTTTTATGGGATTTATAGATTCCTATGTATAAAGAATCTAAAAATGATTAGAAAAAAGAAAAATGTGAAAATTATCTGGGCTGATTATTCTTACTGCTCAAAATTTCAAATTACAAGTAATGTGCTAATTATCATACAAAACATGAAAAGGGACAATTTTAATAAAATGTAGTTTTAGTAGGAACTTCAGTCTTTTATACTTATACATTTTAGAGAAAAGAAGAATCCATCATGGTTGACTCCAATTCCTGAAGAATACAAATTGACGAATGACGATATTACCGAATTTGTGAAGAGTGTTCTTCCAGCAGTTTTATTATCTATGTTCAGTAAACGAGGATGCATAGATTCAGTTATGGCTTTACAAAATTTAGGAGCTATGAGACCTGAAATTGTGATTCCACCTTTGCTCGAAAGGTAAAACTTCTCACTTTAATATTTTAAGTTGTATAGAAACAATTTAAATTATTTAAATTATTCTAACTGGGAAAAAAGTAAAAATATTATTTCTACTTAATTATTAACAATTGGCATTCAAAAAAATAAAGTTTGTTAATTAAATTGTACAAAAAATATTTGAGCAGAATAATTTTGCACTTTCTAGATTATATTCATCTTTTGAAACTTTGACTGAACCTCATCGCTTGACTGCTGCTATGCATTGTGTTATCCCAATTGGAAGACCTTTGGTGCAAAAAAATAAATTTTTTCCTGAAGGTCCTACTCATGTGATTCCTTTATTAATGGGAGCATTACCTGGGATTGATCCTAATGATATCAAGAAGTGCATGGTATGTCAAAAGTATTTTAGTATTTAATTATTTAATTACCTTATGCAATAATGGCGTAATGAAACTGCTTTTATGTCGATATTTTTTTTCCTTTTTTTAAATGAGTATGGTAAGAAAATATTTTTCTTTGCAGAGACTATAATTAGATATGCAATTACAATTTTTGTACATGAAGTAGTAAATATATGTGTTTGCAGTGCAAAGAGTGTCAAGTCCAAAATCATAGTTTTCAGAAAAACAGGATTGAGAAAAAAACAGCTTTTGTAAAGTCAGTTTTTTTAGTTTCATTTTTAATTATTTTTTTTTAAGTTAATTTTTCCAATTTTATTTTTGTTGAGTAAAGAGTGTTAAATTCTTGATTGGGACATAACCCCTTTACCACTAACATGTTTGTGTTTTGTTTCACATACCCCAAATTTTCCATGATGAATAAAAATATTTAGGAGTGAAATTGAGCTTTGCTTTCTAAACCCTGCAGTAGCCCTTGATTTTTCAAACATGCCAGGTTTGATGACTTATTTTAACCCATTTTAGACTTAATACCCTTTGCACAGCAAATACAGATATATTATGCAAAAAAATAATCGTAATTTCATATTATGTTTCATATACCAATCCTGACCTAGAAATAACCATTTTGGTTAATATATCTCCCCTTATAATTAATATATTACCCCTTAAGTTATATCAACCGGATGATGGCCGAATGACTAGGGTGTTGGTCCTCGGTACCAGAGTCTGTGGGTTTGAATCCCACTCTTGGTATGGACATTTGTAGCCGTTTGGAATTGACTATAAGCAGTAGGTCTACATAATTAACCCTTGTGTAGCAAAAGTTGACCATAGTGCTGCAAACCTTCTGTTTTATCTTTTGAATGTACATGTACGTGTTTTCTTTCAAAGTGTAGGAAATTGTATTTATCGACATCTCTTTTGGGGCCAGTAGATTTGTTTAACACTGTAGACAGCAGTCATAATTGACATTTGTAGCAATTTGGTCAAGCAGGTGCTTTTGGCTTTTTGTGCAGTCAAGGTACACGTTAGAATGTGGAAAATAAAATGAAAATGGCGAGAAGTTGAAGGAGGATTAATAAATAGTTTTTTGTTTTCTGAATTTCTGGAATAGATACTAGAATAGAATCTACTTCACACACACACACACATACATGTACATTTAATTTTTTTATGGGGAAAATCTTTAATATGCATTAAACCTAAGTTTTGTAGGTATTTTGAGGAATTTTTTAAATGTTTGTAAAAGCTGATATTTTCTTAAACATTTAAATAGGGTTTCTTTGATGCTGTTAAAAAATATTCTCATATTTTAAAATGATATGTGTGTGTAGAAAAGAGAACACCCAGTTGCTCAAACTTAAAAAATGAACTCATAAGTAAAATTTATCATATTTTAAGTTTTTTTTATTGCATACTGTGTTTTTGCATTTTTTGTGAAGTACGCTTACTGGGGTATAGTGACTGTTACATTTCGGAACTATGATTTGTTAATGAAAAAAACTAGCACCTTTGAAGTATATTTCTACAATTTTTAATGTTTTAGGGTGAAGGATAGTGTATGTGATATACTGAGTCTTATGACTTAATTTATACTTTCATCAAAATATACGAAAATCCCCTTAAAACATAATTGCTTAGTTTTTTTGTAATTATATGACTATATCTATTTTATAAAGTTAAGTTAAAATTTAAAAATGAATGAGTCTTGGAAAAAGCTTTAACTTATTATAATTCCCTATTTCATTATTGCTTATATAACCAGAGGGCTACCCAAATGAAAACATAGAAACTGAGATAAAATTTTGCATAGAATTTTGTCAGATTTTCCCTCCTGAATACTCATCAGTTATGCCTTTGAAGCTCATAACAAGGGTTAAACCTTTGTCCAATGCTAGCAGATATGCTGAAGACCAGTTCTCATTGTTTAATCTTACCAAAGATACCTACTTTTGCAATTTGCTCTGCCCAGTAGGGTATGTGCTGTGCAATTTTTCATCATCTGTATTGCTATCTCAATTACACTAGCTGACCTGCCTGCCTCACAAAGAATATTCTCTTAGCTTTAAGGTCCAAATTATATTGTTTCCTAATTTCTTATCAATATGGAAAATATGGGTTTAGCATCACATATGTTAACATTGTACCATACAGTAGTATTTAATTTTTTAATCTTACCAAAGAAACCTATCTATTTTTCAGTATAACATTCTGGACTGTGTGTTCTAAGTCCAACTTTACAGATCATCATTTATCACATTTTGATACCTAAACTCCAAAACCTCTCAACTGAAAAATTGCAAATTTTACAGGAGAGCCAAAAAACATTTTAACAAATAAGTCATAGCTGTTCATTAAAATGCCTTTAGAATGCACTTATTAAGTTTTCTCATGAATCAATAGATCATAGCAGCTGTGGGTTATCGTATTCCCACATAAAATGAAAACAGAAAAAAATAGTAGTTGAGAAGTTTTGGAGTTTAGGTATCGATTTTAAGGTTTCCTGATAGTGTTTCACTGTTGATAAAACATGATGAATATGTTTATTAAAAAATGTCTCACAAAAACAAAGTATATTTTTGTTTAAAAAAATGGAATGTTAGTTCTTATAGTTTTTAAACAGATTCAAGATTCAGATCATTTCTCTGTAGTCTTCAAGTGAAACAGCCGGCTGATGTGTTTCTCATTTATAAGCAACTTGCAATTGTACTTTTTCTCTTATTCTCTTGCATATAACTGCTTATACACTAATAAAAGTTTGTTTCAAATTGTAGTTTCTGTCACATTTGTATACAGTAACTAGGGGCTTTGCCCCTAGGCTCGCTACGCTCGCTCCTCTGGTGAATCAAGTGAATGAATGACTCAATAGTTGTTTACAGCGATTGAGTCATTCATTTGTTTACATTGAAGCTTCCCCCCCCCCCTCCCGGCGAAATGGATGAAGCCCGGGTAGATGGGGGGTATAAGCCTGGACGAAGATGGGTGAAAAATCGGATCTTCTTTCATGTCCTTCTGCAAAGGAAGCGAATGAGAAGATTTTTTTGAAGTATTTCTTTAAAATTCAATTAAAAATCGAAATTTTAAGATAGAGACTTGAAATGAAGTTTATATGAATGAGAAAGCTTTCATCTTCCAGTTGATATAAATATTTTCTTTGTAACATAATAAGTCTGAGAGCATCGAATTTATATATCTCGAAACGCATAAGTTTTTCCAAAAAGTGGGTTTTCAATTTTAATAAAAATATCAGTCTGTTTTAAATTATTTTTAAACAAATGAGGTCTTGTTTGAAGGAGAAATGTCTGTAGTCTTAGATTGTAAAAAAAAAAAATTCTACAATCCTTTTTTGGCGAGTTATCGTAATCTGAACATGAAAAAGTCAATATTTTCCCACAAAACATCAAATTTAAAAAAAAACTTAAAGTCCGACAAATATGAGACATGTCTTACTTTCTTCCCCACATTATTCTGCATTGATTGGTATCAGTCTCGACCCCATACCCCCAGCGGTTTCGGAGGAGATAGCGTGACAAGCTTTTGACAGCGGCGGCTGCGGCAGCAGCAGTTAGTTTTTTTTAGAATAGAGAGATAGTTGAGCATAGTTTAATGCTTTATGTATTTGAATAACACTGTTTCATATGGAATGTTTTGATTTATTCTAGATAACATTCCAGTTTATATCTACACTTGTGACTGTAGTATTGCTGACAGATATATCAGGAGCTGTGAATTCTGCTGAAGGACTTTCTGAGGTGTTGGTTCTTTGCTATTTGTCCTCTATTTTAAATTTAGAAACATGGTATAGTTATAAAATAAATTGAACTGCAAGTCATTTCTGTTTGTAAAAATCTTTATTTTTTTTTTAAATTTAAAACATATAAAGAAACAGTTTGCTAATATAATGTAGGTTTGTTCTTGGAAATTGTTCCAAATGACAAATTTTGTTGTGCCGTTAATTATTGTCTAGAAGAAGGATATTATTGTTGTGCATTAATATGGACTTTGTCTTTTATTTTCTTTCTTTTTAATTTTGAGTCAGTTTAATTATTAATAAACAAAGCAGTGTTATTTTACTCAGACACTTGGACAATATTAGTCATAAATATTAAAATATTTTTATGCTATTTTTTAAATGCTTCTCACTGAAAACAGAATTCTGATGTGCTTTTTATGTTCATGATGTATTGCTGACTTTGAATCTTATCCTGTT
The DNA here is from genome assembly GCA_907164885.2 of Dolomedes plantarius. Lineage (NCBI taxonomy): Eukaryota > Metazoa > Arthropoda > Arachnida > Araneae > Dolomedidae > Dolomedes > Dolomedes plantarius. The sequence continues at coordinate 169,837,952 of OU015496.1, read as the reverse complement.
TTGTTTATCCTGGGACTACTATAATCTTTTTAATTTTTTATCCTTCATCCCTTATGTAAATTTATTGAGAGTAGGATTTATTTTAAGTTAACGCTGGGATGATTATTTCAATGCTTTGTAGTTACTATCTGCCTGTATTAAACAAATACACCCATCCCTTGATTTATGCAGTTATAAAAACATTTTTTAAGTGGCATTAAAAATATTAATAAATACACAAAAACATTAAAAGTCAATAAGGTAAACTGTGTTCTTGGATTAATTTTTGAAGATATTTTAAAAATTGGCATTTAATAATTTTTCTAAAACCTCCCAGTTTTATATTATTTTTCTTAGATTCAATATACGGGGTTTCAATTTAATGCAGAGCATATATGTCACGTAAATCAAGTGATGGGTGAATACTTAAACTGTTGTATGGTAAGAATTACTTCTTTTTTCTTATGTGCTGTTTACTTACAATGTATTATCCTTTTTGTAGGAGGTTCAAGAGATATGTCTAGGAACTGCAGCTTTTGAAGATTTTGTCTTACAATTCATGGACAGGTATATTTTCTTAGTTTAATAAAATATATCTTGTCTTTAATAATGTATTCTCTTATAGTGTTGATAAAAGAAATTAAAAAGTATTTGTTCTCCATTTTGTTATCATTTCTTAAATTATTTTAAATTTCTTTTAGGTGCTTTGTGCTTATTGAAAACAGCTGTTTAGATAATCCCAGTCGTTTAGATAGGGATTCAGAAAGAACTAATCCAGAAGAAAATTTCCTGGAAGTTGGCCTTTTCAGTACTTTTGGGGCCATTGTTACTCAAAGTTCACCAGCCATATATGAAGTAATGTTTTAAGTATTATATTTATGAGTTTGTCTTACATTAACAATTTTTTCCTACCATTCATTTTATGAAATAAAGGCTCGGCCACTCAGAAAGCTGTCTGTCTTGGCAGGAAGCAATCTCTTCCTGCGGCGGGCAAATGGTTTAGCTGTATTATGCTATGTTGCATCATCTTGTCAAACAGAATATGATCTACTGCCTCTAGCCAGCATCTGTCGCGACGACAAGTGTTGTGGTAGTACAATTTTATAGATTTGTCATGCAACCGCCCCTACTGCCTTCGGTTAAAATGAGTGATAAAATGGAAATTTTTATAGAAACTGCTTATAAATACACTGATTTGTTTGACAGTTCACACGAACATTATAAAAATGCTTTAACCCCTAACAAACCTAGGGGTGGGGGTAGGAAGGAGGTGACATGTGAAAATAATCAAAAATGACTGATATTAGTGTCAAATCTATAGTTTTGGGATCTCTGAGATGAATAGTGACTTGGCCATGTTTGGAGAAGCTCGGAAGATAATCCCACTAAGATCTTGACATTTAAAAAACCTGAGGGATCCCGAGCTAGAGGTAGACCACCGACTAGATGGTTAAATGATATTGAAAAAGACTTAAAGAATTTGACAGTTAAAAATTGGAAAGGAGTTATCGTAGATAGAAGACGCTGGAGGGAGCAAGTTGTTTAGGCAGGCAGGACCTGTAGGGGGCTGTTGTGCTTGTGAAGAAGAAAAAGAGATGAATAGTGACACTCCCAATGCTATTTAAGTCCAAGTTCAGCCCCCAACAGCATGGGGGTTGAGATGGGAGGAAAAATAAAATTCCAAAAAGGCTGAGATAAATAGGTGTCCCAAATATCCAGGCGATGCCAAGCAGACAACTAGTTATTTATAAAAAAATTATATAAAATGATAGTTAAATAACAAACTAATAACATTTAACAAGAGCTCATAAAGTTAATTTAAAAGGGAATAAACCTAAAACTGGGAAGATCTATTCAGGTGAAAGTACAATACCCTTCGTGGCAATTTGGCTACACCAGCTACAGTCCAACAGCCATGAATGAGGTAAAGTCAGTGACAGACAGGAGGATTGATAGAGTGAAGTTCTACCTCTGTCGGCAACTTAAATAGTGGTGAGCGATGGTGACGTAAGCTCATTATGCACATGTGAAAAACATGGGAAGCTAACGCCATCTACCGGTGTGATGAACAACGAATGTAGACATTGGGAACGTACATCGTGTTTACATTGGGGACAAGTGAGATATTTATAGTGAGTGACAAGAATATAATATTTGGCTAACATGCACTCTTCTTGAGTTTCTGCGGCTGTTTATTCTCTATTATTATTTGATATAACATAATTGTGCAAACCGCAAGCTGTTTTTACAATATAATCTGCATTTTCAACATCTGCTTCTATAGTTCTTAAAAATCTCTAGAATAAAGTGACCAGACTGGACCGCTCACACAAAAGTATCGCGTCCAATGTGATGTCCCCATATCGCAGACCCCCGCAAGAACCGCTGGATTGCTTCTCACCGCAACAGACTACTTTCTGTGTGGCCGAGCCTTTATGGCTTGTTTCAAAAGTAGAAAAATCTTTCTTTTCCCCTCTAAATGAAGATGCTATGTCAACAATCATTGTATTGTGATGTGAAGAGAATGATTAAAATATATAAATATTGTATGGGTAGGCTGTGTTTGTGTACCCAACTTGATCATGTGTCTTTATTTTACTGTTTACTCAGAATTTTCCTTTCTTTTTAGGTTGCTTTAAGTAAACTTCAGACCTTTATTACAACTCACATACTTGAAATAAATGTATCGGGAAAATATGCCGCTAACATGTGCCGTATCATGACAAGAGTAAGGATTGAAATCATACCTTTACTTGAGGATTTTGGCAACTCCTGTTTATAGTCATCATTGTAATTATCTTTTTTGTTGTTATTCAGGTTAATCCTGAAAAGGGCCTTCTAGTTTTCATCCCCCATTTCACAAAGCTTATCTTAGCTCTTACTGAGAATGAGGAGCTTGTAAATGATGAAAAATTGGATGATGAATTGTTGTTCAGCTTGCTTGTGTTCTCAGAGGTTTGTACTGCCCTTTTTTTCTGTAAAAAAATATTAATTTTATATTTTAACTGTTTATGGTGGGTTAGGAAGGTTTCCTAATTGTTTCATTTTGAAATACATATTCCTTCAATAGGTATTAAGTTTCTTTAGGTATCAAAATAGACCTTTGTCCACAAATGCTGTAATTCCTAAAAAAATTGTTCAAGGAATAATAAATTTAGTTTGTCTTAATGAGCATGTCATCGTCCTTCATCAATAATATATCTGTTTGTTCATAAATTAAAAAGTTTAGCCCTTGTGTTGCAAAACATGACCATGGCTCCCCAAATCAAGGAACCAACCACCACAAATATTTAAGATAGTCATTTTTTTTAAAACTATTTGAAACTTTAAGTATGCCATGAGTTTTTAATTACCAGTATGCCTTTATCTTACATTAACTTGATAAATGTGGAATAATTTTTATGAATTTTTGTTGTTGTATTGGATTTAAGTTCTTAAAGTGATAATTTTTAATATCTTTGACTGGGTGCCTATTATATTCTGCAGTATGCTTACTTTATTTTTATTTTGACTGACTCTTTCTTACATTGTCTCAGAATTCAATTGAAGGAGATAAATACTGAATGTGTTTTCATGTCTCCCTTTTACATTATGGATGCTTTATGTTGAATTTGTGTAATAGACCTAGAATTTTTTGTTCAGGCAAATTTTCATGAGTTTTTATAGTATCACTGATTATTTTGATTGTATGATGTGTATATTTCTTCCTATTATTGTTCGTAATAATATTTTTGAATCCAGTGTTAAATTTTTATTTTGTTTCCAGTCATTAAATGTTATCTGCAGGTACCAGTGATGCGATCATTTTTTTCTTTTAATCAACAGTTATTTCTTCAGTCCGTTTGTACAGTTTTCTGTTCTGTTATTCGTGGCTGGTGCCACCTTTTTAAACCATAATTGTTACATTCATTTGTGTTTGCTTTTTTTGTGGGTTTATGTGCAGTTTGTGGTAAATATTTTAACTTCTCTTTGTGAAGCTTTTATTAGGGGGCAGATGAACTCATCAATAATATATCTTTAAGATTTTAATGATTTACAAAATTTGAATTTCTAACAGATACTTTAAAAATATGTAAATTAAGATAACATCTCAAAACTGAAATTGCCCTCTTTTTTTTTTCCTTTTTTTCTTTTTTTAAGTTTTTTTAATTGTACAATGGTAATTAAAAAAATTGGGAAATAAAGTATTCTTACACATTTGACAGTGAACTAGAGAAGATTTTTAATTATTTGTGTAGGTAAGCCTTTTTCTAACAATACTCTGTTGTAGAATAACAGAAATATTTTATTATTGGTGTTTTCGAATTTTTTCTCTTAACCAAATTATTTACATACATTTTAAATACATGAATTATTTATATAAGGGTATTCATTTAACATATGTTTTTTGTTTTTTTTAGGTAGTTCGATGTAATGGACAGTATCTTCTGAAATATCAAAGCAATATTGAAAAAGTATTAGAAAGGTCGCTGAATCTTAAATGTAAAGATGGTTATAAACTTGCTTGCTTAATTCTAAATTATTCACTTAAAACCTATGTTCAATGTTATCCGCTGGAAACTTGTAGTGTTGCTGATCCATGGAATCGATACAGTAAAGAGGAGATGCATCGATATCTTGATGTAAGTACCTTCAGTTAAAAGCGTTTTAATTTTTTACATATAATCTAAGGATAGTATATAATGCAATGTCTCTTTTTGAGAAATATGTATGAAAATTATCATAGTTTATATTGCCAATTTTCGAATCACCACTTCACATGACTTTTTATTTACTACATTGGTTTGGTAAACTCCCCGGACTGTCCTCTTGGTTCATCTAGAGACATTATGGATTTTAATCATCTTATGACATGCACCTTCTTAAAGGACTATAGATTTACTCCTGACAGCTTGAAAAACAGAGCTACTTTGTATTGGGCTGCTAGAGGAGAGCTATGGTCTCTTGACTGCCTCTTGATGTAGAAAAAAAATTAATAAACAGTAAAATTACTGAATACTTTCATATTTAAATATTTTAGTGTTGCTATTATGTAAAAGCCATATATTAAACTGGCAAATATATAGCCATATATTTGCTCTAAAATATTAAATCATACAAATTATGAATCATAAGGGTTTTTTTTAACCATTCTAAATAAAGTTGGCTCTATGAAGGCAAAATTTTTAGTATTTAAAATTTAGCAATAGTACTGTTTCGAAGCCTGAAATTCAGATGGTATTATATGCTTCTGTAGCACAAAAATCTGCAGTATGTAGGAATTTAATTTTAAAAAATAGTCTTTAAATTTTGTGGAGTTCTTATTAACCAACTTTAGTCATTATATTTTTTAATCAAACTAATATCCACTGAAAAGGTTGAAACATTTATGCTGCTTATGTTGGGGTCTGTTGCTTTTCAAGTTCAGATTTAACCGTGTAGTATGTACTAGGCATATTTAATTTTGAATAAATTTAGATATTTATATTTATTTACTAATTTCTTTAATAGTCATTTTAACATAATGACTGAAAAACGACCTTTGTTAATCCCCAGATTCAAATCAAATTACTGAGAAGGCATAACATAAATGTTTTTTTCTGAGCTTCTTAATATATGCTAAGTAGGCAATGTTAAATTCCATTAGAGGACTGCAAAACTATGATGAAGTATGAAATCCTTAAAAGTGTCAAATAGTTATAAGGCATTAATATAGTGATTAATGGTGGGGATTTTATTTTAATCAGAATCAGTATCTAATGGCAACTAAATGTGTATCAATTTATTCTGATCAGCCTGTGAATATGGTTCAGTGAATTTTGCCCTCTTTATATGCTATATTCTTGTGGTGTTGAAAAGAATTTCTCTCACTTATATAGATTTAGTATTTCTTACCTTAAATAATGCTATATTTGATTTTATGTATGCATTCACATTATTATTGCTATAAATAATTGTTCTCGTGAAAAAGTTTTCTTTGTATTTTAATCATTAGTAGAACTACCTTCAGCTTTAGTTACAACCATAATTCATTTAGGCATACTTTGTGCCAAGTTTCAATAGATTTTATTAGGAACACCTTTACATTTTTTTAAGACTCTTTGTTCAAAATTTAAATTATTTCAATTTATCCCCAAAGTTTTCTATTGGATTCAAATTTGAGTGTTTAGGAGACCAATTGACATTTCATTTTCATTCAGAATTAAACATTCGTGCACTCATTGTCCTGGTGATAGCTAAATTGCTAGGGCAATTGTAATCAATACTAGAATATGTGATTTATAGTCCTGGGGTTAGTATGGTTGTTTGCAGCCTTTCAGAGTCATCTTTAAATGGTAGATTCAGTCTCATTAACCCTAGGGTAACAAAAGATGATTATGGTGCTGCAAACCAATGATCACACTCTAATTTTGATCTTCAAAAAATCCAACTAAACAAGCAAATTTAATGCTGGGTCATAACAGTTGTAGTATAATATATATAAAATAGAAATACAATTATGTTTTAAGTGTTCAAAGTTTGCTTTTTCTCCTTTGTGCTTGTGTATGAGAATAAATGTATTGCTTACTGTCCAGGATTGGGGTATTCCTGGAGATATTCATAATTTGGGAATCCAATGGCATGCACCATCAGATGAAGAGTTATTAGCTGCTAAATCACTTCTTGAGAAATTTTTAGTACCTGAACTTGAAAAGCTGAAAGACTGGACTGCAAAGAAAATAAATTTGCCTAGGTAATAACTGGTTTATAATTTCTTCCAATGCTGAGTATTTTTTCTATTTCTTTGAGTATATTCTATCTAACAGAGCATTAAAGCTCTTTATAAAAATAACTTCTTTTCATCTCTTGCTGAATTAACTAGTTTTTTCTATAAAATAATTCTATATATTTTTTTTTCCTCTTGTAGAGAATTTGTACATAGAAGCTTAAGTATTGTGCTACATAGCTTCCTAGGTGCCTCAATATCTTTACCTATGTGGCCTGGCGAGCAGATTTCATTGTACGTATTATACATTTTTCTGTACATGAGAAGTTATAAAAATTTCAGAAATTTGTGTCTAATTTTTTAAGTGATCTTTTTTTATTATTATTATTATGAAATTATCTGTTAAATACTATACTTTTTACTGAATAAAGCAAAACAAATGTATTAAAAACTGAAATTCTGTATTGAATTACGATGTCTTCGATTTATTTTGCAGATTTTTTTTTAAATACAAATTTTTTTTAAATCTGGCATCGACTTCAAATTCATTTCTATGAGTGAAAATAATCAATTTCATAAATTTATAATACTTATTTATATTCTCATGTACTAGGGAAATCTAATTAAAATTTAAAGTGTGTTAAATGAGAAAAATCATTTTATTGTACTGAGAAATATTTTAAAGCTAGAAATATTTAATATTTATTTTGCTCTTTATATAAGAATTCTGCACATACAGCAGATAAGAAAACTAAAATAAAAACTTCCATATATTTCATTTAGATATGAAAAGCACATATTTTGAATTGCCAATTAATTTTTCCTACTTACTGTAGTTAAATTTTGAGCAATTAAGAAAAAGCTATTAAAATATCTAAAAAAGGAGATTGTAACAGTGATCTTTTCTTTAAAAAAAATAGTAAAAATAAAATCTGAGTGTTTATATTCTTCTACAGATTCTATTGTATAGATAAGATCATAGTATGCTGTACTGCTCTGCTTTGTAAACCATCTCTTCTTGAAGTATTATGTGTTTGATTTTTTTTTCACATAATTCCAAATTCATTTATGAAGATAAAAAATTTTCTTCTTAGGAGAGAATCTTCATTATCACCTTTCCGTCCCACTCCATTACATTGTGGTTCTAAAGGTATAATGAGAAGATATTTTCATTTTTCATGTTCTTAATTCAATGTTCATCAGGTACTAAATTTTGCTTGTTTTGTGTTTAGATATCAATGTTGGAGGGAAGAATGTTCGCCAATATATAAGTGATGTTTTACAGCAAGTATTGAGTATGTATAAGTTTAGTTATGATTTTGAGTAAATTGCATTCTTATTGTTTTGTGTGTCAGCTTCGTATAAAACTCATCATGAATTGCCTTTTAATGATGTAAAAGTTCTGTGAAACTATGGTCTTTTCTCTTCTAGTCAAACAGTTACTCTAAGGTTTTATAATTCAAAGTTTATTGAACAAAGGTTTTTTAAGTTTAATAGGGGGGAAAATGAGAATTTTATGAAAGGAAAAATCAGTTGATATCTATAAATACTGTAGTTTTGATACATGTGATTTGATGTTATGATAATTTTGCTGTACAAAACTGAAATATTTTTTGTGCACTGGAGTCCTGATAATCTGAACTTTGGTACTCCAAATGTCTGCTTAATCCAAAACCAAAAGTCAAAAAAGAACAAAGGTTACAATAAAACCACAGTGGTACTAATATAAAGTATATTTCTGAAAATTCAAAACAATGTACTGAACTGCATTAGTTTGAAAATATCTGTTAAATTTTTTTGTATAATCATATGTAATTATTATGTAATTTAAGTTTATTTTAAGAATGATTTTGCTTAATCCGAAAGGGGTCTGGTCCCAATCATTTCGAATTATCAGGACTCCACTGTATCTGAAGTAGGTAGGAAATATTCTGATTCTATGATGAGCTAGTTAATTTTACTCATTCTCTTATGTTAGAGGGTTTATATTTTGTTCTTTTCTTATTTTTCCTTTTTTAAAATTGTATATGCCATTTTGCTGAGTTTTCAATCCATTCTTCATTGTTGTTACTATTTAACAGTTATATTTATTTTCTAATTTTTAAAGTAATTTAGTATAAGAATTTTTTATTTTCAAAAATTTACTGTCCTTTTCAGAAAGGTGGCGCAGCTTGTCCTCTCTGACCTTGCGCCAATAAACCCAAACAAACCAACCAACCTTTTCAGAAAGGATATTTTCATACTGCAATTTTGCCCAGCAGATGCAAAATGTAATCCAATTACTTTTGTATCATTGTTTCCAAAACTATTGGAACCTTTCAATAGATTCCAATAGTTTTGTTTCCAAAACTATTGGAACCTAATTTATTATGAATTTAATTTATTGTAATCATACACACTGTGAAGCAGTCATATAGTTCAAGAAAAAGGTAAATTTTAGGCCTAATGCTATTTCCATAATATATACAGGTAGCCCTCCTACAACACGGTTTCGCTCTAACACGACAAAATAGATTGCGGGAACCCTCGTATAACACTGCAACCTATAACGCGGTTTTGCTCTAACACGATAAAAAAAAATTGCGAAAACCTTTGTATAACACTGTACTTTTATAGCACTGGATAACATGATTTTTGTTTAACACATTTTAAAACTAAATTGCCTTAAAATAATGACGGGAAGGAATAATGAACTATAGTGGATTTACATGAAAATGTATAAACAAATTATAATTTATTCATTTATGACTCTATAAAATTATAAGAAGGCCTAAGCTTAGCTGAAAATCTGAATTATTTGTCCTGAATGCAGACCCTTCCGCTGAAAGAAGCCGAAAATTCAAAAGGGAGCTGCAAAATTGTCATCTCCATACCGTGAATTTACGATGACCTTGTAACAACTGGCAAATAAACCAAAATTACAGATTTTTTAAAGAGGATAGAAGGTGCAAAAAATCTAAATGAATGAAAAGGTCCTGAAAGTGAAGGTGATATCATTCAATCAAAAAAACGTTCTAGTTTGATTGTACTGAACTGTGATGAGGAAGAAATTTATTAAATTAAGGATGCATTAAATAAAAATAATATTTTTTTGTTTCTTTTCGTTTTTTGTTATACATACATTTATATTTTTAATAAAAATTAAGTTGCTTATATTGAATTTTAAAAAAATGTTTGGTTTTGAGAACATTAAGTTTTCAGAACGTAACCCCCCCTTTTTGAACTGTCTCCGGGTCTCATATAACATGGTTTCACACAACATTGCATTTTTCTAGGAACCTATCTACCGTATTATAGGAGGGTTACCTGTATTTAATTTGCAGCTGCCCGCTTGGTATAGTGATTAGCATCATGAGCTTCCATGCAGTGGACTTGGGTTTAAATCCTGATTAAGGCTTAAACATTTCCATGTTGCTCCCTTATAGGGAACAATGCTCGTATAGTAAAGTAGCAACAAGATTTCTCGATATTGATAGGGTGAATGTCTTCAAGTGTCTGCTGCATTGGATTAAAAAAGCTAATTTGCATGCATGCAAACTGCTATTCTTCTTTAAAGAATTTCAAGCTATATTTGTGAAAACTGTTAAGGTGTTATAATGCTCTCTACTCGTACGTATCTCTCTCTACGTATTTTAGGCATGAATAATAGAGCACTTGACTAAATTGTCTATATGTAAGTTTTTGGTCTGGTTTGATGGTTTCCCCCCCCCCCCCCTCTCTCTCTCTCTCTCTCTCTCTCTCTCTCTCTCTTTTACCTTTAAGGCTGCTATGTACTAACCCATTGGATTCACTCACCTCAATGTTAACCTATGGAGAAAATTTGTCCACAGATTGCCGACTTGGATTCAAAGATTTTTTTTTTTTTTAAATTGTACTCCGTCATAGAGAAAGAAATTTTATATTTGTGTACATTTTTTGTTTTGTTTTTTAAATGCAATTAATATTTTTTAATTTAAGTTATTCGGGGGGAAATCTGGTATAGTGTGTTTTAAACGCTCATAAATTCCATTGGTGGACGAAATTTATAAAATGAATCCTGTAGCGCTTTGCAGAAAAGTTCAGGCTATCTGACAATACCAATTTTATTTGATTATCAGCATTTATGTACCTGTAAATAGTTGACAAAAATATATTTTAAATAAAAAATTATGGGGCAGCGCTTAACCCCCTTATAGAGAGAGAGCCATTACAATCCCTCAAAATGTCAATCCTAAGGGGGGTGGAATTCTCGAACTGTCAACTGGACTCCTTCCACCACAAGAGTCTGCAAGAAGGGGAAAAGGGAAATACGATTTTTTTTCTTAGTGCATAGCAGCCTTAAGACCCACATTTCAAGGTGCAAAATTTTATTTGTTGGAATTTAGAGAATTTTGCCCAACTTTATGAAGTGTGGCCATATTTTTAATGGCATTTTAAATAGATAGGTAAGATATGATTTACTTTCTACATACAAGAGTAAGAGGGAGAAAATATGTTCTCTCATGCTTAAAAGTACAAGAACACATATATTAAAGTGATCTTTACTATGGCTTGAAATTTTATTGAACTCTAAGAATTTGTGAATGTTTCCTCATCTTTAATAGCACACAGAGGCTACATTTAAATGTAAAATTTCAGAAGTTGTTTCTCTAATGAAATGTTCTTTATGTATTTATTAGGACACATGGTAGAGCACAGCGAAGATGATATTAAAGCTTTATGCGTTGTGATCAAAGTAAGTTGTTTAAACCCAAAAATACAAATCATTTAATATTTTTAAGAGGCCCTTTTCTTTTTTTCTTTTTAATTGTATTGTCTTTTGAAAATGAAGTAGAGTTTCTAATAAAATCAAAATTGATCTTAGTGCAGTTACAAGGTTATACATAAAATGGAAGCTTTATTGAAGTGTAAATTTTTATTTAAATTTTTTTACAGTGGTTGGTGTACATAATTTACATAAATGAGGTATAATTTTAAACACAGTTTAAGTGATTCAAAGCATAAAATGGAAAATTTATAAAGAAATATCTTGAACTATCTTTGTCTGTTAGTAGAGTTTAAATTTCAGAAGTTATGTTAAAAATTTTTTTTACATTCTCTTATTCAATTTGAAATGCTAATCTGAATTTTTAATTAAAATTTAATTTTCAATTTTGAAATTTTTTTATATGGTAGTTGTTTCTAATTATATACTGTTATTTGGAATATAATTTTATGGACTATTGTAGTCTTTAACTGAAAATTAATAAAACAAGATCCTAAATTTCATTCTTTAGAGTTTATTTATTCTAAAAATTTTAAGTGTTCCCATATCTTTGGTGTTAAATTCTATTGGATGTCTAACTTCTCACTGACACCATACATCTCTAATTAAAAAATATATTTGTTCGGAGGAAATATTTGCTTGATATTTCAACAAAATGCCATTAAATTTACTATTTGTGTGAGAAAAAATGGCTTTTGTTTCAGATGAATTCTTTAATTTTTTATTCTACTTTAGCTTAGTGATAAGCTGATATATTGCTATATTAATTACATGTTTTACTGTTATTTATTCTAGCTTTATCATTGTCTTATGTTTAACTGGGGTATGCAGAAAGAAGAACTTGATACTAGGTGGAAAGCATTTCGCTTGGTTAAAAATATTATTGAAAACAAAGTGAGTTTTTAATATTTTATTTTATTTATGGTTATTTAGCATATATTTTACGCTAAAGACTATTGGAAATTATAGAAAGAATTCTGGACTTCCCCATTTTTCCAAAATCATAAAATAATTTTTCCATAAAATTATTTTTTCATAAAATAATTTTTCCAAATTTTTCAGAAAAAATATTGCAAGCATTATAAGGTGAATTAGGGCAAAGGCAGAACAAAACTTACTATTTTTTACTTTGAATGCCAGCATAAAATTGGTTTTGGCTGAGAGAAATGTGAGTTTTTTTGCAAATTGGACTTGCAAACCTCCTCTGTCAAAACATGAATTTAAAAGCTTTTAATTCAACAATTTCAAATTTTCAGAGCCAAAAATATTCATAGGGTCCAAGGTACACACTTGCCTGGCAAAAAATTTTATAAGTGCGTATCTGGCCTTTATTTATTGCCTGTTTTTTCTCTCCAACAATGTTGAGATAAGTGCAGATAACGTGTTTCTTGGAAGTTCTTTTGCTCTTTGAACTTAAATTGATTGAAGGTTAGTTAAATAATGCATTTTTTTCTTCATTGTAGTTCCAGAAAAGTGAAGTGAAGGAAAACGCAGAAAATAGTTAACAGTGCAAGAAATTTTTTTAAATCAATTTATTTTAATGATAAACAAAGAACAATTTAATATGTCAGTCTAGAAATCAGGAAAAGGAACTTTTTCTTATGAAAGATGGGGGGAAATTGCACTTAATACAGTCGATTCCAGTTAATCAGACCAAATCCAGTCCTGTAACATAGGGCATGTTCATTTAATTGGACCAGCCGATTATTAGGACCAAAATGATTGCATCCCGATGTAGTCCGATTAACCGGAATCAACTGTGTTATTGCAAGTTAAAAACCTGAGAATTCTACTTGTACACAGCTTCTCCTCTCCCAGTTTTTCTAGGAGGATTATACAAACAATATCACTTCCGTCAACTGAACTGATGTTGAGGGTCTTAAGTTGTTAAGCATTAGTTGTTGAACATTTCATATATATGTAATGTAATTTCAAGTTAATGCTATCATCACAATAACATTTGTAAAAATTTATGCTTTTTCAAAAATGTAACACATGGTTGAGACTATTTTTATATAGGGTAATGTGCGTGTATGTCTTATTATATAAGGTAGATTATGTGGGGGGAAAGTGTGTGATTCATACATACATTAAAATCACTTAAAATTGAAGGATAATGAAATGTAGCATGAAACTTGAATAAAGATAAAATAATATAAAATTAAGATTTTAAACATGCATGAAAGTATTATTGATTAAACTACTTATTTTTTCTTATGTTAAACATTTCCAAGGCTTATATTATTTTTCTTATTTGAAATTTTAGCAAAAACTGAAAGAAATGCAAATCTGTCAAAATGATAACAATAGCACCATAGTGTTAATAAAAGCAATTTAGGCTCATTTTCATAAAGTGTAATATGTTGTTTATAAGATTTTTTAATTTTTTGGATTGTCTAAAAAATATTTCTGTTGAATAAATCCCTTTGGGTAAGTTGAATAAGAATCTAGAGACTATCTTTTTAAATACTTCAGATTAAATTGTTTTTAAAACTTGCTAATTTATTCCTCTCTCTTTTAGCTGTATGGAGAGAAAAAACACATAAGATCTCTGTTGATAGATCGTATCCAACTACAACATGAGGTGAGAGGCACATGATTTATTTAAAATGGAAATTGATCTATTTGTTGTAAATATAGAAAAAAAATTTGAAATCATAGATCTATAAATTTTGAATTTTCTTTTCCTAGCTCAGGGTTACAGAAAGGTGTAAACGTTATTTCACTGAGACCCATGTACAGTTGATGAAAGATCTTCTAAAACTTTCTACTAGCCATTATAGCGAGGTATGTATCATATTTGTTTTTCGCCTCCAGATATGTCTACCACAAAAGCAATTTTACCACTCTCCACTAACTGTGTTATGTAATTTGCCATTGTTCTTTACCACTTGTTATTCTCAATAAGAAGAAAAGAAATAGTATTAAAAAGCACTTTATGGTTTACCTTAAGGGGATGGAAGACTTTCAAATTACCAAAAATCGAACAAAAATTGGAATTTTTTGGGGGTGTATTAATATTTAAAAAATATGTCAATATTGGAATAAAATGCATTTAAAATACGAGGGTTGTAAATAAAGTAATGGCAACATACCCGGAAAACTTTTTTTAATGTACGTACAAACAAAATTACATTACATTCCTTCAATATAAACACCAGCAAAGTCATGTACCTTTTGCCTGCTGTCAGGAAGCGGTAGGATACCGTTGGCAAGGTGTTGTGTGTTGATGTAAGTAATGGAGCGCCCTAATGCTCGGATCACAGACAGCACGTCAGGAAAATCTGTAAAATTTTAAAAATTGCTTTGTAATGTCTACTATCCCCCAACAACTTTTTTTGCCATAGCATGTCAATCAAGTTAGGAAAATAGAATTGTTTGGTTTTCATATTTGCTCCCTTCCATGAGATTTAAGAGACAGCTATTCAATAGTTACAGCAAAAATTTAAAGCTATTTCCCCTCCTGTAATTTCTTGCAGTACAAAATTGTCCAAGAATTTTATTAAGTCTCAAGGAAAAGTCAGGGGAAATTATTTTCAAATTTAATGCTGAAGTGATTAAGCACACCTTTCTCTTTAAACTCATTCACATTGAGAAAATTGCTTATAATATGTTGATTGAAATTCTGCTTACATTTAATTGCTGGCAATTCAGAATATCAGATTTTGAGAATTAATAAGCACGTAAATTACATTTAAATATATTGCTTATGCTTTACTCTTGTTTTACTAATAGTAAACTTTCATACAGATTCCAAATTGAGTGGTACATTTATACAAGATTTGTGATTCATCTAAACAATTATTTATCTAAATCATATTTCTAATGTAATGATATTTCTTGTTTTGATATAAAACATTTTCTCTATTAACATAGGTGCGAAGATCTGCCCAGGCTGTTCTACAAAATTGCATGACTTGTTTCCAGTCTTCGTGCAAAGTAGTTATTTCTGAGATTCTAGAACTGCTAAAAATAGATCCCACAACATGCCATGAAGAGTTTAAGGTATTGATTATTGGTTTTGATTGAAAATAATTTTTTCAATAAACTATGGTTTAGTTTAACTTAATTGAAAAAAAAATTAAGAAAATGATATAAAACTAATCTTAGTATTATTAACTTTTTATTACTAGTTGTATAAAACACTGATCATACTTTGTATTTTATTTATCTGAGTCTACTGAGTTGTGTTGTATAATTTATGGGGTTTTCCTTATCCTCCCCCCCCCCCTTTTTTTTCCCATTCTCTAATTCGAGCTATAGTCACTACCTGTAGCTATATATAGAGTTTGTATGGTCCTTAAAAGTCATTAAGGAACTCTTTATTCTCAGTTTCTACTTATAAGGACCCTTATAAAGTTTTTTAAAAGTTATTTTTGCATTTAGGGCCCTCTTTTTTTAAATCTTTGTAGGATTACGTTCCTCAAAAAAGGTCCTGCGGAGAAAAATTGTCTGCTGTTGTGAGTTATAATTTCCGCAGCACACCAAACCCAGTAGCAGTAAACAATTAAACAGAAAAGTACCAAAATGCATTATTTTAAAAAAAGGGGGGGGAGCAACAATAAGTAGTCCTATGCTAATAACCCATGATAGTTTTGTTTGAAGAGACTACCTGAAATATTCCAACCCAGGGATGTGTTTTCCCCCCTCTCGTACTCTCCTGTCTCATTGCAAGAGATCGAGTTGACAAGGAACCCTACCAGGCAGTCTTCCAACAGGTGTTGGAACGTTTGCAGTAATTATGAGTGTCTCTGTTGAAAAACAATATTCATGGTCACTAGTTTGTTTTTTTTGTTTTTTTATTTATTTTGAAGGCCAAAAATGTCGGTATATATTATTTTTTACATCTTTGTGCTCGGAAATTCGGTTTAGTAACTCCTAAAACTGGGTACAAGACTAAATTACATATTAGATCTAATGTATACAACATTCTATGTAAATGCCAGAGAGATTTTCTTTGTTTAGCAAAATTATAATTCGCTGGTCTTTTTGTTCTACAAAAAGGTTTTTATTTCATGTAAAATATTATCAATAAATGTTATTATACGACAAAAATGCTTATTGTGTACTTTTTTCTGCCAAAACCCTCAACAAAAAAGACATCAGGTTGGATCCAACCTGACTGTACCATCTATTTTTGTCTCAAACCACCGTACCGTTAGAGGGTTAATATGAAGATGATTAGGAACCCTGTGTATATGTACTTTCATAATGGTGTAGATTTTGGTTTATTTATATATTTCTTTGTATGTTTTTATATTTTCATATATTTAAACATGTATAACAATATCAAAGTAGTTATTGTTTATTGAAGATTAATTTTTATGCTATTTCATAGGGCATTTTGTATGTAATTTTGGGCCACAAAGTTAATTCCTTATTGACTGTTCATTCTTGGGAATTAATATGTGAATTGTGGCCCACTGTTGTATCATCAAAGCATTCTGAAAAGCCCTCAATCATCAAGTTGCTGGATGCTGTGTGTTCTCACATACAGAAATATCTTCCCACTGTACAAATTAGATTAGTTGTGAGTACTAGCAATTTTTATTATTGTAATGTTTTGTTGATGTCTTGCATTTTCAAAAATAAAAAAAAATAAAAAATAGTTGTAAAGCAGATTTTCATAATCTTCAGTGTGCATGTGGAGAGGAAACTCTTCACTTAAACCTGACCATTGAAGCATGTGCCAGGGACAGTCAGCATTTAGTGTAACTCTTTAAAAATATTTGATATTGTCTAGAAAAATATATTTTTATGATTAAGCAACTCTAAATTTCAGGTGTTTAGTCCCTAACATATTTCTATTCTATTAAAACTAGGTAT
Source organism: Dolomedes plantarius (assembly GCA_907164885.2). Lineage (NCBI taxonomy): Eukaryota > Metazoa > Arthropoda > Arachnida > Araneae > Dolomedidae > Dolomedes > Dolomedes plantarius. The sequence goes on along the minus strand of OU015496.1, from coordinate 169,820,718 downwards.
GATAATTAAGTAGCATATTTAAGATTATTATGTAAAGTTTTAGTTCACAAATGTACAAATATGTTTGCCCTCTATTAGAACTTTTTTTAAATTTATTTATTTATTTAAATGTAAAGGGTTTTATAATAGCTTGTAATGCAAGGAAAATTCTTTAATATGTGTTAATTTTTTTTATTTCTGATTGAACAATTGGAAATTTTAATCACTAAAGGCTTGATTTGTATTATCGAGACAAGAAAATTTGGTAAATAAAATTAATTAATGCTTGCATTAAAACTTGATGAAGAACATAAGATGAAAAAAGCCTCTTTTTTTCTCATAGCAGTCAACATTGGCTATCATTTCTGTTACTTCATTAATTTTTTTATTTATATATTGTACATGTATTAAAGGTGAAACAAGTAAGCATGGGATTGGACTCATCTTTTTATTTAATAGTTCTCAGGCCCACATAGCCATAGAGTTCAGAAAATGGAAAAGGCTTAAGTTTAATATTCATAAATTGGGGAGGAAAAGTATTTTAATATTTAAAAGTGTACCTAATATTGTCTTTAAAAAAACAAGCACTTCATGTTCAATAGTTTAAAGATTCTGCTTTGCTAACACACAAACTGTAAGATAATTAACTTTGGGGCCTGTTGTCTGAACTCTCATCTATCTCTATGGAAAGTATACTTTTCTATGCATGTTTACTCAATAACACAAAGAATTACTTTTCTGTCTTTTGACAAGTACTGAAGCAATGTTTTTAGATTTTTATGACATTTATTGAGACAGTTTTTGTAATTATGTTGTATATCTAATTGTATTAATGTTTCCAGTTGTTTTGAAGTTTGTCATTTTTTGAGAGCTGAAATTTAATTTGAGAGAGGAAAACCTCTATCATATGAAATAAAAATGCTGTATTAATATATAATAGAGAATAATAAATTTGTTGACACAGTTGAAAGAAAATTCATGTGTCCAATAATAGTTTGATTATTAAAAAAAAATTAAGAGCAATTCATTAAAGGATTTAGTTTGAAACATGCACATATGCACAAGACCCTATGCTAAAAATAAGCATAACATGGGAAATAAAATATATATTTAAGAACTGACTTTTTTAGTGAGTATGTGTACATCCAATTTCATTGAACATGTTTTACATCGATGTGTTACAACTCAATGAGAAATAATTTACTAGTTATCATCTTAATGAATATATTTTCTGACCTAAAATTAACTAGTATTCATTGATAATAGATTAATTATTAGTTACCAAAAATATTTTTAATCATAACTCTCAGATATTCTTAGAAAATATAAACCAAGACGTCTTCATGTTTTTAAAGATTGGTCAGGACCCAAGATAATCGGAGGTCTGGCATGTTCTGACCAGGGGGAGGCATAAGTCACAACAAAGATTGGTCTTTTTGTTTTGAATTACTGGAGATTGAACCAAATGTTGCTCACTAAGGGCGATGAAAAATTAATGTAATAAAGAAATTGTATATGCATTATCTCTTTATAAATAATGCATAACTGTCACAAAACATTAATTACTACAACCACTACAAACTTTTTTAGTATATTATTTGAATATTTTTAGATACCTGAAAGATGTGTAAATGCAGCTAAAGCTTTGTGGAATAGTAGTGTGCCATTACCTGTTTCTCCTATTTTGAGTGATGATAGCATTTTAGAATATTCCAAGGCTCTAGTTAGTCGTAGTGACAGAAATGAAAGGTAAGGCTGTTATAATAATGAACATACATCAATAAATATATTTAATATCCTCAGTAATTTGTTACTATTTTGGGGTTTAGGATTCAGTAATAGCATTTTTGTTATTTATAACTAAAATCTCTGTTCTCATTTAAAGTTTATTTCTAACTTATTTTAAAATTTTTAGGAAGTATGTTCATGGTTTACTAAAGAAAATATAAATTCTTAGTTAGGTCTTAATTTTCAAATTTAGATACCCCTAAATCTTTTTGAGATGTATGCTTAAAAAAGATGAAATCAACCTTTAACTGTCCTTATACATATTAGAATAAGACTGATTGATGTCCCCTAATATCTCTATATGATTTGAATAATTCGTGTTATTTAAAATGTTTCATTTGTTAATGCATTAATATTTATAACCTATTGGGTTTTAAAAATCTTGTTGGATACATAGAATAAAATTTAGCTGTATTTGTAAAGCATGCCTTAAATGAAAAAGTTTTAAAAACAGCTAAAAAGCAATAGATTAAAGAACTATTTCTTCACATCTTTTTAAAAGTAAAATTTAAATTCTTATGAGTTATTTTTTTATGTCCTCTAAGATTATTATTTAAAGCAATTTAAGTTTGAAGATGTTTGTATAAATTGTGCTAAAAAACAAACAAAAAAAAACTGCATATGCATCACAATTTACTATTAGTTTGGAACAAGGCACTCTACTCTAGTTAATTAACTAATTAAATTTCTCAAGAAGTATCAAAATATTTTAATTACCTGTGAATAGGTTTTGATGTTGTGTAAAAAAAGACATTTCTTGTAGGTTTAATCTTTTAAATGAATATTGATATTAGTGCTCTTAATTATATGTTAACGTGTTTGTATGTTGCTAATTTCGTTCTTTGTTTTTCATTTTCAGTTATTACTACAAGTTAATTAGTAATTTGAAAGGGCTCATAACTGATGGCAATTTGTAAGTATACAAAACAGTTCCTTTCTGTAACACAAATTTTCTTTTGGTGAACCAAAAAAATCATTTGTTAAAATTTGCCTCTGCATATAATTTTATTGGAATACTTTATAACCATAAACAACACAATGTTAATTTTATGAGACTCATCATCTGATTATATTTCATGGCATTTAGGGGGATGGGGAATCAATAAGCCTTAGTAAGGTATTTTCAGTTTAATACTGTACCAAGAAACTTGTCTTACGTTTGAAAATCTTAAAGACAGTACATAGACTGATGGACAGAGTAAATGTTAAGATATATAAAAACTGTATACTTTTGATTAAGAAAATTTTTTTACTTGACCATTATGCAGCAATGGCCACTAACATTCTGCTACTGTAACGAACAAATGAAGCTGTATAAAATTTTGTTAATATTATATGTAATACTAGCTGAATACCTGTGCTTCGCTACAGAGTACATTCAAATTAAATACAACGGTTAATGTATGCAATTAATGCAAAAAAAAATTATATTTATATAAAAAAAATTGTAGCAGATATTTTTATAGACAAAGTAATGTAGAATAAAATATTCAATGTATGCAATTAATTTGTATGCTTAATATCCATTAAAACATACTAATTTGAATTAAATTCTTTAAAAAAAACTTCCACCTCAATTAGTCTAGTGGTTGAATTTTATCTTTTACTGTATTTTAATATTTTTTGTCAATTTATTTCGTTGTTATGCACGTGATGCAAAATTAATTTAAAGTATCACAAAAAGAAAAGAAATCACGTGATCAGAATTTAATAAATTAAATTCTAAAAATTAATCTTTAAAAATTCACCAAAAATCAGAAAATATAGGTAAAGATTTGAAAAAAATTTCATTTTAAAGAAATTTTTATGATCTTTCTCGTGATATAAATTGTATAGCCCTTATATTATTATTTGAAATATTTTAACTTTTAAAATTATTTCAACAGCTTAAAAATTTAATTTTAAAAAATTAAGAATTTTTCAAAAATCTTTCTTAGTGCACCCCTACACTATAAGAAGAATCGCCATGCAAAATTTCAGCCCTTTAGGTCCAACAGTTTGGTCTGTGCATTATCTGTCAGTCACAAAACTGTTTTATATATATATATAGCTAAATGCCTGGAAGATAAAATATTTTTATTTGTATATTGCACTCAACAGAAAATTAAAGTTTATGGAGACTTTACTTTTGTAACCTTACCTTAAATGTATAATAATTTGCAGGAGATTTTCAAAGTAAAGAAATAAATTCTCTTTCTGAATCAGTTGACTTAAAATCTGGTTTCAAATAGTATCCAATTAAAACCTTGAATGTTAGATCTTTTAAGCTTGTCTTCTATGGTACCTTGGAGGACAGGGGTGTCATTATATTTAAGCATATATTCTGTTTTAAATATTAAAATTATACCTATGGCACCATGATTATTGCTTAAAACTGTTTCTTGTCATTCATTAAAACAGCAGTATCTAATAGCAGTAGCGAATAAAATAGGCAAGTTGTTTCACAATGAGCACATTACAGACAATTGCCCTAAGATCGGTGTAATTTAACAGATTGCATATGAAATTTTAAGTGTTAGTTTCCCAAAAATCTTATTTATTGATGCTTTCAACTGTAGTATAACAAGTGCTATTTTTCAATTTACACTAATCAATGTAGTTAAATTTATTTATTTTTAGTAGAAATGCTGTTATCTTCTGTAATTCTTCAGCTCATAACATATTTTCAATGTAAATCTACTTTTGCATAATTTTGGGGTAAAAATTATTTAATATATACAATTATACTTTATATAACTGTCATATTAGCAAGTCTTAAAAATTCTTGCCTACATATTACAGTATATACTATTTTGCATTCATTAGTATTTTAAAATTATATAACTATCCATATCACTATTTTAAACTATTAAGGTTTTTCGAAAAAGTTTTAAGGTTGTATTACATTTCATTTAATGGTCATAAATGTGCTCATCGAAATATCGGCTTTGAAAAATAATGTATTAATTTTTTTTCTGTCAATCAGACACTGGCGGCATTACCATCTAGCCCTGTCAATGCTCACGATTCTAATTAGATATGACATCCGATATCCTAAGGAAGGGGTAGAGTTATTTGTTTCTCATCTTGCACATGAGACTCTTGCTGTTAGAAAGGTAAGAATATGTTGTGATAAAAACAAACATAATAGTTACATGTGTTCCAGTGTAGGTCTTAAAATCGTAATAAATTGGGTATCTTGCCCACACAGAGAAAAAGTTATAAAAACTTATCCATATCTGGAGAATGTTGTTTTTAGGATATTTCTACATTTTTAGGTGTTAAATGCCAGCATTTAAATCAGTATTTTCAGTTGCTTTTTCCTGAAGCAGATTTATGTATCAGATATTCTACAATTTGTGTTTTAAAGTACTTGTGAAACATAACTTTCATTGTTAGAATCTAATATTATAAAAATATTAGATTCTGCCTTTAAATTAAACTGATATAAAACTAATTTCATTAAAAAAAAAATTTTACAGATTAGCATTGTCCAAAACTATTCAAAGTAAATTTTGCTTTTTGTTTAAAATTATTCTTAACTATAAACATGGCTGATTGCTAAATCTGGGGACAAAACAAAGGTCCACATAAAATAGGAAATTCTGACTTAGAATGTCATTGAAATATAGTCTTTTCATTTGTTTAGGATATTTTCAGAACCATAAAAATGTTATTTCCATTTCTTTTATTTTATTTTTTTTTCTATTTCTGCTGTATGTTTCCATTTTTTTCAATGTTTTTGTTAAAATTCATTGTACATATATTTTGTTACTGCAAATTAAAATAGATTTGTCTATACTTATGAAAATTATTTTATTTTTTAATTTAAAAAAAAAAAAATTTTAGTGTTATCTCACGTCTTATTTGTTGTTGTAGTTATATTTTTTCATAGAAGGTACTAAAAATGCTTAAAAAGTAGCCATTCTGTATTTTTAAATTCATTTCATCTATTTAATACCTTACATTTTCATCAACACTTTGCATTTAAGATGGATAACATCCATTAGAAAAATGTTATTTCAAATGAGTCTAGTAATAAAACTTATTAATGCAAGGTGTGGCCATTAATTTCTAAGACTGATCTAATAACTCCAGAAAAATATTACGTGAAATACATATCCATTTAATGTTTCGAAGTAACTCCCACCTGCAGTAATGCACTTCTGATCTCGGTTGTAAGTTTCTGAAACATCTTTTGAAGTCCTCTTTGGGAATGCTCTTTAATGTGGATGTCACCGTTTTCTTGATGGCTTCGACATCCTCAAATCTTGTTGCCTTCAGCAAATTGGCCCAGCATGAGGTCGTGGAGATGCAGCATCCTCCATACTCTCTGAACTTAGCACCTGCAGACTTTTTCTTGTGTCCAAAACTGAAGGGAACAAGATTTGAGGATGTCAAAGCCATCAAGAAAATGGTGACATCCACATTAAAGTGCATTCCAAAAGAGGACTTTAAATGTTGTTTCCGAAACTTATACAGCCAAGCACAGAAGTGCATTACAGCAGGTGGGAATTACTTCGAAACATATTAAACGGGTATGTATTTCACGTAATATTTTGGGGAGTTATTAGATCAGTCCTAGAAATTAATGGTCGCACCTTGTATATTAGCAATTATAGTAAACTTCTATTTAAAACCTAAATCAGGAGCAAAAAGAAAATTTGAAATATCACAGTTTTTATATATTTAATAATGAAATAAATATGTTCTTAATTTCTCATTTTAACTCTTACTGTTGTATCCACATGAAAGTTTTTTAGTAAAATATCTTTGTTTTAAAAGCCAATTAAGTCAATTGAGTGAAATCTCATACTCAGCTGTACAGCCTTAAAAAAGCAGAAAGTAGCTCAGTAACCCTTAAAAAGAGCTTTTTATGATATAAATGGGTGTAGCAGAAATAATTTTTTGTTCATTGATTTTGATTTTTTTAAGCTACTGTCTTCATTTTAAAAGGTTACTAAATTTTTTTTCATTACTTTATATAACAGATTTCTATGCAGGCTGTTCTATGCATTTTGAAGCAGCAAAAAAGGAAACATCCTAAAATAGTCATTGATCCAAAAGAACAAATAAATAAAACCCCAATTTTACATCCTGTAATGGCTAAAATTGAAGTCAAAGATGTTCCAAATAATTTTTGGCTACAATACAATAGTGCTGATACTCCAGACACTCTGGAGAAATGGAATTCCAGGCATTTTGTGCATAAAACTCATTGGGGATTTTATACATGGCCTAAGTAAGTATATTTTAATATTTCACCTATATGTATATTTTGTGCAGGAAATACAATATATAACTTAAAAATGTGTAGCATGATTAAAATTACATGGTTGTTGGTATGAAAATTAATTGAAATTTTAAAGGCTTTGATAAAAACTTGTTAAATTAAATATTTTGAAAGGATTCATACAAAATTATGATATAATAAGGATAAACAGTTGAATGTTTTAAAGAATACATTTTTCTTTTCCAGAATAAAATTATCCAAGTTTTTTTAATGTCATTGACATATGTTCAAATTAAAAACGTGTGTTTTACTTATAAAAATGTAATTTTTTTTCCTTAGTTGAAATTTATATATCTTTTTCTGCATTTGGCACTAAAAATTTTGTTTTTTTTATAATTAGCAACAATGCATAATTACTTTTTGTTATCTAGAATTTTCTTGAAATTGTTATTTTCTTAAAGATTCTGTAATGAAAAGATCAACAGAATATGTTGCTAAAAATTAAAATTTATTAATGATTGTTTATGGTTGATCAGTTTCTAAATAAAATTTTACTGCAATTTAGCTGAAATTAAAACTATTATTTTTTTCCGTATTTTTCATATAAAATCAGTGTTTATGCCTATCAGTTTTAAATTATATTTGAATAGTGTCAACTTTTAATCTCATGGGGTGTTGAAATAGGGATACTTTTTACTAGAATAAAGTATGCCAAGAAGTTGTAAATGAATGTTCTTTCAAAACAAGAGGAGTTGTTTGACTGTTAGTTTTATAATGTACATAATTCACTGGCTTAGAAATTTTTCTCTTTAGATTTAGTTTTTTAAATGACTGGAAAAAGATTTAATTTCTTTAGCATTAGGTTTTGTCTTAAGTCTTTTAATCAAAAATAAGTTTCGGGGAGACTGATTTAGAATTTTTTTTTTAACGTATTTTGTCGCTTATTATAGAAATTGTCATGAATTGAAATGAAAATACAGACTAGCAGATGTGTCCAGTCTCAAGATTTATCCTGGAAAATAAAAATAATTAAATTTTTTTAGAAAAAATTCCTCATGATAAATATAATTTCCATGATAAATATTGTGCCTGTTTTAGAATGTTTTAACATTATTGTTATTTTAAATGTATAGAATTTTATTTTACCTTCATAAATTATGTCAGTCTACAGCATTAATATATTTATGTTTTAGATCATTTGAAGTTTATGCTCCAGATTCAGAGCAGCCCAAACTGGATAGAACGAGAGATGAATTAACAGAGGTAACAATATTTTGAAAATTAATTGCAGTGTCTGCATTTATGTCTCTGCATAATAGATAAATACATTTTAAGACAACTTTTACTTTAAAATTACTATGATTGTTCCATTAATTTACCTAGATTTCATCCTTCTAAAGTGTTTATCAGCATACATACTTGGACACACTCAAAATGGACTTGGACTGTGATCACTTATGGAATTGTTTTTTCCCCAGTTAATGCTGTGCTCTTGCAGTACTGCTTTATGCTGATGCCATATTCTTATGTTTATTAAAATCTAGCTGAATACCTGTGCTTTGCTATGGAGTAGTACATTTTAGGATAATTACAATGAAAAAATAAAGAAATTGCTTTTTAGAGGATTTCTTTATAAATAATTTTATTGTTTGTTTCTTCATTGGGCAAAACTAATATTACCATGCTCATCCGTGAACTTATGTGTGAGCAAGCTACGTAAAACTGACTGTGGGAGAAACAATTTTCTCTTACATCTTCACCAATGTATTTTAAAGTTTGGCCTTGAGATTTATTTATCATCATGACGAACTTTAAGGAAAGCATACTTTAAGGAGAAATTGCAGTTTTATATATAGGTTTAATTTAATATCCATAAAACATACTAATTTGAATTAAATTCTTAAACTTCCATCTCAATTCGTCTTGTGCTTAAATTTTATCTTTTACTCTTTTTTTGTCAATTTATTTCATTGTTATGCACATGATGCAAAATTAATTTGAAGTATCACAAAAAAAAAAATCTCATGATCAGCATTTAATAAATTAAATTCTAAAATTTAATCTCTAAAAATTCACCAAAAATCAGAAAATGGAGGTAAAGATTCGAGAAAAATATCATTTTAAAGTAATTTTTATGATCTTTCTTGTGATATAAATTTTATAACCCTCAGATTATTATTTTAAATGTAAACTTTTAAAAAAGTTACAAAAACAGCTTAAAAATTTTATTTTAAAAAAATAAGAATTTTTTCAAAAATCTTTTTTAGTGCACTCCTACACTATAAGAAGAATCACCATGCAAAATTTTAGCCCTTTAAGTCCAGCGGTTTGGTCTGTACGTTATCTGTCAGTCAGTAACGGATTTGTTTTATATATATAGACTAAGATAGGTTTATGGGACAGTTATTAACTGTTTTCACATTTTTGGGCATGCCATTATTAGTCTGTGTTTCATTTCAAGTGATTTACCTGTATAAAAACACAGTCAATATCTTTAAATTTTCAGTCTGCTTTCACATAGGTGTAAGAGGTAAAAAGTTTAATTTCTAAAAAGTTCTAGTTTCTAAAAGGATCTAGTTTTTTTAATACAAGATTGCCTATCCAGGAAATATCTTTACTTTGTGTATGAATTGATAAAAATAATAAAACATGCTCCTGATTTTACTTAATTTTTATTGTTCTCATTTTTTCATTAATTATTTTTAAAAAAACTATAGCAACAAAGGATGTTCACTATGTTGTTGCAAAGATTGTTGTTTGGGTTTCTTAGGGTGATTTGAAATCATGAGATTTTAGTTCTCTAATGTTTATTATGTTGAAAAAACACAATTTTGTAGCTACGAAGAAATAGTTAAATTTTGTGAAATATATATATATTTATATATGAACAGAAAAGGGAAATTGCTGACGCATATACCACCCATATATTGTTGTAATGGATGTTTTGAAATTAACTGGTATTCTTTAAGAGTTATTTGGTAAATAAAAATTTCCTAGTCAGTTTTGGTATTTTAATTATGTTAAAGTTAAGTATATCCAGTCATGTTTATGCAAAATACATAAACTGTTAGTGTAAATTGCCTTTTTAATGGTCTCTTTTTCCAAGTCCTATTTTGAAATAATTCTCGCATCTCAAGAAATTTCAATCTTTTTGTAACAGTTGTCTATTTTGGCCAGAAAATGCTACCCTAAAAATCTTTGCAATCTTCTTAAAATATTCCTAAATTTTTAACACCATGTATTTTTGCTTTGTTTTAAATTTAATAAAATAAGCATGTTGTCATCTCAACTTATTCAGTTTTGGATTTCAGGAAGAAAAACCTATTTATGATGCTTTCTCTCAACAAAGCTTTTTGGATAGTGTTATATCTTACTTTTCACTTGAAGAAAGAAAAGGCCATGATAAATTTGATGCAAAGAAATTTTATATATTCAGAGTAAGTTAAGAATTATTATTTAGTTTTTATTAAAATTTGTCCTACAAAATAATGTATTAATCTTATTGGGCAATCTTAAAAGATTTTGTTTCACTTAATAATTTAAGTTGTATTAAAATAAATTTCGAGAATTCAGTTAGTCATCTAAAAGCAGTTAAAATAAAGTTCTAAGCAAACATATTAACTATTTAAATTAACATGTTTTTAAAATGTCATCAAATGGAAACAAAATATCCAAAATTTAGTCAATATGTACTGTTGCTTTATGTATCAGTATATGATTATATTGAAATTAGGTACTTAAAGATTTTGCAAAAATTGTCTTATCTTTATTCCAATAGCTCTGTTATGACTGAAGTTTGCACGTGTAAAAGGAATCTTAATTGGGGGGGAAAAAAAGATTCTGTCCATTCCAGCCCATCATTTCATAAATACAGTGGAACCCGGTTAATTGGACCACCAGTTAATCAGACCAGCTGCATAATCGGACTGAATCCTAAAGAACTAAATCAAATCCTATTGCATAAGCCTAATAGAGCATATTTGTGTAATCAGACCAGCCGGTTATTAGGACCAAAATGATCACGTCCCGATGTAGTCCGATTAACTGGAATCGACTGTATTACTTTACACTCTTCTAATAAATTCTAATCTTAAAAGTTAAATTGCTTCCTTTGAGAAATGCTGGATAATCTGTCCAAAATATTTTCTATTTAACACTATATAAAATAATTAACATTTAATACTGTAATGGAATACTTAAGTGTAGATGACAAAAAAATATCTTTTCATTTTATTGATGTAATTTTTTTTTCTTCTTTATAGGGTTTATTCACAAACTTTGGTGACACCTTTTTACCAAATTTTGAAAGTCATTTACATTCCTTAACGGTGGACAAACAGGAGAGTTTTCAGCGGTGTGCTTCAGAAATTATTGCTGGTCTTATCAGTGGCTCCAAACATTGGAACTTTGAAAAGGTTCAGCTAAATTTTATTTTAATAACCACAGAATATTCTAGTTTATTTAGAAGTAAATTACAAATTGCCTCTGTGAGGTGGGGTAAAACCATACCTTGCCATCATCATTATAAATTCTACTCATGTGTTATTGTTGAAATACATTTTTCCTTTGGCCAGTTTTTCTTCTTGTTTTTAGTGTTAATTAGTATCTATTGTGTTTTCAGTCTGAATTGTGTTCATTTTAATAACAAGTTCAGAATTTGATCTTTAATATTATGCAGTTTTTACTAGTAGAGAGTGTAGTATTGTTGACACTAGCAGTTTGATTGAGACAATTTATGGCTCTTATCAATTTCTTAGTAACTTAAAGCTTGATAATTTTCTTCTTCTCCAATGCAGAAGACGGTTACTTGGACATTATCCTTACTGTCATATGACGCCACGGTATTGCTGGCCACTTTCTGGGAGCACCGTATAGGTGGACCAGCATTGCCCCCCTATGGACCGGTCCCGCAATTTTGAACCGAGTTAAGTGACAAACCCAGAACATTTGACCCCGCACCTCCAGAGGTAAATTTGAGAACTTGGAGGACATTGCAGCCACGAACTATCTTACATGCCCCGACCACCATTAGTGAACACGGTGGTAGATTTGCAGTGACCGCCATCAAACCCACAACCCTCAGATCACTGCCGGGTCACCACGCCCCTGATAATTTTTTTGTATGTAATTTTTTATTTGTGTTAATGCTATTTAGTTTCTCTTAAAAATAGTTTCATTCTTTTATAAATAGATGCACAAACTGAAAGATACTTTAAGTCCTGTTATTGAAAAAGCACTAAGAAGTGTAACTCCTGAGACATTGAATGATTGGGCAACCTGCTTAGCAACTCTTTCGGTAAGTAACTGTACCATTATTTATAAAAATGTTTAATATTGACAATTTGCATAGTAAACGCAGTTCTGAATGGAGCTTTCATTTTGTAAAATTGTCTTCTGTAAATGGCATGAAATTTAGGTGAATGTTGGAAAGCACACCAGATTAGCAGCATAATTAAAATTACTGAGTGAAATTACTTCATTAAAAATTCATAAAAAACAAAGTAGTTAGCATATTTAAATCTGAGTTCATAATTATGTTTATAGACCTCACAATTTTCAATTTGAAAAATTGATGTTTCGTTGAATAAGTACAGAACTTGGTTACAGTGTTGAAGATATGAATGTATTGAATAGTTCTTAGTCAGAAAGTTTGGAATTTGTGTTTGGATTGATGAGATGTATACAAAATAGTGGAACCTGCTGTAATTGTCAATATGATTTTCTGATTCCAGAGGGCGTTGATTTTGAAAAAATAATTTTGAAATTTTGCAAATTCACTTGATTTTTACTGTTAGTCAAAAAAATTTTTACTCGATCTATGTCAATGATGTGTTTACATAGTACCTCATATTAGCCCTCCTTGATTGAGGTCTAGTCTTCATTTGTTAATATTTCTCAAGAAATTTATCGCTAAAAGTTTTTTTGTTTGTTGTATTATTTTACATTTATGAAAAAATAGGATTGCAATCTTGATGGGAATAAAGATCAGAATTTGTGGTTGAACTGAATTTTAAAAATCTTTTATAAATCGTTCTAGGCAGAAACTGCTTGCCTGTATGGACAATAACATTTTTTGGAGTAAGATGGCAATTGTGTAGTAAACAATTTTTTAATAGTTCTGAATGGAGCTTTCACTTTGTAAAAAAAGGTTTCTCTAAATGGCATTAAATTTGGGTGAATGTTGAAAGCATGCTTAATTAACAGCATAATTGAAATTACTGAGTGAAATAATTTTATTAAAAATTTGAAAAGCACAATATAATTATTACTATTAAAGATATTTTGTCTGTTTGCTATAAGCAGCTATCAGCATAGTTATGTATAACCTTGTCACTTATATTTTTCTAAGTTTTTTTTATTGATTTATTTTATTCTTAGAAAAGCAGAGATCCTAACAAGTATTATTGGTTATTTGAGCTGATGATGAAAGAACCTGCAAGTGTAGAAAGTGGGTCTTTCTTAGAATCCAGGTAGAATTTTGTTTATCTCTTTAGTGTTAAATATTTATTATTCAGTTGTGTTAAACTTATGCAGTATTACTATTTACTTGACTAACATAAAGTTAAGTATCAATTTGTAGTTCAAGAATATTTCATAACTTCTCTTTGTGATTATGATGAGCAGAATAAAGCATTTATTATAGTACTGCTTCTTACCAGATGATAAAATTTTTATGACTAAGCAGATTTCTTTTCTATTTTGAGGTCAAGATTAAATAATGTCGGAAAATATGATTTCATTACTCTAATTTCAAGTGTACATTGTTAACTTATTTGTCCTTTATATCTAAATATCTGAATCAGTACCATCAACTGGGGTAACTTTGTCCCATTTTTCATGTTTATTTCACAGGAAAAGCAAATAATAGTTGTAAACCAATTAAAATTTGATATGGTAAGTGGTTTATATTATTTAAACATATTTAACTGTAATATAAACCATTGTTAAAGTATATATACAAACTTTAAACAATTTTTTAATATTTTAAAATTTTTGGGCTAATGTTATCTTGAATTGGGGCAACTTTGACGCAGCTCTTAAAAACCAAACATTTAAATTGTTGAGATAGCTTAAGCCAATGTTAGACCATGTGCAAATATTGCCAAATATCTATCAATAATATCTTATCTAATCCGAGTAATTTCCCATCTTATCCTCTTACAGTCTTATGTTTTGATGAATTGATAGTCCAAACTATGAAGAAGAAACATAATCCAGTTCTGGAACAATAAACTGACTCCTCTTTGACTCAATTTTCGAAGAATTGATTTTCCCACACACTTCGTCCCACTCATAATTTATGCAGTCTTAATTTTCTGGCCAGTACCAAAATTTGAGTTTTCTTTCCAGGATATTTAACACCATCATACTTCACAATAACAAAATCATCTACAGCAGGGGGTGGGCAGACTTTTTCAGGGTACGGACTACTACTAATTTTTTCAAGGTGTTGCGGTCCACCCAGTGGTGTAGGTATGGTGAGCTAAAAAAAAGTCTACAATATTTATTATAACTTAATAATAAATACGGAATATGTACTTACATGCATAACTACCATAAAAAAACTCGGTGTCTATAGCATCGGTGTTCTATAAATGTTTCTTTTAGTATGCGCATCTTAGGTCTTAGTAAAGGCGGTCACCCCAAAATGTCTTGGTGGTCCACCGGTCGATCACGATCGACTTAATGCCCATCCCTGATCTACAGCATACATGTTCAAGTTCAGAACATACATATACAAATTCAGAGTCCGTCTGTCTTTGAGATTTACTTGCTTGTTTGTAATGTTTTGTTTATTAATATCTGACAAACTGGAGCGTTGTTGTTTTTGCCTCTTTGAAACTGGACCCTTTTTAGAAGTAGGAGTAGTTGGAATAACTTTGGCCCAACTGCCATGTTGGGAATTTTTTTCAGTTACCCCAAGACCTGGGACAGAGTTTGCCTAATGTAGTAAATATTCATTAGTAGGCAAACCACAAAATAAATCAAGATAATGACAGTGCAAATAGTTGAAACAATTAATAATAAACTGAGGCAATTCGCTTACCTACTCTGAATCACGTACTCTATCACATTTACAAGGAAAAGTTGGAAGAGATCAACAATATTTGTTTTAGTGATACCAAAGTGGAGCAGCGCTGTAGTTGTGGTAAACTGAGGAACTACAAGACAAAGATATGAGAAAGTCAAGGCAGTACTGCCACCTATTGGCCCATGCAATAAATAAGTAACAATCACTCTCCTTTGTTTAGATACAGCACATACATTCTTCTTTCGTTTGTTGGGCCAAAGTTACCCCAGTTGACAGTACACACTGATATAGTAGAAACTTAAGTGTTTGGAGAGAATTATGGTATGTGTCTTGAAGGAAGTGGCCAAATGATACCACAAGTTCAAAGTCTTGATGTTAAATGTATTCAGCCATCTCCAGTAGTAGATATTGATACATTAAAAAAATAATTTTTTTTAAAAAATGGAGCAAGAAAATAAAATTCATTTTGTTATGGACATATGCAATAGAAATGTGAAATAAAGATAAGATTTATAATGATTCTTTCAGAGTTAAGGTATAATTTTTTTTTTCTCCTTTTTAGTTGGCTCTATTTACTTATTGCTCTCGTTGGTCAACAAGAATGGAGAGTATGTGAATTACTTCATAGAGCTTTAATTTATATTGAGCCGAGACTTAATCATTCTTATCAGAATGTTCGTGAAAAAATGGGAAGGTATGTGATTTTAAATTTTTGTAACCAATAATGTAAATAATTGTCTTCCTTTCAGTAACTGTGTTTCATATTTGACTATACTTTTGTGCAAATGTTGAAGCAGTTATTGGATTAAAAATAGTTTGTATGAATTATTAATGAAAAGCTAAAGAAACATGCTATTGAAAAATAACCATGAATATGTTATATGATTGTTATATCCATGATAAATAACAGCTCTAAATTTTCATTAGTCAACTCTAAAAGTCAATTATAAGCTATTAAAATATGCACATTTCTCAAATGAGGATTGGAATAATACATAAATATATTAATATTATTTAAATTTTCTATTTGTAAAGTTCTTGTTACAGATTTAATGCACATTGTTCCCGTCCATTTTCAAAATGCGAAACAATTTTTGGAGAGATCTTATTTTTGACAATGTTTCTATTGGAAAGAGGTGGTCCTGCTTGATTGATAAACTTAAAACAATCCCTCATAACCTCCTAAAAGTGATCAGTGCTGCCTGTTTCAGAACCTTCATCTGAAAGTGAAGTATGTGCCACAGGCAATTAATTATTGATGATCAAGGTCTTGTGAACTCTCCACTGCAAAAAACAACCTACTTCCTGAATTGGAAAACACTAAAATTTCTAATAGTAAATTACCATTTAATGTTAATTTGCCTAATTTTAACCCTAATTAATTTAGTTAAATATAGTTTACGTTCCTAGCATTGCATATATATATATATGTTTTAAATGCACTAGTGATGTAAAAGGTTTAAAAAAATGTAATCATTGTATTTGTTCTCTTTAGTCTTTTAGGTTCTATATTTTTATATGATGTTCCTATGACTGTAGACACATTAGCCTTTTCTCCAAAACGAAAACCATTTTTAGACTCAATACTTCCGAAATTAACTATCCTGGAAATTAAAGATGAGGACATTAAAAATGATGTAAAGAACTGTCATGATGAATCTGATGAAAAGAAAAATGCAAAGAATTTGTTTAGAACAAGTAAGTATATCGTGTTCAAATATGTTCATATTAATACAGACTGAAAATATTTTAAAATTATTTTATATAAGAAGTATAATTATTAATGTATACTTATTAAGTTGGAGAAAATATTAATATTCTTGTCAGTACAATTCTTCCTGCATATGTTAGCCAGAACTAAAAGCAAAATTTGCCTGTAGTAAAACTAAAAAGTCTTTTTTAAGTAATACATTGTGTTTCAATGAATGAAATGTTACTCCATCTACAGCAGACAGAGTGTTTAGACCAGGGTTCAGGTGAACCCAATGGGGGTTGATGGAAGTTTAAAAAGGGTCTATAGTATTCCAGGGATCTATTTGGGGTCTATGATAAATTTTTCTGTTTTAAAATTTAAATTTTTAGGAATGTAATTAGATAATAATATCCGTTTTAATATGTATAAATATATATTTATATTCGTTATGTTAGTTGTTGTGACTATACAATGATTGGAAGTTTCAGGCCAAACATTAAAAAAATTGTGTCAATGCAACAAGCACAACCACCACATTAATTGAAATCGAACTTTTGTGCAGTTACAATCTGTGTTTCTGAAATCTTGTTTATATCTGTGAAATTAAAAATGAAAATAGTACAAAAATGATAATACATAAACCTAATTAACCACTTTATCTAATTTTTTGTTCATATTCTTAGTCACTGTTATCTTTAAGTGTTTTATGTGCAGTTATTAGTATTGTAATTATGTTGTATGCTGTATATTATAGAGAAAAATATGAGGGGGTCGATGAAGAAAATCATTCTTTTAAAAGGGGGTCTATGTAGGAAAAAGGTTGAGAACCCCTGGTTTAGACAAAACGAAGGTAACTAATAAAATGCTGTTCCTCATCTAGGTAGTCTGGAGCAAAACTTTTAAATTGTTGGCCCCACTAGTCCTCCTCCTAGCGAGTCCTAGAATGTATGTAAATCAGATATAAAAACTATATCAAAAACTCTTTGAAACATTAAGTGCACTTCAATCATATTTCAGCAATGGTTAGAAAGTGGGAAAGTATTTAATGCTTTACAACTGAATGGCTGTTGAACAAACTATTTAAAAGATATACGTGTCTAAGTATGCATTGTACTTTTCTTAAAATATTCTCATGCATAGTTATTTATCTTTGTAGTTTGCCGGTGGTTGCAACGCAATGGTTCAAGGAGTTTATATACTGCTCCTCCTGAAGTTTTTCAGTTATTACCCACAGTGAGTATGAGTTTTATTTTCACTTGTTTATTTTTGTAGATGTGCAATTGTCAGTATATTGTTGTATAGTTATGTCACAAATATATATATGTTTGTGTGTGTGGATCAATAGTTTCTCAATGTTTATATATTAATAGCTACAGTGTTTAAAATTTGTTTTAAAAGCAGTTTTTAAAGTATGTTATTTGTTTTAAAAGTATGCTATCTAGCTGTAAATGTAATTCTCTAGCCCAAGGCTTTTTCAGAAAAATTTTATGATTTCATAAATTTTCCCCTTTAAGCCCTACCTATTTTTATGTGATTATTGTTGCTATATTTATGAGCTTAAAATTACTGATATTTCAGCCATGACTTTTTCAGATTACAGCAGAGTTTGATAATTTTTGTTTCCTCTGCTTCTAAATTATTATACAAGTTTAATTGTATTATCCTGCAAGACTTGAGTCATTCAATAAGTTTGAATTAACCAATTACCCTTTCTACAGATTCTTTAAACTCTTTTCAGTTAAGGACTGATTTGATTAAAAATTTTATAGAATAATTTTCCAGGTATAGTCTACCTCCCGCCAGAAGAGTTAGCCCCGAAAGAGAGACTCTGGTTTTAGGACCTGTTTCTCGGGGGATCTTCTCTTCGGAGGAAGGCAACATGTTGTATAAATGATCAATGCTGTAAAACAGTTTAAAAGGGGGGGGGAGGGGAGAATTGGTGACATTATGAAGGATGAGATGTTCTTTACTAGTTATTGCCTTCTCAAAAGCTATACATTAGAAATTATTAGTTCTTTAACCCTCAAGGTTTTTCTTTTGTATGTTTTAATGGGAATTTAATATTCAGGAGTGATTAATAAATAATATGAAGGTAAATACTGAACCACCGTAATACTGATGGTAATACAGTGGATTCCATTCATTGTTTTCTGATGAAGATTTGTTGTATAACATCACTAAAATGTGTGCATATTATGCTCATATTAACACTAGATTTTGGTATAAATTACAATTAATGCCTATCGTACTTAATTAGAAAGGTTTAATTTCTTTATAACCATGATCCTTCTCTTTCTTAATTTCTAAACTAAGTTAGATGAAAGATTTTCATATTTGCTGTAGCAGTTTTTCTCTTACTTAGCTGTTAACCAACAGATTTATTTATTTATTTTTTTTAATTATTAAAGTGGGTGAGTTGTTAGAAAAAAGTAAAAACAGAGAATTTAACAATTGGCTCTATGGTCTTTTTAGGGTCGTAATTGCTTTATTCGTTTATAACTTTTAAGTGCATGGTTGGATTAGCTACCAAAAGTTCTGTTCTGATAACTACTGATCAAAAACTTTTAAAATATATCCTACAACTTTTTTTTTTCAGAAGAATATTTTTTGCATTCCAGATCATCAGAATTTTTATTATTTTTTTTAATAACCTTCCAATAAAGCAAACAAGTCTAATCAAGTATGTGTGTAATCTAGTTATTTATTTGCATGTCAATAATATGCTTCCCTTTTTTTTTAATCCAGCTTTGTCATGTACAGAATGATAATGATGATTCTTTCAAAAGGGAGAGTGATATCACAATTGCTATATTGGGACAATCACTTCTAACTACAGAAAGTATTGAAGCAGCAGTTTCAACACTGAAGTCTGTAAGTATTGCTGTTACATCACATAAACAAGCACTTTAAGATGATTAAATCACTCCAAGTAAAGGTCAAATTTGAAATTTTTTTTAGTTATCCTTTACATTATGAGATGTGGATGTGTAAACTGTCCCTTAAAACAGGAAATTTTCACCAACTTCTTTCCCCCTTTCAGATGATTGTTATTGTAGGAGGTCAGTGATAGGTTAGTGGTGCTAACTGCATTTCCTTGGCTGGGGGAGATTTGTTGCAGATATTCTGTTTTCCTTAGTTTCTATACATATGGGGCCATTTTCAGTAAACAAACTACAGTTTTTTTATTTTGACATTTATCAGTGTAAAAGAACTTATTGGGATTTATATTTTACCCCTGGGAAAGATTTTGCCTCAATTTCAGTTTTTTAAAAAAAATCTGAATTTAAAATATTTTTTGTATAATGTAAGAAAATAAAGGCAATAAAATAGAATTTTATATATATATATATATATCTATATCGATACCTAAACTTCAAATCCTCTCAACTACTACTTTTTGCTGTTTTCATTTTATGTGGGAATACGATAACTCACAGCTGCTTCCATCTATTGATTCTTAAAAAAAACTCAATAAATAGTGTTAAGTGCATTCTAAAGGCATTTTAATGAAAAGCTGTGACGTATTTATCTACAGCTGTGACTTATTTGTTAAAAAAAAATTTTTTTGGCTCTCCTGTAAAATTTGTAATTTTTCAGTTGAGAGGTTTTGGAGTTTAAGTATTGATATATGCAGGAAAATCAAACCAGAATTTTCTCTAGATATCAAAAATTTGGTTCAAATTTGAAAAGGATATCTAAAAATATTTTTTTTTTCCACTCAAATACTGTGAAAGAGAATAAATATATATACCTTTAAAAATTTAATGTCAAAATGTACGAGTACAGCCAAATTTATGAATACCATGGGAGTTGTTAATAATACTCCTAAATAAAGTGTTGAAAATAAACAACTCCTAATTAACCTTTAAAAAAAAAAAAAAAATCCCCTTCCTCCATTGGATATTATTTTAATATAAACTTAACTCTAAATGTTATATTTTCTGCGATGTCTACATTTGGAGAACTGCAAGCTCCTGTACAATTTTCTTTCAGCACATTTAAAATCTTTTACATTTTCCACAACCAACCTTAGTTAAAATCATTTTTGTCTAGAAACAAACTATTACTCTAATTATTCTAGAAAATTTAATGTTTTAATATTGCTTGTCTGTCATGCGGCATTGTTTTTCTTAATATCAGTTATTCTATACAATAGAGGCCCATAATAAATTTCTTCAATTCGAACTCGTTAATTAAGTTTATCTCTCAGTATATAAGCTTTTAGAAATCTGCATAAGTACTTGCTATTCAGTACATATATTTATTTACTGCTCCACAAAAATGCAAAATAATTCTATAATTTATTTTTTATTTATTTATTTATTTTAATCCAAATATGCATACATGCCTTCCTGATTTTTTCTGACATGACACATTGCACTTCTTCGTGGAAAAGGTTCTTACAATGGTTTTGCTATGTTTCAGGAAGTATGTTTTGACCATTTCAACATTAAAGCCCATGCTCTATATTTTTATGTTAAGCTCTTTGTTACTAAGGTAATCCTATGCCTGTCATAAGCTTAAAATACATAAATTTGACCTATGATGAAAGAAATTAAAAACTGAGTTAATTACAAAAATAAAATGTAGTCTCTTTGTCTGATTTTGATGTTGAAAGCTAGGTATATTTTTTGTCTCTTATATATTTTATAAACATTTTTTTAATGTTTATAGATAGTTTCATGTCATTTGTGGCACTCGCGGCTAACAGCTGCATCTTATCTGCAAATAATGGTGTTTTCCAATTTATTTACTGTGATGCACAACAAAAGGTGGACTCAAGATGTATATGATATGGTTCTTAAACTACTCGAGGATGAAAGAGTTGAAGTGAGTATTTTCAATGTGTTTTGTATACTTCAAAACTTTTCTATCTAGGAATATTTTATACTTGTGAAAATTCAATGTGATTTTCTATTTTCAAAAGAAAATTCGTAGAAAGAAATAGATAAAATCTTACTTTTATCTGACTTTAAAAAATCTCTCTTTCTCTCTCTATTTATTTATTTATTTATTCATTAACATTATTGAATAAGTGTCTCTGTAAAGATGATTATTTAAGAAGAGACTCATTTAGTTTGGATATCAATACTGTAATTGTTAATAATATACTTTGCTTAAGGAACTAGTGTAATTAATATGAACATATTCAGATTTTGAATTGTGTATAAAATTTATATTTATGCTTTGTACTTATAAATTTTCTATAAAAAAAATAATAATAAGTGGTCATGCTTCTAACACTCGTTTGTGGCAATGTTATATCGCCTCTTTAAATACAGCAATTTAAAAAATATTTCTTTAAATATCAGTATGAATATAGCATTAGTATCTTCTATTTGCTTTTCCTTTAGTGTGTGCATGTATTTATGGGATAGTGCATGTATATATGGGCAATCTCCTGTTTGTTAAATACATGCTTAAAACAGTGAAGCATTTTTTAAATGATAAAATGATATAGTTCTTGGTTCTCTGTGGTCCTTCTGTTTAGCAACATGCGTAATACATTGTGTGCTTTTTCATTTGTTGTAGCTTTTGATTGCTTGGTTAGTGGCTATTTGGGGTCATGATATAGGATGTTTTTACAGTGTTAAAATATATTTGGATTCTATTTGTAACAGTTTGAAGTACTTGACATCTTTTTTAATATAATACAGGAAAACTTTCAGTTATACATATCATAAATAATTTCAAAAGTATCTTTAAATCTTTTCATAGGTTCGGGAATCAGCAGCTGAAACATTATGTGGATTTTTACATTGTGAATATTTTAAAATTACTGATGAACTGCTGGTAAGTAGGGTTTATTTATTATTTTTTTTTAACATGTTGGCTGCCACTGACGCATTAGTGCATCAGCATGGCGCTACCTCATATGCTGGCGATGCTTTGGGACGATGGTCAACTAAGATAAGTTATGACACCATAGAAATGTCAGCATCTGAGGATGGATGTCAATTTTAGTGGCAGCAAACGTGTTAAGTTTGTGTGTGTGTGTCTGTGCAAGTTTAGAATTTATGAATTATAGTATGGAAGTGCAAATCAAAGTATTTTTGACTTAAAATGGTACAAATTTTGTTAAACTTTTTTTATTTATTTATTTTTTTTTTTAATTTATTTTTTATTTTATTTTTTTTTAACACATCAAATTTAAGAGAAAAACTGGAGAATTTTTAAAGGTGAAAAATTCACAAAGAACATACATGTTTATACACAATTTTACATACCAAATCAAACTCCATGTAGAAGAAATCTTTTATGGGATTTACCTTAATTTTCTTTTGATTTTATATATTCTCTTTTGCATTTAAATAGAAAGTTTTCCATACTTTTTTAGGCTACATGGGGATTTTTCCATAAAATTCTCTTGATGAATTGTAACTTTCAAGCTGAAAAATGTTCATGTTTTAAATGCTACTATACTGTTGTTTAAATATGTGTATTATTTTTTCTAAACTAAAGGATACATTTAAGAGTAAAATAAAGAAGAAAATGAGAAATAAGAAGTTGTCCCAAAATGGATTGAGGATTATGGAACCAGATCAACTACGTGAAAGACATGTTGGTATTTTAGGACTTTGTGCTTGCGTAAATGCTTTTCCATATGATGTTCCTGAATTTCTTCCAGAGATCTTGGTTCTCCTTGGAGATCATTTACATGACCCTCAGCCAATAGAGGTAAGTTCAAGGAAGTTAGTTAATTTATGTTTATTACAGGGTATCTATTGGTTGAGATTAATAGAAAACCTGAAAAAATCAAAGAATTTTAAAAGCATGTTAAATACCTGGAAATTTTGAACTTCTACTATTCAAACTCAAGTAGACATAAAACCCCAATAGGAAAATTTAAAAAGCATTCACAGGGTTTAAGAAAACTCTTTAAGTTGTTTGCTCATCATTATCTAATCCTTAAAATTTGTGTTTCATCCATAAGCAGTTAAATGATTTTTAACTGTAACTTCAAGAATTTTTTTCTTCCATATAAAGTCTTTTATTTTCCCTTGTTCTGTTTACTTTGAGAGTTTGCCAGTAAATGTTAAAAATCTCCTAATGGTTTCTCTGAAAATATTTGTTCTTCAATAATACTAATGAATAAAAAGTAATTATGTTTGTTACATACTTATATCTTACCCAAAATTTGTGTTAATCGTCCTTTTATTTACTACAAAAAAAAATAGGAACTAATACTAAAGTTCATTTATTTAACATATTGGTTTGGAAATTTTATAACAAAAAGTCATGGAAAACTTAGAAAAGTTAGGGAAATTAGTTTCAGAATAGCTCAAAAACATGTATTTGTAAGATCTAATGCAGTGCTCCCTAACCTTTCTATCGCTGTGGACCGGTCAACGTTTGATAATTTTACTACAGCCCGCTGAGGGAGGGCGTTGATTGTCTTGATTCAATAATTGATGTTATTATAATTTTGATGTATAAATGAATTTACGTTTATTTATTGTTCAATAAAAAACTCGTTTTATTTATTTGTTTCTTTTTCTTTCTTTCTTTCAGGAAAGCGCATTTATTTTCAATTTTATGACTGCAATTTTAATTCATAATCTTTAAATGTTTAATAAACAAACTAATTTAAAATAGTTACAAGATTTCTTCTGTTACAAAGGTATAAATTAGCACAAACCCGAGAGAAATACACCACAGTAAATAAAATGGAAATAATTTAATGTCCCTTGGGCAGCCCGGTACCATTTGATCCACGGACCGGTACCGGCCCGGAGGTTGGGGAACACTGATCTAATGTATATAAGTGGTTAGTATATTGATTGCATATAGGTTTCTTTCTGACTAGTTGTGGTGCCCATGTTTCGATGACCAACAATATTCTTGCATATCATGGACATAATTCGAACTACGGCCAGCTGACGAGTGACACCATTATTCTACTTATGACGTAATAGTCAATTCGAGTAATAGACTTCATTCTCATCCCGTGTCCAGATTTTGATATTTGCCTGATATGCAAGAATATTGTTGGTCATCGAAACATGGGTACCACACTAGTTGAGACTTTAGAATCATCATATTTTTATTTTCTTAAGCTGTAATTTATTTCTTAGTGAAAGAGTTATATTGTTTTATAATGAACATATCATTACAGAATTTCATTGAATTTTATGCCTTAAAATAATGTTTAGTAATATATAGCTATATTTTGCAGATTATTTTAACAAATAAATAATCTATACTGGTAATATGCCAGAAAATAGTCTTAGTAATATGCTGGAAATGTTTCTGTAAGATTTGTTTCATTTTATTGAATTTAATTATTTAATTCCTCCAAACATACTGGATTTATTTTGAACAACTTATTTTGTTACTTCTTCACTCAATTTGCAATTATTTGTCATGAAATATGTCCTTTCTTTTCTTCCTATGATTTGTACTAAAATGTCATTGAAGGTATATTATATGTTTACATTTTTCAAGTGACAGGGTTCACGTACTTGAAAATTTTGAAAAGTCAATGAAATATACACAATTTTTACAGGAACTTGAGAGTTGAGCAAGTTTCAAAAGTAGGAAAATATTTCCTATTTTCAATGTACATTTATACATGCTTTAGTTTAAAGTTTGTTAATCACTCTTTAATGTTCTTGGAAATTTTCAAAAAACAGAAAGTAAAAGTCAGTTGTAATCTTGTCAAAAAAGACATGGAGTCTTGAAAAATAGGAGTCAGTTATTGAAGCAACTGTTATGAGTCATTTAATTGATACAGAAATAAACTTAATGGTGAGTGTTATTATGGAAAAAAAGAATTGTGTCCTTTTTTGTGGGTTTAAATAACTATATTAAAATAATTTGAAAGTTTGAACTCCTGTCAAAATGTGTATGAATCTTCGTTCAATGTCAGGATATTTTAATACCTGTGTTATTAAATTAGTTTAATTTCTATTTTAGGCAACAATTAAGAAGACGCTATCTAGTTTCCGTCGCACCCATTATGATAACTGGAGAGATCATAAACTGAAATTCACGGATGATCAACTTGCTGTGATAACAGACTTACTTGTTTCACCAAATTACTATGCTTAGGAGAATATTTTTATAACATCATTACCTCTACTGCCACCTTCATAATGTTTAAAAATAATAATTCTGAGGAAAGTTATCTTTTCTTGTGAAAGTTTGCTAATTGTTCATGGTTTGCAATTTTTCACTATGTATTTTTCGATAAAATTGAAGCAACTGAAAGTGGCCGTTTGTATTGACATGTGCTGTTCCTTTTATTGTGGGCTAAATAATATTTGTTTACTTAGTAAATACTGTATATATTTTCTGGTTAATTTCTGGTGTGTTTTAATTTATATGGAGTATGCGTTCATGGTAATAATTGCTTTTTAATTCTATGTACTTTACATTTTATCAAAGTCTGTACAATTGCAGTTGATTGCCTAGTTTCTCTCAGAGAACTTCAATTTTAAATAATATTAATCATTTGAATTCCTTTGAAGACTTTGACTCAACGCACCATGTAAAGTAAAATTATTAGAGTTAGCCATTACTAACTATTATTTCCTTCAATAGCTGTGATGTATGAAAGATGTTACATGCAAAAAAAGATTATGTCCTGTAATTCACAATTTTCTCTTCTACAGTTTGTTTTAAAAGTTTAAATAATAAAACTTCTTTTATACTTTTAAATTATCTAGTTTTTTTTTTCTCTTTTTTAAGCATTTTTAAGAAGATAAATTTTTTTCATGGTTATAAAGGTAAGACATCTAATATGCTGAGAAATCAGATTATTCCTACTACTAAGAGATGAAATAGTAAACCTCTACATATTGTATCATATTTTTATCAAATTATTTCTGCTATGTAAATCATGGGCATTTCTTGTTTTAAAAAGGAATTTTTTTTCATATTAATTGCATGTTTGTTAAGTTGTTGATTATGATAACAACAATAATAATAACTTTCTATATACAGCAGTAAGTGTGGGCAAAAATTTTATTTTCATCTTTATAATAAGCTGTGATCTTTTCAAGACTTATAATGAATGTTTGAATTTTATTTGTCATTCATATTTTTGCCATCTACGTACACAAATTAGTTTAACAGCATCCATTTAAGATGATCAGCTTGCTAGTTATTTAATACTGTTGCATAATCATCCAAAATACGATTTGGCTTTGTATTGGAACTCAATGTGCAATATTAAAAATATGTATAAAATCTATGGTTTCATTATATGCCAGGATATCAATTCTTTAAATTGCTGTTTGTAATTCATTAAAAAACTTTCTGAGCTTTTATAAAAATTTTAGCTTCTTCCTGTTTTTTGACGGACTCAATTTACTTCTTAACAATTCTAATTAAGGTAATGCTAAATAGATTACAATATTATTTCAGTTTTATTGGTTTGTGTCAGACTCTGTTTCAGGGCATTTCTTGCTATAGTGTTATGATCAGAAATTATTTATATATTTTATTGTTGTTTCATACTCATTTCTATATGTACAGCAGGTTTGTTTTTATTTTTTATCATGCTATTACATATGACTGTGTACATAATGTTAAAAATGATTTCTGAAATGTTTCATTTTTGATATTAAAGGAATTTTATAAACTGTAAGATTACTTTATTTCTTTAAGACCCATCTTTTTGTGATATTCTCCATTTATGTTAAAAACTGATAAAATATTTCTTCATATACTGTATATAAGAAACTCATGAATCATAACATGTTATTACCTTTAAGGGAATTCTTAGTACTTATACCACTTTATGAAAGTAATGCTATAATTGGAAAAGAATCTTGACAATGCAATACATACTTAATAAAGGTCATAACTTTCTTTATTGTGGTGAACAAAGTTTGCCTAAAACTTTTTGAAACAAGTGCAGTATTTTGATTTTAGAATTATACACTATCTACCAATAAGTGTTTAGATACCCATGTAAATGACGATATCTGCAGTGCTGATATACGTCACGCCTTCCACCGTTAAATATCGTGTAGGAAACAACATTGGAGTTACTCGAATGCAAGATGCTGCGAAGTGCAGAGATATCCGATTTCGAGGAAGGTGTAATCATCGGGTATCACAGAAATGGCAAATCCTTAAGAGACATAGCTAGCAAACTGAATTACCCAAAATCGACAGTGGCCTATGTGATTCTGAAGTGCAAGGTGAGCAGTAATTGTTCGAATGTGCCCCCAGTGGGCAGGCCCACGAAACTGGGAGATAGAGATCGACTGGTGCTGTCCAGAGAAATTCGGAAGAACTGCACCCAACCGATGGCCCACGTACTCCAGGAAGGTTGTTTTGATGAATACCATCTGTAAGGAAGCATATATGCTTGGTTTTCATCGTAGTGCTGCCGTCCATAAGCCTTTGATCACAAAGTCCAACCACACTGCTTGGTTAATGTGGTGCAAAGCACGTCAGAAGTGGACCGTAGATCAGTGGAAACAAGTTCTCTGGAGAAATGAATCAAGGTTCACCCTCTACCGTTCGGATGGCTGGGTTTAGCATCTGCCTGGAGAACGCCTCCTGCCAGAATGGATTGTGATCACAGTAAAGTTCGGCGGAGGTGGAATTATGATCTGGTGTTTCTCCTGGTATGGACTGGGACCCTTGGTCCCAATTCATAGTAAGCTTAATGTTGATGCCTACTGCACTATTTTAGATGATGGTGTACTTCCTATGTTGTGGCAGTTTTATGTGGTGAACTCATGTTACTTCCAGGATGACAGCGCCAGCTGTCATGGTGCAAGGTCCACCATGGATTGGTATGGTGACAATGGGGTTAACTGAATGGACTGGCCTATTCACAGCCCAGACCTGAACCCTATCCAGAACCTCTGGGACGAGTTGGATTGGCGAATTAAGGGGTGCAACAACCATCCAAAATCGGTGAAGGAACTTGCATGTCTTCTCCAAGCCGAGTCAAAGAAAATACCACTAGCCGTCATACAAGGACTTGTAGAAAGCACACACCGGAGGGTGGAAGCTGTAATTGCCTCTCGTTGAGGCTCTACCAGCAATTGATTATTAATAAATTTTTTTTTTTCTATCACAGGTGTCCAAATACTTATTGGTAGATAGTGTATAGTGCTGCTTTACGGTGGCGTAGCAAGCATAACTGACACCTGGGACAAGATACCTTTTTGGTGCCCCCTATGGTCTTGGGGACCATTTGGCACCCGGAGCATGATAGACCCCCTTGCCCCCCCCCCCCCCCCCCTCGCTTCGTCACTGCTGCTTTAACTAAATGAAGTTAAATTTAGTTAAAGCAAAATGTAGAAACAAAGTGTATATTGATGGTCTCTGGCATTTTAATAGAAAATGAGTATGATGTACATGCACAAGCTTTTCATCTTTAGTACTTTTTTAGTACATAAACACAATACAATCCCCCCTTTTTTATTATTATTTTTCACCATCTTTTTGACTTCATAGTGAAAAGATATTTGAAATTATTTTAAACAAGTTAAAAAGGGTTATTTTTGCAAGAAATTATTGCAATAGGTTATTTCTTTCATTATACTGTTGTCATATAAAAATTCTGGTGAACAATTCTGTATGTATGGGACTATAAAAATGAGCCATAACACTGAACAGACCCCTGAGATTCTTCAAATAGACAGGTTAGTAAATGGTCTCTTCATTAATCAGAGACTATACATTATATTACAGACTTATCATTCCAAGCTGGTGTACTACTGACTCCTCTTTTTTTCTTTCTTTTTTTTAAAATTTTCTTTCATTTATTGTTCTGAAAATATCTTTGCAAAAATATAAATTTTAAAAAAAGAAAGGTTTCATTGTACTTTTAATATATTTCTTTTAAAAAATATATTTAACTCATGATACAACTCTCACGTGAGTCGGGAGCTTTTAGCTCCGATACCCTAGTGTTTTCTATGCAGTCTAAGCGCAACGATCATCAAATAGAATTTAAAAAGAAAAATTCGACAATCAACTGAGAGGTGCGCAGTCTTGTCAGAAATTACTTAAAACATTTCACCCAAATGCAGGAAAATAAATGTTCCAACATCTCTTTGGTCATGAAAACCATTTTCTCCATTTTCCACCAGATGAAATCTAGCAGACACTTATGTGACTATGGGACCCAATCAATCCGTGGCTCCAAATAGGCAGCTGGATGAGAAGCTTTTTAAAATACAGAAGATCATTGAGTTCTTTTAAAAATTTCCAAAGATGACAATTTACACCTGTGTTTTTCCAAGAGTAACACTGTTTCTGTCAAACTTTAGCTTTGATCCTACTCGGCTCAGGAGAGTAGCTTGGTGTGAAAGAACTGACAATGACATTGACAAATCTGTCCCCTTCTCTAATTTGCATCACGTATGTCATGGTAGTTGGGAAAACATTATAAAGTGATGTCGCTATTCTCCTTAACTTCTAAAGAATATTAATCTCCAGTCAAAAAACTAGCTGTTTGGTTTGTGCTGGCTGAAATACAGAAGAATTACCAAAAGAAAATCAGTACTCAAATTAGTCTTATTTTTTTCCAAGGACAGACATCAAGTGAAGGCCGCATCAAGACTAAAACACTAAATAGGGAAGTTGGGAAAAAGACTAGGTTCACATCATCAAGGTCCACAGAGCTATCTGTAAAAATCCTGAGATGATTAATGATTTGTTTTCAAATGCTGTGGGGCTATCTTTCTTAGTGGTACAGCCAAGAATAAGTTTGATTTGCCCAACCAACGAGTGCCGGAGAAACTGAGTATTCTAACCATGGAGGTTCAGAATACATAACTAGAAATTCCCTTGGTTCAAAGAAGGAAAACTGAGCGGCGAGGTTCCAAATTCTGTGACACACACACACCAAAACAAAAAAAAACTGTCAAGGATTATTATCTGTAGATGTGATATTCCCGTCGGATTGCTATCAGGCAGGGACAAATTACAAAATATACAGTTCCAACGGTTTCACTGCCAGTTCTTTTTCCTCACAATCGATGGGAGTCTTTTGGACAACCCAGAGTTAAAACTGATTTTTTTTTTTTTAAACTCGTTAATAGTGTTAGCTGCAGCACACCAAATCTCACATGAGATGTAATCTTACTTTCGGTGTAGGATAGATAAAACAGTCTGAGATATGTGGTGTCTGTACCCGAAACTACTACAGATTAATTTCAGTCAGCTACTTTTGAAACATATAGCCACAAGGATTTGCATATGAACGTTCCAAGTATAGTGTCAAGAAACACACAAGGAATTTTTGGTTGGGGGCTACATTTCATGGATTATTGGAAATAAAAGGTTAGGGAACAAAATCACTCGGGGGATATCGTTGTACAAGCTGAGCATTCAGTTTTGTGATGCCCTAGTTGCATTGGCGCACTCAGGGGGCCCTGCCCCCCCCCCCCCCCCAAAAAAAAAATGAAGTAGAAATATTGATTTTGCATTATAAATATTTTTATTTGTTCATCTCGCCCCCCCCCCATGCATTATAAATATTTTTATCCATTCATCTCGCCCCCCCCCCAAGAAAAAATCCTGGGTGCGCCACTGCCTAGTTGTGAAATCGTGAGGCCTTAGTCGCGAGCCCAATCAAATACATGATTCGGAGCTAACTAGACCCTAAAATTCGCCGAGAGAATCGAGGTCAGAGGATTATATAGTAGTGTCATCAGCAAAAACTGAACCATGTGCTCGAATAGGGAGATTTTCAGAGTATGAAATGCAACGTTAAAAAGCACTAGATTGGGGACAAAGCCCCGAGATATACCCTTGTAAATCTGTCTATAATATAAAAAGAGCTATAAAGCCTAATAACAGTGTTGCATTCGGAGTGACAAAATAGCTTAAGAACTCCAGTAAGTTTTTCTCTACTTCCTCTTCAAAGTTGGATCTACCCAAACCAGCATTTTCTCAAAATTGCTCAGTTACACAGGTCTGTTTAACAGGTTCACTATTACTACAAAATGCATCTATATGAACTAAAAATGCAATCCATTCTCCAACTTTGTTTACCCTCAAGTGAATGGAACCATTTCAAAAGAGTGGCTGAAGGGGTGAGACAATTGAAGGGGTAATAAATTAATGCCAGTTATTTATTTCTATTAGCCATAAAAATAACATACCTAGATATAGCAGAGATCTCATTACAAAATTATATGCTAACAGTGTCTCTCTGCCGCATCCACGACCTCAAAGCATAGCATCTAATGCGTCCGAAATCTCTTCATTCTACCAAATAACTATCGACAAATCCTTTCTCAATTTCAGTTACGGAATGCTTATTTCAGCCGCATAGTGAATGGTGTATTTGATAGTCTCGACTTAGCATCACAAGAGTAGAGTACACTTCATGTTAGATCAGAAAATCGACCCCAATCTGCTTTACTTAGTACTTGGAGCGTCAAGTCCAAGAAACTGGCATCTGCAGACACGATGTCTCTTAAAAATAGGTAAATGGTCGCTAAGAAAGTCCTTATCGACATGCAAATTCCTCATCCAGGGATAAATCAAAGTCAAATCAATGTTACTGATTCCGAGAGACCCGAGATTGACAGGCCTGCAGTCAACGTAGTTCAAAGATCAAATCCACAAAATGGATCCAATCAAAAATCAGTATCGGATTTTTTGATGGCAGTTAAAATTTAAAAATTGCCTGCACAATAGAATAGAAGTAGTTAATTCATGAACGCTTAAACATCCTGTTGACAACCATATACATTCGTATATGTAATACCTATTTCATTCATAAAATGAATGATATCACAATGTTCCCAGATTTAATATCGTTAGTTTGGGGATCTCTTTAGTATAGTGTCGTATTTAGACAGTGTGTGTGTGTTGCGGGGGAGGGGGGGGTTTAAAAGTTCTTATACACACAAGTTATTCTGAATTTAAAAAGTATCAAAGATGAACTAGTTGACGAGATACTAATAATCTTATAAGTACTTTTATTTGATGACACCCTTTTAAAGCGCTTTAAAATGCTTACTTATAGTACTTCAGCCGCTTATTTTCTTATGGTTTTCACAAAGTGCCTATTTACACTGCTGGCCACTGTAAATGCAACACCCTGAAGGAAACATGCAAATAACATGAAATTTACAACATGCATTAGCGGAGGTGAGATATGCAAATGATTAGAATTTCAGCGCAGACGCACATCAAGCGCGCCTGTGGCGCCACTTCAAAGCGCTATTTAAGGCTTGGAGATTTCGACGATTTCAAGTTCGGCAATTGTGTTTTTATTGTGGTTTTTTCAAAAAAAAAACGATCAATTATGCCTCGTCGAAAACAGCGATCATCTTTTGATCAAGTATCCGAGTTCGACAGAGGAAGGATAGTGGCCTACCGAGATTGTGGATTATCTTTCAGGGAAATCGGTAGTCGTGTTGGACGAAACCAAACAACTGTAATGCGGATATGTGATCGTTGGATGCAGGAGGGTACGACGGACCGGCGTGTTCGATCGCATCCACCTCAGCGCACCACTTCACGTGATGACAGGCAAATTGTGCACATGGCAGTGACGGATCGCTCAGTCACATCACGAACCATAGCACAGCACATGCAGTCTGTAACGCATCATCCAGTGTCTGCGCGTACTATTCGAAGCCGTTTACAGCAGAGTGGTCTGTCCGCAAGACGTCCATTGCTTTGTCTACCCTTGACGCAGAACCACAGACGTCTCCGCCGCCAATGGTGCGATGACAGAAGGATATGGACGGCAGAATGGAATGAAATTGTCTTTACTGTCGAGTCACGCTTCTGTCTGCAACACCACGATGGTCGCATTCGAGTCTGGAGACACCGTGAAGAGAGGATGCTGAACAGCTGCGTTATGCACCGCCACACTGGTCCTGCACCGGGTATTATGGTATGGGGCGGTATTGGATATCACTCTCGCACACCTCTAGTACGCATTGCCGGTACTTTAAACAGCCAGCGCTACATCTCCGAGGTGTTGGAGCCAGTTGTCCTTCCTTACCTTCAGGGCTTGCCCACAGCCCTATTTCAACGGGATAATGCGCGACCACACGTGGCACGCATTGTCCAACGGTTCTTCGTCAATCGCCAGATTGAATTGCTTCCCTGGCCGCCTCGCTCTCCGGATCTTTCGCCGATAGAAAACATGTGGTCCATGGTTGCTCTACGATTGACCCAGATTCCATCCCCAGCTGCCACAGCAGATCAACTTTGGCAACGTGTGGAAGCTGCTTGGTCTGCTGTACCCCAAGAACTCATCCAAAGTCTTTTTGAATCAATGCCTAGGCGTGTGGCAGCGGTGATCTCCAACAATGGCGGCTACTCTGGCTACTGATTTTGGCAGGAACCACACTTCACAGAAGTCTATAAATTTAATCATTTGATACTTGGTCAACATGTTATCTACAAAATAAATTTTGTTGTGATATCTCTTGTCTTTCTTGGTGTTGCAATTTGGGTGACCAGCAGTGTATTAAATTAAGTGTGATTAAAAGTCTTGATTTTCCAGAACTGAAAAATATGGTTTTGTCGCATAAGTATTCAAAGCATGAAATGTTAGGTTGAAAATTACTAGACTAGAAAATATTTTAGATAATATTTATGTGTGAGAGAGAATGTTGGTGCTACGAGTCTCGTATATTTATGCCCCTTCATTTTTCTTTAGATATGCTTAAAGATTCCTTACTTTTAAAATGAAATTAATTACCGAATCTGCTTATGTTTTCTAAGCTACTGCACTGGCTTGCAAAATTTAAATACCTTTATCTTATATAGGTTATCCGAAAATTAAACGAAACATGTGACAATTTACATAACCAAGGATATTCAGTAGAAAGTTGGTGCGTATTCAAATTTTGGAATAGTGACGTGAGTAGTGGTGTCATAGCAAATAAACAATAAAAGCAGTAGTTAAGGAATTCTCTACAAATCTCCAGAAGGTGCGTACGATCGTGACAAACGTTTAGTGGGTTTCTTTCATATAACAGATCCCGAAATGGTCACTAGGAAACATTTAGACGATTTTACACGCAGAATCATTGGAGGAGGTGTGAAATTTGAGGAGTGAGGCCGCCAAGTTCACTGTCGTGTCGCGGGCATAACTGTGCAAAGGACTGGGGTGTGGTCGGCCGAGAAAAGCAACGGCCATTGATGACCGCTTTATATTTGTATAGGTTAAGCGAGATCAGCGGCAAACAGCGACAGCCATTGCAAAGCGGCTGCAGAACAGTTCCGGATGCCAAGTTACGTGGTTTACAATGGCCAGACGACTGCACTGAGGTAGGGCCTGTTCACATAGGAGTCCGGTAGCGGAGCGTAAAAGTATTGAAATATATTTAACCAATGACAAAACTCCAAACGATTAGCAACGAAATTTTTAACGCCTATGATTGGTTTATTTTCGTCTCAACGTCATCTTTCCTTTAACGCTCCGCTACCGGACTCCTATGTGAACAGGCCCGTAGACTGTTGCCCGCCGGCCCGTACGCTGTGTACCGTTAATATCTGACCACCGTCTACAGCGGTAC
The DNA here is from genome assembly GCA_907164885.2 of Dolomedes plantarius. Lineage (NCBI taxonomy): Eukaryota > Metazoa > Arthropoda > Arachnida > Araneae > Dolomedidae > Dolomedes > Dolomedes plantarius. The sequence goes on along the minus strand of OU015496.1, from coordinate 169,785,547 downwards.
AAAGGTCTCAAGTACTGGACACCAGCGCAGCAGGCTGACGTCATCTCTACTGACGAAAGTCGGTTGAGCCTCAGCAGTTTTGTTTCTGGCCGGCAGTTCATCTGGCTAGAGTTTGGAGCACGTTATTACAATGCAAACAAGAATGAAATAGATTGATACGGGGGCTGAGGTGTTCTGGTTCGGGGATTGCATTATGATGAATGGCCGTACAGAGCTTCAGATAGTGGACGGTGGTACTGTAACCGTTGCACGATACTGCAGTGACATAATCCTGCCCCATGCGAGTCTGTTCCGAGGCGCCGACCATACCTTTAAGGACGACAACGCCACGCCCCACCGGACTGCTGCTGTTGCGGAACCGCTGAAAAGTCAGGAAACTACGCACATGAATTGGTCTACCCGTTCCTCCGATCCGAATCCCATTGAACACATAATATTAAGAGCTCTAGAACAGAGGTGAGCAACTGTTTTGGATCGGGGGCCGCTTTTTCGAAGCGGAGGGCCGCACCTTTTAAAATTATTGCATTTATTAGTTAATTTTGCTATTCAGAAAAGGTATAAATTGTATCATAAAAATAAATATAAATTAAATAAAGTATTGGCAGTTTTTTTGGCTGTCCGGATTTTCCTGGCTGTTTTGGCGGGCCACAAGAAAATCTGTACTAGGGCGCAATTTGCCCACCCCTGCTCTAGAAAGACGTCTGGCGGCGCGGCCTCACCCACCGAAATCTATCGGGCAGTTGCAAAATGCTCCGATAGAGTAATGGGTTCTGTTCCCAAAGGGACTCATCCGTAAACTCATGCTCAGTATGTAAATACGGTTCGAGGTGGTCATACAGATTGCTAAGGACCGCCTCTTTTTATTTAAACTTTCACAGTTACGCTTCTGTCTCATGGCACCCAGTGCAATGTCACCACTTTAGTCCAAAGACATTTTTTCCCCTCTGTTCTCGTTTTGTTTTTACTTATCATTTCGGTAACTCTCGACGTACCTTTTGTTATCATTTTTCCACATCCAGGTCACTTCACTGCAAAGTAGCATCTGGAAACCTTATTGTTCCATAAGTTTTGCATGCTAGTGCAGTACATTGGCCTTCATAACAGGTAGCATTTTAACTCAATTCATACAAAATTACAATGTTCTAGAAAAAAGGCAGAAAAACAACAAACTATTTTCAAATTCAATAAATACTGTCAATACCTAATATTTTTTTTGTTGAATCATGCATTATATTCCTCTATGTATGACATAGTACATATTAAACAATCATTTTTATCAATATAAGTATTTAAATGCAACCAGCTGTAAACAGGTGTTCTAAGATATTTAAGATTTTCTTAAAACTGTTAGTATCAAAGGAAGAAGCATCATTCATTAAGTGAATGTATGTTCAAAAATTTTTTATTCACAATCAGTATGTCAGTAAAATAAGGTGTAAAAAACCATTTGTTATGACACTTATAGTTTAAAAAAAATCTTTAAATTGCTATATATACTTTTAAAATATTGATAAGCCTACTGTTAGATTATATGATAAGTAACATGCAAAGCTAATAATTTCCAGGTATAAACTGTGCAAGGAGAAAGTCAAGACATTTGTTTCTAAAGGCACTTTTTTAATAAAAGTATAAAAATAACAAAATAATGATTAAGATTAAAATCACAGATATATTACATAACAAATAACAATATAACACTTACAATCTCACAAACAACATTTCCATGTCTATGTTTTGTATATTTTTGGAAGAAAAACAGTTATATAAGTATTTAAAACTTATGAAATATGCCTTTTTGATCAAAATGGAAAAACCTAGATTTTTTTCCTTTTTTACATTGCTCAATTTTTCTTCAACATAATTCATAAATACTTTTATTTATCAAGATTATAAATTAATAGATAAAAGTTTATTATTTATTGTGATACATGCTTTTAGCAAGTGAATGTATTATTAGGGAATACTAAATTTCTTTTTTTATGTACTGTATGCTGCAGGTGACAAGGGAACAGATTTTTAAGAAACTCGTGAAATAAAACAAATTCATTGCATTAAACTACTGCTGTAGCATAACTGGCATTTCAATAAACACACATATATACTGAGTACAAATTAAGCAGACAATTTTAAGTAACCTTTTAATAAAAACACCCTTATAACTGTTTAATCTTTTTATGGGGTTAAATGAGTTATCTATTTAATTTTAGCTATATTTATAAGGTTATGAAGTATACTGTGATGTGCACTTTCCCAATTTTTAAAACATTAAAACCTTCACCACATAAATTTAAAAAATACAGAAATATATATTTTTAAATGCAAATATAAAATTTAGTAAGAATATTTTTTATTTTATAATAGTGACACTAAAGCATAATGTTAATTTAAATTTAAATTTTGAAATTTAATACAAAAATCTCAATTAAAAGAGAAGAATTCTGTCATAATTAAGAGTAAAAGTGCCAGTTTTATCTCTTTTTTTGCTGTTAATCTATCACTTTTGATTAGCTTTTAATGTTTCTAATTAAAAAGTCTAATGAAATGTCATGTAATAATATGCATATATTCACATACACAAAGGAACAGTCCTTTACAATCTAACATCCTTTTCCCTTAGAATTAAAAATATAAGCAGCATATACTGAAACTTTACAATAATGAAAATCTATAAGTATATTGCTCTTACTCTTTATATATATATATATATATATATATATATATATATATATATATATATATATATATATATATTAATTCTACGGTTCCTAATTATAAATATTTCATAATAATTTGATTATAGTTTAAGAAATATTAATGTGGTTCATATTATTAGTAGTATTTAAAAATACAAAAGAGCAGAATGAAAAAGGTCAAGTACCATTAATGTTAATGAGTGCATGCTAGAAACATTGTGCTATTATTAAATTTTATAAAATTTTTTGTTAAATATAGCTATTTTATACAATAACAATAAATGATAAGTTTAAGCGATTTATTTTCAATCTTTTCCCCTTAATTATATGCCAATTACTTAAGGAAATGCTGCTATAAAATACTAAAATTTCCTACTCTTTTTACTTGATAACAAGAAAGTGGGGGAGAAATATTTTGAACCCTCTCTGCTTACTTTGACTATAAATGAAAAAAAAAAAATTCCCCGGCATAAGCTATTGAAATTATTGAGAAAATTCCTTAAAGGTCAAAAGGCAGTACCTTCATATTATGCCTCAAAAGAATTGTACAATCAATATAATACATAATAGAGTATTATTTTTAAGCACATGCCATCAGTCTGAATGCTGAAAAATATTTGCCCTTTATATGGAACAGGTTCTACACCTTCATTTTACATACCATGATTAACATTAGGCATAAGAGCATAAAATTTAAACCAATAAAATGAAGATATGAAAACAAAAAATTCATTTTATTGGAAATATTGTGATTATCTATAACAATGTTTTGAAAGAGAATTGTACAATCTTGCCTGCTACCTTTATTTTTTAATTTATTTTCTTTAAAGTAAAATGAGCTTCTAACTATAATACTACATAACTATACTAGTAAAACTGTGGGATAGAAATAGTAAAGATCATTAAGTAGCAATATCTTGGTCTACTGTCAGAGTATTCTTCTACAGGTTCATCAAAAGCCAATGGTTGGTCATGGAAAAAAGATTCTTTCTAGATTCCTATGTCTTATGCCAGGGGCCTCTAAAATTAATGGGACTGGAGAATCATATCCCCAGTCTCATTCACCTGTGCATGTATCTATAGAGCCACTAAGATTACTTTTCTACAATACAGTTAACATTAAACATATAACATAAATATGTAGCTAAAGCTTATATGCAATTTCTGTATCTTAACCCTCAGTCTAATATTATTCATTATTCTTACAATTTTCTTGAATTTAAGAAATTTTAGTCTTTACATTTTATGACTGTCTACAGGGTCTTTATTCCAAGAAAAGTATGAGGATGTCTCAAACAGTAACAGCAAATTGAATATTTTAAGATATGTAATTCAATTAGAACTGACACATTTTTCTATGCAATCAACATTTTTTAATATACTTCTCAAACCTCTGCACTGACTTCTTTATTCCGCTGGTAAAATATGTTTTTGGTTATGCTATCAGCTAAGAATGCACTTCTTTTTGGCACTCACCAAAGAGTGTTGCTCATCATAAATTGATGTTCGCCTATTTTTAAGCATGTCTAGACACCGATGCACCCTTTTCCGATCACAGAGGCATCTCCATACTTTTGCAGCATTCTTCTGCGAATTTCACATCCTCGAACCATAAAAATCAGATGACTACTTGCAACTCCTCTACAGTGCAAACTGCTATGGCCATGCTATTTTGTACATGCTGCCCTTCTGATTAAGAACTGTATGCCATTATTCAGCAATGTCAACATCTTCAATAAGAATGAATATTCCCTGCACAGAACTGGGGTTCTTGTCTCAAACACTACAGTCAATTTGCTGTTACTTTTTGAACCACCTTTATATAGTCGATATAGTATCATGATCTTTGCTTTTTCCCTAATTCTGCAAAATTTAAAAATAATTCTACTTTTATTGGCTTTTAATTTGTTTAAATAAATATGCCTACAATAACTATGTTCACCAATTTTCTCCCATCATCAATTAACAATTATGTGCTCCTTTCCTCATTATTATCCTCAATTAATAATTATATGTTAAACATATGAAATCTTTAAATCCTATGTTTAATGAAAACTGTTTAAGGAGAATTTTATTCAAGTGGGATGAAAACTGCAACAACATGTAAATTTAAATACAGATAAATAAAACAAGGTTTGATAAATAGTTTAGTTACAAAACATTATATAAAATACCAGAAAAAAAGAGCTTCTCTAAAACTAAATGTTCTCAGCATACCATGACAGATTAAATAAATAACCTCAACAGTTTAAAAACCCATATGAGGTTCAGTTATAGCTTTGAACAAATAAAATAAGCTAATAAACTAGAAATGAAATTTTGATAAATAACCAGAACTAAAATGATTTTTTATTATAGTATAGAAAGCTAAACAAAGTGAAAGAAAAAACTTTATCAAATATTGACCTTACTATATTTTATACAGGTAATATACTTTAAAAAAATACTACAAAAGAAGTTTTCTCATATTAACTTTTGACCTTGACTTCTATTGTAGTTAAAATATAAAATTTTCATTGACTTCTAATAAACCAAATGTCCATTCTTTTCTCAAAAACAGTATCAAAAACTAAGCCTAGTGTCATTTGTTGTGACACACTGTCTGTGAATATCAATTAATTATAACAGTTTACAGAGTAATAATGTATATGTGACAAAATTTTATCTGTATGTCATATAAATAATTAAATGAATCTTCATTAGCAATTCAAAGGATGACTAACTCCAGGTTGTCAAACACTAATATCCCTAGTACTCTTTCAACTGCATGAAGATTTGTGTTTTCAGCATACATGTTTCAATTAAATTAACGATATAATTTTATAAATATAATTGTAAAAATTTATCTTAACTATATAAGTGATAACAGTAGCACATTTTGATGCATTAGTCAGAGACAAGTAATAAAAACAGTGCAAAGGCATTTAATATAATAAAAAAAATTAACTTTCTATAAATTAAAACATAAATAATACTCTTTAGAAAATTATCAATACAATTACAGTTATACTATAGAAAGAAATTCTATCAGGCATACCTATCTGGTATGATTTTTACCAAGTACAAATGCTTCATTTAGTACTTGTACTGTAACTAATATATTTCAAACTTAGAATAATTTTTTTGCAAATTTAAATGCATATTTATTATCACATAGTAAAAAGAAATAAATAGCATACAATCTCTAATATATTTTCATTTTATGTATATAAATAGAGAGTACATACAAATTAAGGTTATTAGAATCGAGACCTCTACTCTTTCTAAGTTTGTATATTTTTCACATAAATTTCTGATTTTACAGAGAAGCTGATAATTTTATACCTTAAATCAAATAATTAAATTTCATTTATACTTAGTTTTAAAAGTAAGATATAAATTTTGGAATATTCAAAACAACCAGAGCACACGAATAAAAATATCCATAACAATGTTGGGAACTATTTAAAACTATTGCAGAACTATGATGCAAAATACGATTTTACAAAGTATCAACAATAATATATTCAGTTAAAAAGTCATAACTTGCAGTAAAATGATAACCTATATTTGATAACACAACCACATACTCTGCTAGAGCAAAGAGAGAATATAGTCCCGGTTCACAATACCAGTTATGGCGGAAGTAAAAGTACACTGAAGAACAGAAAGCAATGAAATTAATTACAAAGAGAAGCAACTTTAATCTTGCAGACTTTCGCCGTAGTCTTGACTGATGCTGATGAAGTCTATTTTTGAAAATAAGGAAAAGAAGCAGCATTGATAACAAAGCACAAATTACAAAGGAAACAAAGAATTTCTGATGCAGAGAGAAATCTTCACTAGATGAAATAAAAGTTAAACCTATCAAGCTAAATATCTCAAGGTTTTGTAAAAAGTAGCATGCAAAGATAAGTCGCTGCATACTTGATTCCGAGGGATACAACTGTGAAAAGTAATTGTAATACATAAGACTGATGAGAAATCTAGGAGTGCAATGTAATGCAATACTCGTTCGCCAAACATATTTTTGAGGACTATACCCACCAACAGACGTACTTACAGAGGGTAAGAAATTTCGAACGTGACAATGTGTACTTGTCACTTCTTCATAATTAAACAAAATAGACCAAATAATGCAAAAAATAAAAGCTGACAATGGAAGCAGGGCCACAACAGATATAAAGCTTTTAAATTGTATCTGAACTAAATGGCCCATCATAAAATTCTGTTAAAGCATATATTTACAATCACAAAATATCAAACTACATATATACAAATAATACAAAACAAAATCATAAAACATCCATTTCAATAAATAAAACCGACTAACACCAAAATCTTTATCACAGGCAAAAGGATAGCAGAATAGCAGACAGCTACCCAGACAGTTCCCTGGTTCTAGTTCCCAACCGGTAAATATTTTTCAGAAGTAATCATAATTTTTAATTAGAGGAAAATAAACAATGTTTATATAGTTTTGAAAAATATATTGAAGCTTTTTTTTTTGAAAAAATAAGCTAGAAAAATGTGTTTACACATTGAAAACAGTTCCCTTTTTTATACATATTTGTCTGAGAAATTGGCAACAATCGTCACACACCATCATGAAGTGTGCGATTACGGTCGGGAGTCCTGTTTATTTTTAAGTTTTACATTTTTGCTATGCGCTTTGCGTTACCTTGTAGAGAATTATAGAAGTGTACTGTATATGTTTTATTGGGTATCTACAAAAGTAGTAGCATTCTTAGTTTTTACTACCAACCTTCAAATTTAGTTTTCTGCCTTTCATTACGATCACAATGTCTGATACGTTCGGTGAGTTACTTATTTTATTTATTGTGTTTAATTACAGTGTTATTTGAATTCATGGAGTAATTATCCTCACAATCTGCCCTAAAAATAAACTATTGTCATTTTGTTTTTTACTTCATATCTGGTCTACTAGAATCCATCTTCATATTTTATTCAGATTATTTTACATCTATGGATGGTATTATATATATATATATATGGTAAAATATATATATATATATATTATTTATTTATTTATATATATGGGTCATTCCGTGTCAAATCAACACAATTTTCAACAAAAATTTACCTTACCCTCACAGATTTTGATGAAATTTGACACAGTTACTTTTCATATAGATTAAGAAAAATACCAAATTTTATCGAAAAATATCAACCTGTTTTGAAAGCAATTTTCAAGACCTTTTCAATGATATAAAATACAATTAGGCTTTAGAAAAATTTATTTTAATAATTTAAATTTGAATTTTGGAAAATACGCTGCTTCAAAAATTTTCAAAATTTTTTGAATAATTTTAAATACAATCTGTTTTAAAATTTTTTATAATTCCAAGTTGTAGTGGATTACAAATAAATTTAAATAACTGAAGTTCAACTTCTCTTTCCCCAGGAACTTAAGTTAAGAAGTTAGTTAAGGTTAAGTTATTGGTTTAGGAAAAGGTTTTTTTTTTCTTATTTCCAACACAGCAGGATAAATGATCAAATAATCTTTGTCCCGATTTTATTGTATGCACAAAATATTTGGTTAAGGTCAAATCTGAAGTAAAATTTCATTATCACAATGCCCCCCCCAAAAAAAGAAGGTTCTGGTTACTCACCATAAATTTATGGGTTTATAAATTTTTTACATTTTTCAAAGCTGAATTTCAGATAATTTTTAAATTGCAAGTTATTTAGGTGGTACAAAAATGCTCTATTTTTTTTCTAATTAACAACATATTGGTATAATATTTTGGTGCTTCATTGCTATTAGTCAAAGAGTTAGGGCAAATTGAATACATGGCATTGAAATTTTATCTGTAAGTAAAATCCATTTGACCGAATTTTTTATATCGATCATAATTTGAAAAGGTAGTTTTTATTAAAAATACAAAAAGAAAAAAAAATCAAGTCCAACGATTAAATGATTTTTCAAAAATATTTCTAAGTTTCATAATTTAAAAAGGTGGTTTTTATTAAAAAAGCTAAAAGAAAAACCTAAAATTTCCAATATTTGAGAATGACTTTTTCAAAAAAAATTTCCAAGTTCCATAATTAAAAAAAGTGGTTTTTATTAAAAACCCAAAAATAAATCTAAGTCCAACGTTTAAATGATTTTTCAAAATTTTTTCAAAGTTTCATAATTTAAACAGGTGGTTTTTATTAAAAAAAGCTAAAAAAAATTCAAAGTCCAGCGGTTTGAAAACATCGCTTAAAACACATTGGCGAGAATTTTTCCACTCCTTAAAACACGGTAAAATCGCCAAAGTTGGCACAAAAAAAATCCAAGATGGTGGGCGTGCACACAAATTTGGAGTAGTCCCTAAAAGGGGCCTAAGTCAAGAATTTAAAAAATAAAGAGTTTACCAGTTGTGTCGCATTGCCTCTTTTACAGTACCGTAATATGCAGTCTTTGCAAAATTGTAAATGTTTTCTGAAATATTATGTAATTTAAAAAATTTTTAATTTGTTCAAACTCTAACATTTAAATACATTGAAATGAAAGATATATGACTTGGACCATTTTCGTAATCGCTGACACTTGCAGAAAGTTCTCCAGTTTTCAGTATTTGTTAATTTTACGGTTAAATATCATTTGTCATTTTTTTTTTATCATACTCTCAACATAATTTTTAATTTATCACTTCATTTAATTTTTGCCCTTCATGCTTTAAAAAAATACTCATAAAACTAATTTTTATTTAGCCGTATGAAATGTGAAGTTCAGGATGGTCTAGTTTGGGGGACAAAAGGGTTGACCTTGAATTGGTGCATATTTTCTGCTTGTTCAACAGAGGCAATAGTTGTTATTAATGCTTGTTATCAAATGGTTATTAATTAGTTGGTATTAAATGCTTGTTAAAAAAATTTGCCTCTGAAAACCGAGACCTTAGCGAAAGGAATTTAATTTTTTTTTTAACTTTATGGCTGAATAACTCATACATTTCCAATTTCAAATTAGAAATTTAAAAGACCGTAGTTGAAATGAATTCTTCAGGCAGTCTCTAAGTTCGTTAAAAGGCTCACAAAACCCCTGAGTTAGATTAATTTTTCAACAAGGTTTTCAAAGCCTTCTAAATTCTGTTATTAATATTAATTTGCTTTAAATTTTTCTAAGTTCTAAAATGCCCTAAAAAATTGTGAATGACACAAAAAATTCCAGAAGTTTAATAAATTTAATATTCCTGGAATAATTAACTATTAAAATAGCTTAAAAAAATCTGAGATTAAAATTAATTTTTTAATACTCTTTAGTTAAAAGCTTTATAAACTATCTGGGTTTCTCATTTTAAATACTTTTTGTTTTTATCAAAAGCATGGAGTTTGTTGAATTTTTTTTCATGGTCCAGCTTTCGAAAGGACTATGGGCTGGTGTTGGTAAGAAAATATTTCAGAATGGAAAAGCACATCAAATGCCTTTAAATTTTTTTTTTTTTTTTTTTTTTTTTTTTTTTTAAATGAATGTTTAGTCTTAATCCTTGCCTCTGTTAAGCAAAAAGAGAAAATAGGCCAAATTGAAATCTGCCATTTTGTACCAAAAACTGACCCAACCCTATCAAGTTTATTCTTAAATATTTGCTAAATACCTATTGCATATCTTTAAAATGGTGTTAAAATAGTTTCTAAAAGAAAGTACATGACTGTGGCTTATGTATCTTTAGAAAAATTAATCATTTATCCCTCCCTCAAAGGCATTTATAATTTAAAACTTCATATTTAAAATTTATATCTGTAAAGTGAAATTGAACAAAGAAATATAAAAGTTAAGTTTTTATTTATGCACAGTTTCATAAATAATGTGATATTATGAAGTAATTGTATTAAAAGCTTCATAAAATTTATGTAATGTTATAGATACATTTTTCATTTCAGATACATCTCAATGGCTGGCATTTTTTACAAAAGCTGGACTACCACCAAATGTTGCTGCTAATTATGCTCTCATATTTTCTGACAATCGCATTCAGTTGAATATGTTAATGGATCTATCTAAAGAATATTTATATGACATGGGTATACGAGTTATGGGTGATGTTATTGCAATACTTAGATTTGCAAAAGAATTTCATACTCAGGTATTGTAGATAAAATTAGTACCTGTGTAATTATTGTACTCTGGTCTATATGTTGAATTACTATATTTATGTTTTAATACCTTGATCAAATTTTTGTGTAATAAAAAATTATGGTTTAAAATATGACCATAAAAGAAGTGAAAATATACATAAATATTGGCTGAATTATGATATATATATATATATGTAATAGAATTAGTGTTTGTAGGGTTGGGAGGAGGGTACAAGCCTTATAGATGGCACTTCTAGGGGTGCTTAGTCTAAATTGAAGTAACACCAGGGGGTGGTGTAGGTTTGCCTATACAGTATTCCCTTTACAAACAGCTAACAGTTTTGTGGTGTAGTATGGGTGAATTTCAAATGACAAAAGTGCCTGCTGGTTGGAAAAAGTATGTATAATAAATTTGGCTGTATGCTGAGATTTAAAACTTGGATCTCAGGTTAATGAACATTTTTTTTATTATACATGTCTCCTAAACAAAAGAAGTATTTAAGCATTAAAAGAAATTTCAAGGTGCTCAGTTGACTATCAATTATTAAATACAACCTTATGTCAGACAATGAGATGATCCTTATTTTGTAATATTCTAAGTATACAATATTTTTGCATCTTGAACCCTTTCTGTATAGTATTTTCTTAAATTGCTATGAAACAGTGTAAAGCAGCATTTCTTAAACTGTGGGTCGCAAATATTTAATTCTGATATAATGTCAAATATTGCATCAAGGTTTAATATGTTATGCAGCAAAAATACAGCCACATCTGTCTCAATAAACAGTGATATTCTTTCATTTATTTTTTTTTATGCTTGAAACATGTATCAAAACTACTATTTTTCATATGTATATTGTTTACCAAAGAAATAAATTATTTATGAGAAAATATTTATCTTTATATCCTTATTTCCTGGGGTTGCGAAAATATCTCAATGATAAAAATGGGTTATGAATGAAAAAAGTTTCAGAAGCGCTGGTGCAAAGTTTTATCTCCATTTAGGCATTGTATTTAATTTTTTATTTAATTCATCTGTATTTTCTTTCACTCAGAATTTATTATCACCAGGAAATTGAGTTACTTTAGTTGTTTATTTTGAACTTAATATATTGTGACTGAGATTTAACCCCCCCAAAAATATAAATAAATTATAAAACACTGTTTATTACATGTTACAAAAATTTATATGAATCTTTTATGGAAAAATACGGGGTAAAATATAGCTAAATTTACTGTGTAAAATTACTTCATTTTTTAAAATTTAAATCTGACTAAATAAAGAGGCATATTATTTTTAATTTAAGTAACTATTAGTTTACAAGGGAATGTAGTGTATGCCGAGTTGATTAATTTCTATCTTGTGGGGTATAACTGTGAATGCATTGTTTATTTACATTTAAATTATAATAATTTGTAAGTTATTGTAATACTATATTTTGTAATACTATATATTGTAATACTATATTTTGTAAAAGTCAGTTTTCTAGAAATTTCCATTAAAGTCTGGTAGATATGTGCTTTCTGTCAATACTCAGCAGTAATCCTGATTATCAATATGACTAAATGTCTTTTATAACTTTAAATAGCTATGTTTTATATTTGATATGGGACAAATTAATAATTACAGTATTTTAGTTCATTATCGTATATAAAATTAAATGTCCAAATTGATCTCCATTTAAATTAAATGTCTTAGCCTGTTTAAATGTCTCCCTGCTATACAGAAAGGAAAAGGAGTTGTTAGCATTAGATGTAATAAAATAAGAAGGTTAAATTCCTGAATTAATTTTCTTAATAGATAATGCTAGATCGCAAAAGTGGAGGACATCCAGAATTTCTGTAAAAAACATTTTTAGCTGTTTTATAAACACAATAAAATAACAATGAAAATAAAATAATAAAAAGTAGATTTACATTTTTATATAATAAAAGTATGAATTGATTCATTTTTCAGCTCATTTCGATTATGTAATATCAATTTGTAATAAAAAATCTATTGAATAGTTATTGTCTCAATATATGGTCTATTATAAATTTTACTATATTAATAAACTGAAGTCTATGAATAAAGACATTTTCACTCTATAAGAAGAGTAGCTCATACAGTTATATTATGTTTGTTCATGGATAAATATCTATATCTTATAAAAAGGTTAATTCTCCATGAATAATCAATATTTACTTTAGCAATGTACCCAGGAGTTGTTTTTATTAACTTTTTTTATTTCTTTAAATAAACTTTTTTTCCCTCTGTAAGATTACATTCATATGGATTACTGTTAAATTTTATTTACTATAATTTAGTTGGCGAAAGAAAGAGCCATTGGAAATTCAGCTGTTGTACCTAGCAAAGGTAAGACTTTTGAAATGATATATCCTTGAAATGTTTAATTTTTTCTGATGGTTTTGATAGCTCCAAGTTATCTCAGATTATGTCTGCCTATTATGATTGATTTCTGCTTAGTAACTGAAATATGAATGTGAGGTAACTTTGACACTTGTAAATTTTTGAATTTAATATAATATTGCACCCAGGGAAATAAATCTCATCTATTCTTAAAATATTTAAGAAGAGAAAAGCATTGTTTATGGTTTGAATTCATTAATGTCAGTTTATTAGTTTGTTTGATAAAATTACAATGCTTTTTACCCATATCACATGGTAATATGGGTGTCAAATATAAAATTTAAAATCATTTTCTTCGTTTGGTGTTATTAAAATGGGTGTTTTAACTATCAAAAAATTTTAATTAGGCTACTTTGACTCTATATCAGTATGTATATAAGAACAAACTTTTAATTATTTAGTCAAGGTAGTATAAAATGAGATTTAGAAAAAAAAAAAAAATTGCGAGTGTACAAAATCTTTAAATTGTTCCTCTATCCATCAAACCATTTATGTACACATTTTAAACATTAAAGATTTTATCATTATGCAAATGTGTGTGCATGAGACATTTTTTTCCCCTAATACATGTTCCTGTTTTAAAATAATCTAGACTAATAATGTTTTCTACATGACATTCTAATATGCCTTTTCTAATATGTTCTAACTTTTGGGGTTATCAGTTAAGACTTTGCATGTATATCTAAATATTAAAAAACAAACTAAAGCAATGATTTAGGATTTTTTTAAATTCAATATAATAGTTTATTTTATTTAAATTTATTATAAGAAATTATTCATTCATTTATTTATTTTTTAGGGGAGGAGGTTTTCCATGTTGATATTAGAATCAGCATGATTTTAATATTAAGTAAAGTGTATCTAAAAATTATTGTATTATTTAAAAAAGATTTTTTGAAAAATATATTATTTTTTTTAATTAAATTATTTTGAAACATAATATTTAAAAAATATTTTTTGGGCTAGACTATAAGATGGTCAGGTAGATTTTTTGTTTTTAGAAATATTTATATGTTTAAAGAGCAAAGTTTGATTTAGAGAACTATTAAAATCATTTTAGTTGCATAGAAAAGTACAGTTTGCATTATTTTATGGAAATTACAAGATATTTTTATTTTAGTTTTATTTAGTAAATCAAAATAATGCTTTAATTTCAGTTGTTGGGCGTATGGTTGGACACTATACAAGACCTCTTAGACTGTCTCCAAAACGGACTCCATTAGCTAGTAGTGAACAAGGTAATATGGGATCCTACTACCTTTATAAGGTCTAATTTTCAGAATTGCTTCAGGGGCCTGTAGAAGGTCACTAATTTTGTTTCTTAATTTTTAAAAGTTATTTTTTTTTAAGATTAGCAGTGTATACCCTTTTTTTTCACATGAAGGAAAGAGGGGAAGAATGAATGCTTTTATAGAAAGAATATTAGATGTATATTGTGCGTATGCAGAAATACAGCAGATTTGTCTTTACTGAATTATTTTTTTATTATTATTCATAGCAGCAGGAAGAATATAATTTTGTTTGTTTCAATTTTTGTTTTTCAGTTGAAATCACTAGAAATTTATAGCCTAAAACTTGTATATTTTGAAATTATTTTAATTAGTTTTATTCTTGTGATAGTTATCATTTACTTAACATTTCAAATGGTTTATATTTAACAGAAAAGTGTTCATCCAGACTTCTTTATTGAAAAGTTTAACTGTATATTTGCTAATTTATAGTGCCCTGTGATGTAAGAGAAAATACATATAACATGCATATATAAACATTGTATTTAATTTTTTTTTAAACTTATGAATATTTATGTGATTGATATTTGATTGCTGTTGTTTTTGTAATTTGGGGTTAAAAATTCTCAGATGTGTTTGAGTTTTTTAAGGGCATTTTTTTTATATATTATCATCTGTATAGCATTAAAAGCAGTTAGAAGTCACCTTAATTTTTTGTTTAGGGTTTCAGTTAGAATCCTTTGCAGGTTTTGAATAATAACAGCATGCTTATAAGAAACTAGCCGGGCGAAGCCCGGCTAGGCTCAAGCCATCCGTGTAACATATTTATGTACTTCGGGCCCCACAAAAGAAAAAAAAAAAGCCTACAAATGTATTAAATTCAAGTGAATAAATTCCTTTCAATTTTCATTCCCGTCGCTGCTGACAGATGGCAGCACCACTGCACCAGATGATTTGGTTTCTCAGCAGTGAGTGATTTTAGAATGAAAATATCTCTAAAACTATTGAATTAACAGAATAAGTGTACACAGAAAAAATTATCAGTTTTCAAAGCTCTTTCCAAATATGTAACATTTATGTACTTTCATGAGAAAAAAAATTACACCGTTTCCTGTATATTTGTTGGCCATTTTTTTCCGAGGAGTGGTCCGCCCGGATGAGTTATAGTCACGTGATCTCTCGACTTCCACTTGTCCCTTTATTAGTATAGATAAGTAAATATACTTGTGCAGTCTACATAGAGCAGGCCTGCACAACTGGAAATGTGATTAGGGCATATTACTTTATGGAAAGCAGTTGTGGGCCGCAAAAAATAGGATAGATTAAAAAATAAAAATTATATTTTCTAGCAAATAAATAATTATTCTGATAATTAAATAAATTTTAATATCTATTGCTTATATATTCCTTTTGTACTATCATAAATCTAAAAATAATATTCTGTAATTTTTAGATTTATAATATTGGGCATCTTCACAAAAGGCTTCGCAAGCCACAGAGTGAGTATACTGGTGGGTCGTATGTGGCCTGTGGGTCTTATGTTGTGCAGGCCTGGCATAAAGCACCACAGTATGCACGAGCCATTTAGCTGTAAAATTACTTATTGATACTTTCTTTAGTCCTGCTAAAATTGTTAACAGTAAGCATAAATAATTTTAATAAAGAATGAATTGTTTCAATTTCTACTAAATAAACTTAGTACTTTAGTGGAAACAAGTTTAACTTAACATGCATTTGTATAAAGTTAAGACAGAATTAAGAGGTGAGGAAAAGGAAAACTATACAGTACCTTGAGTAAACATATTATTTTGCTATGCTGAAGTGATCTGTTATAAACCCGATTTGCTGCATTTCTATCATGGAATTTTTTGTCATTTTATGTTTAAATGCTGTGTTGCATTTTTTTGCTTGCCACTTACATGATATCGTGATCAGTGTATCAAACTTCTATCTCATTGCCTTGTTTCAAATTCTACCTAATGTTAGGATATTCCTTTGTTCCTGTGGTATCCTGTCATCTGGAATAACTATAGTTCTCCTATTGGGTGTTCCCTTAGTGAGAACAGAAACTATAGGGTATATGGGGGAATGTCTGCGTGAAAGTTGTCTATTGCATTGGGAAAAACTTATCTACTTTCTAATGTCATTTTGTCACAGTATTCTTCAATGTAGTATTTGAATAGTTTAATATTAACTCATGCATGATATTAAAGGCTGGAAAACGTTTTAAATAGATATGTTCACCCACTTAACATATTGTATAAATTAATGCAAGTATGTTATTGCCCAATATTATGAATTATACTGTAACTTTCATTTGAATATTTAAATGCTTGTTAATCTCTGTGAAGATTCAATCATATTTTAAAATTCACTTGGTTTGATTTTAAATGTGATCATATTTGATTTTTATTACTTTTTACAGAACACAAAAAAGTTCAATTAGTACCCAAAAAATCTACAATTATTAATTTAAAAAGAACTTCCTGTGAAGAAGTTCCAGTGAAAAAAGTTCGAAGAGTTGCACCTGAAGAGGAAGGGGCATATAAAATTAAAATGCCTTTAGGCACTACTGAAAGGACCCGCAAAATTCTTCAGCAGCAACAGCAGATTACTGGTAGGTTATGTGTTTTTTAAATGTCTGTTTATTATTTGATGAAAGAATTTTTTGTTTGAGTCTGATACTGAATAATTTTTAAGGTTAGATTTTGACATGTTGTATCATACACTATTAGTTAGAACTTTGGTCTGTGATGCTAAATGTGGGTACTATTCCTACTCCAGCCATAGTTCAATTTTAATGAGCAAAAGAAACATGAAATATTGTGAGAGATTGTGTAACATTGGCACTTAATAAATAGCAAAGTAATCCTATTCCCCTCGACTTGTATCTCTTCCCACTAAAGATAATATAAGGTTGTTCATCAAGATGCTCAAAGAAAAGTACGTAATTTAAGTATTTAAATGATAATTAATTTTTTGTGGGTCAGATATTTTATAGATTGATAGGATGCATTCAGTGGACTGAACTGAATTGCATTTTTCAAATAATTGTTAGGGAGAAATAAAGTGTGTACATGGTTGGGTTTCTTGAGATATCTTTCAATGTTCAGAAGTCATTGTTAAAAAATTCTGAAAAATTGCCAATAAAAGCAAGTTTCCAAGTATGGTTACAAGTATAGATATCTCCATTAAAGCAGATCATATGTATTTAAATTTCATATTTGATTGTATAGTTGAAATTGTTGAAGATGTAATTGGCTTAAATCTTTGCTGATTAATATTGATTTATTGAGTTTAAAACTTATGTTAAAGTTATTTCAATATTTAATGTCCATCTTTGAGAGGGCAATGGATACACTGGGACAATACCCTCCTGCAGACATTTTTTTTATGGTTGTGAGGCAAGTTATTAGAATTGTGGTGTCATTGAAAAATTAAAAACCCTAATAAATATGTGTTTGTTTAGAAATTATGTTGTATCATTTCACAGCTATTCCATTTTATTGGCAGGTACTAGAATTGTAACTTTTTCATGATTAATATAAATAAACTGATGCAATGGTGTACATATATACATACATAGATAATGCAGTGTGTTTGTGTACACACACATATATATATATATATAATTTTTTCTTATAGGTTCAAAAAGATCTGTATTTGCTCGACTTGGTGATAGTGCAGTTAGTAGTTCCACTGATTCTACCAAGGTATGGCAGAAAATTCCTGTGCTTTTTCATCATAGTATTTATTTATAAGTCAAACTATGCACACACTCTTATCAGAAACCTTTGAGAAAAACTAAGATGATGTAAATGTTTTTGATTAGTGGAAAAATTCACATATGTAGGTATAAAATAGAGGATCAAAGAGAGCATATTTTGGGATTTCTGGGGATTTTTTTTATAAGTTCAGGTGTGTCAGTACTTCAAAAAAGTTTAAAAAAATTCCAGTCAAAATTTCATTACTTTTATAGGTTTTATTATTTTTTTATTTAGCTATCTTAAGCTTGTATTTCGAGCATATAATGACAGGTAGCTCAATGTAAAGTCATGTTTAAAAATTGTTGATAAAAATTATAATCTGTTGGATGACTGACTGCTTGGTTCAAAAAAAAAAAATACAGAAAATTAAATATTTATGTAAATACTGTCTTCTAAAATTTAACTAATTAGCTATCACAATAACAACATATTAAAGAGCCTTTCTATTTTTATGGACTGGACAAGTAAAAGTATACAATTAAATTTTTTTTCTCTTAAATAATGTGGTGTGCACATTGTTTGACATTTGCCGGAGCATCCACGAGATACTTAGTTGCTTACAATGGGGGCACCATATAGGTCAGTGGTTCTCAACTTGGGTGTGCACCTCCCTGGGGAGATGTTAGTGTTATTCAAGGCGGCAGCTGATTGTTAGCAAAAAATATGTGTAGAATATATTTTGACAACATTGCTTACATTTTTTAGGGAAATTAAAAAAAAAAAAAGGATAATTTAGTAGATAACTCTATATGTTCTTTTTATTAAAAAGGTAATTACTAAGTAGTACAATTTAACATAATCTGAAACAACAATTTTTTAACTACATTCTAAACTTTTAGTGTATAGCAAAATATAATTGTATAGTTTTTTTTTAAATGTTATATGTCAACTTCTATTTATATAATTCTATCTGTAGACCATAACAGCTTTTTATTTTACTAGTCAAGTGATTACAGGCATCTTTCCAATCAGATAGTGCTTAATTTGAAAGTTTCAAGGTTGATATAATTGTCTTATCTAAATTTACTTTTGGATTCTACACAAAAACTCTGTTGTCCCTCACAAGTTTATCCCTTTTCTTTTTTTTTTTACCAATCTTTAAATAGTTATGAGGAAGCACCAGTTCTCATTAATTCACTCCATAAAACAATCGGATTTAAAAAAATTAAATAAAAACTATTGGTCTCTAATCTCATACTTGCTACAAGAGCTGAAGCCAAACATATAAATTTAAATTAACTATAGATAATGATATATAACATAACAAAACTCTTATATTCATAACCCATCAGGAGTGTTAAGCTTGATTGTCACTGAATCATTTGTATATAAGTATTTGTAAGTCAATTAAGACTAGATGTTTTATTTTCCAAAATGCTGTGTTTTGCTGTACTATAATGATTGAATATTATTTCAGTCATCATCAGTATTTCAACGGTTAGGTCCATCCAGCAAAAGCAGTTCAGATGACAGTCCCACATCTACAGTTACAGGAGAATCAAACAAAGTACAAAGATCGGGACCTGCCCTTCAGTATCAAGGTGTTCTGAAAATAACAACTGGAAAAAATCGAGTTATTTCTTCTGGTAAAGAACATTTTATGATATTTTCTTGAATGCTTTTATAAAGCTCTTCTGAAATGTATCTGACAAAGTGTAAAATTTGTTGAGTTTCATATTTATTGTATTCGTATTGTGATTTCGCAAGAGTAAGATTGATATGCATCTTCATTGTATATGAAGCTAGAATTTCTAATTTCAGGACATAATAGATTTTTTATGATTATGAGATTGACAAAACATATTAGATCCAACAAATGCCCTTTGTGGTAAAATGGGGATAAAAATTGATTTTTCATGTATAAAAATTTTATTATTTAATTTTTATTTTTATAGAGGCAATGTTTTCATGGCCAAGACATTCTCAACAACAACATTTTAGTTTTTATTTTAAATATTATATTTGAATGATATGCTAGTGTAATGTGAAATTCAAAATTATTTGATGTCTTAGACATTATTGAATAGTGATCCATTATTGTCAGGCTTTAATTAGTAATATAATTAAAATAGATTGATATGTTAAGTGGAACATTTTTTAACTATTTTAATAGATGTGTGTATGTTATACTTGCTTTTGGGGCTGTCAATTCTTCAATGTCCATGTTCTTATTTTATTTAATAAAAGTAATTTTACATGCATTTTAAGCAGTTACAGCAAGATCCTCAGACACTGAAACCATTAATTATTTATTTCATTTTAAAAGTAGTCTTTATGTTGATTTATTTATATATAAGAAAGAACACAGGTGGAAAAGAGTATTTCCTGAAGAACAAATTAAAGTCCATAGAGATAAATTACTTAATGGCCGATACTGCATAGTTATTTCTCTTGAATTTTTGTAGAAACCTTCATAAACACCTGAAAGAAAATGTAACCCTTCAGATGAAAATAAAAACAAGATGTAAATAGAGACAGAAATTTTTTTTTATAAAAAAATGAACAATGAATGGAAAATAGAAAATACTTAAAAAAAAAAAAAATATTTAATACCTAGGCAATTTTTATATCATTAAATTAAGTTATTGAAAGCAAATCCTAAAGATATCTGATTTTAGCTTAAAATGTTTTTCTCAGTTTATAACTTAATAAAAATTCTATTATATTTTGTAGGGAGTTCATCAAGAACAGTAATAAAACCTCTGTCTCAAGGGCCAAAAACTGCTGTGAAAAAAGCTAGTTTAAGTAGAATCAATAATATTCTTCAATCAAACTCATCTGTGAAGAAAAACACATTTAATGGATCTCAAGGAATTTTTAGTAAGTGCTCTTGAAATGTTTTATGTTATTTATTTTATGTTTATTCATCAGTGTTCGTAAATATCATGATATTTTCGAAAATATCCGATATTTTGATATATGTCCGATATTTTTAATATATATAAGATATTTTCAAAATTGTCAACTTATTGCTGATGATAAATATTTTCAGATTTAATACAACTTAAACACCAATACATACTACACATTATATAAAAACTAATATAAAACATTACTCTAATATAAAATAGTACTTAATTTTATATATATAACTATTATAAATAAAATATATTTTTTCTTTTTTTTAAGCACTCATAACAAAATTTTAAGTTAAACAATTTTCTCTTTCAAAACACAAATTATAAAACTATCTCAAATTTCAAGAATGTTTTATTTCTTTAACAAAACTTTAAACACAAAATGAAATTTTTTTTTTTCTAAAATTGAAACAAAAATGTAAGTTATTGTTGTTATTTGGTTGCGTGTAAACTGGATGTTTACTATCATAAGTGATCTCCTACGTAAGTTTTTCCGCTTTCTCAGTTCCTAGCTATTTGCGCAATTTAGACTGAACGAAACCAAAGCTAGAGAAAATTCTCTCTAACGGTGCTGTAGTTGGTGAAGCAGTAAACAGTTGATTAACTAAGTTAGAATTATTTTCTTTTAGTGGCTGTTCAATTTTAATATTGTTCCACCAAATCAATGGTTCTACAGCTAAGAAATCGTCTTCAAACATAAAGTTCAGAAAGGGGGATTTTTTTGCTAAAAAAGTCATTACTAGAGGCAAAAGTTCTTTGTTTGTAGAATGCAAAAAATCAAATGCACCCTGCTTTTGTTCTTCAGTTAATTTTTTTCCACAATATCGATGGTCCAACATATTCGCCGCTAAATGTGCTGGTGCAAGAGCCATTTCTTCTCTTACTGATAATGTTTCTTGCACCTCTTTTATTCCTTTCAATTTATTTCTTAAGTTAATCCAAATTTCTACACATTGTGCAATTTTAGTCTGATCTTTTTGCATTTCATCTAATGCTTCTGCAATGGGTTTTAGAATGTTTGTATAGTCCGTACAATTAACCGTTAAGTTCACATCATTAACTAAATTAAAAATGTCTTTATCAGTTTCATGTTTATGATCCTACAGACTTAAAACAGTTTTCCCCTGTTATCTAAAAAAGACTTCATTGTATCAAACATTGTGTTCCATCTTACAGGTTGAGCTATTACTAACAGTTTGCTACCATTTGCTTTGTACCAGGCAATTGGTAAATGAGTATTTCTAAAATACTTAATTTTTTTTATTATATTTTTACTTACATTTGGAAGTTCTAGGTCTTTTGCTAAGAGATTTAAAATATGAGCAGAACAACCGTAATAAATGATATCAAAATCTCCAGATTTAGCAAGCTCCTCTCTCATTTTTTTTGACATTTGCAAAAAAATGAGAGACATTTGTAAAAAAACATTTTTGTGTAGAAATTATTTTTGTTAGCTCCTTTTAGCATTTTATTTACAAATTATAGTTTAATTTTCAATAACAATTGAACATTTAAAGTTCTAATTTTTAGACAAAAAATATGATGCATAATGCTATTTTCAGAATACTTCACATAAATGAAAATATCAAAAATCCCGATATTTTAAAATAAATATCGGATATATATCATGATTTATATCGATTGATATATATCAATGAACCCTGTTATTCATTCAATGTATTTCATCTTTTTTATTGGTTAAGAAAGAAGGCAAATTGCAAAGTTTTTATTACTATTCATGTAGTGTGAAATTTTATATATGTTTTATTTGTCCTTACCAATTTGTTGCTATTTATATGTGTATTACATTGAATTAAGGAATTAAAAAGTGTTTTTATTCCTTTACAGACTTTTTTTTGTTAATGTTACTTTAAATATCTATGTAATACTTCAGGCAATGTTGGCTTGCCATGATAATTGCTATGCTCTTCAAGAAATACTCTAAGAATTTTAAAATGTAATTAATACTAGGAAATCTTGATATGTAAGTTTGCACTCAAATGACATATAATAATAAAAAAAAAACGAAGTATTTCTCCTGCTAAAATATTGTGTGTATACATAAATTTCTTGGTTTGAATCATTGTCCAAAATCAATTTCCCTCACACTTCCTAATCAAAGAAAGAAAAAAGTGAACCATAAATGTCAAAATATAAAGATTAACATAATTGGCATAATTTCCCAGTATTAAATAGATGAACTGACTTTCAGGCAAACCTCACAAATTTTCCGATCTTCTAAGACTGGAAAAATATTGTATGGCTTTTCATAGTAGAAAAATTAGCTTCTTTTACAGTTTTTTGTTTTGTTTGTTTGTTTTTGTTGTTAGGGGTTGTTGAACATTTTTAAGGATTGTTGTATTATCTTTTAATTGGCTATGTAGTTCAGTTGCAAAGATTATTGTTTAACTATGTAACTTTTATACTATTACTTCCTTTACTATTGGCCACAATATTTCATCTTATAAATTTAGGAGTCAATAACAACTTGTTGAGATGACTTTTGATTTAGGGTAATTAAAATTAATTCAAGAAATAATTTCTAACGGTTGTCCATTAAAAATAATTTAGTGGTTAGTACTTTAGATGTTAAGTTTGCATTGTGTATTACATTAACCCACTAGAAGTATCTTAATGTGGTTTGAAACTGATGTACCCATGTGTGGGCTATGAGTCAAAAAATAAATTTAAATTAATGAAATTAACTTCCTTATATTAGTAGAAACGTGCAAGAAAAGTTGAAACAAAATAACCTAAAGGAAAAGGCTGAAAAATAAAAACTTTAAGACAGTTACTTATACGCAGAAAACAACATGATTCATACTTAGAAAATTTAAATAACAAAATTTATTAGCATTGTAGACTTCTATTAGATTTTACATAACTTCAAAAGGAAACTAAGTCGTCCTAAAAACATGGGGACACAATTTCATGAAGACACATTTACCTCTTAAATTTAACTTAAAAAATCACCTTAACAAAAATATCTACTCCATGAGGACGCAATTACATGAGGACACATTTTCCTCTTAAATTTAAATATATTCAAAACAACATATTGAAATTTTCAGTATAAAACTAGTGGCTGGTGATACAGAATTACAGTAGAGCCCCGATAATCCGAAATGATTGGGACCAGACCCTTTTCGGATTAAGCGAAATCTTCCTTAAAATAAAATGAAATTACATAATAACGTGTGATTACATAAATATTAAATGTTACGTGTGATTACACAGTTTATTTTATAAGGTCTGTCTAAACATAACCAAATCTCAGTACCAAATGGGTGATAAAAGAGCGGACCGCTGCCCAGTACAGTACAGTAGAGTGTAAGTTGTTCTAACAATACATCAGTGCTTGACAGTTGGATTTTAGACTATCATCAGATTGTTGAAATGGTTTTGAATGAACCTGTCAACATCTCAGACGAGAGTGAAAGTGAATCAGATGGTGACAGCGAGCAGAGGGTATCCCACTCAGACACTGCAGCTGCATTTGATGTAGAGCTACACTACATAGAGCAACACTCCACCTTGACCCAGCAGACACCATTTTTCTGATGTGTTAGCATAATTTGGCTTATGCTAAAAAAAATTAACAGATTTTTTAAACCAGTAATAATTAGTTCAGTGCATTGTTTTTTTTTTGTTTTGTTTTTATTTCCAATGGCACATTAAAAGACAATTGAACATCAAAATGACAACAATAAATCTATAAATGAAAGCGAACAATCCAGTAGCGTTCCCAGATTGATTTCCGAGGAAGAGCAGGACATCTGGACAGGTGAGGCAAGTCCATTTCCTCTTGAAGATCACACAAGGTACAAAGAGGGTCAGGAACGACGTTGATGCAACATAGATGTTTACGCAGGCAGTCGTGGCCAGATATCAGACGAAACATGGCGACAGATTTCATCCTAGGCCACTGAGGGACATTAAGAATCTGATTTAGCCATGGTTTATTAAAGTTGCGATTTTTGAGTTCTTCGCGAAAAGAATCCCTGAAGATGTTCTTTATTAGACATTTGATACTATTAAAAGGAAGTCTGGGATTAGTTCTCTGAAGGACAGAGGTCCCCTTCTTTGCCAAGAAGTCAGCCGCCTCATTTCCCTGGATTCCACAGTGGGCCGGAATCCACTGGAGAACTACTGTCTTATTATTACTGGCAAGCCAGTTGAGGAAATTTAAGCAATTATCGATGGTTAAAGTTTGGGAGTGGCTGGGTGCTTCAATTGCTTGAAGTGCTGCCTTTGAATCCGATAGTAATACAACTTTCGAAAAGGAGTCCAGACGAGGCCGAGTTGTGACAGGGCCTGGCAGACGGCCGCGATCTCACCATCGAAAGCTGATCTATGGATACCGACGGGAGTATAAAGGCAAAAAAGTTCACAGTAAACACCAGCACCGGCGTTAACACAACCGCTCACTCTGGAACCGTCAGTATATATTCTTAACCATTCATCAGGGTAAAATGATTCCATTGTCTCGAGAGTGAGAGTTCTTAGCACTATGAATAATTATCTTGAAAGGCCTGTTATCAGTGCTGAGCAGCATACAGTCAATGGGTGTTGTCTTCACTGCCCCCGTAATCAATCGCAGAGCCTGATTTTGAAAAATCTCACAAAGGTGAAAAACTTGCTCTGATCCTATAATCAGCGGCTCGCAACAGTAAACAAGAATAGGTAAAATATACGTTTTGTATGTAAAATTCAAAGTGGCTCTTGAACAGCCCCATTTAGAACCCGCTAATATTTTTAAGAGATTAAGTCTTTTCATAGCACGTCGGATGATGTCCGCCACATGAGACCTCCATGTAAGTTTTCTATCAAAAATTACACCTAAGTATTTAAATCCACCAGACGATGGAATCTGACGACATTTGTCGTAAATTTGTGGATGGAAAGGTTGATGCGTGAGGGAAAAAGACTCTACAAATGTCTTATCGAGGTTAACTTTCATATTATTCAATTCTGTCCATTTTTCAATAACTAACAAGGCCTTTCCCAAAGAACTTTCAATGATCACATTAGCTTTGTTCTTGGGAGAAATAGTCCAGATGACTATGTCATCAGCATATAGCAGACACCGTAACCCGTCAATCTTTTTCAATTCACTTACCAGATCATTAATGTGAAAAAAGTGTTATTGTTAAAAAGTGTGCAACTAGAGACTGCACCCTGCGGTAAGCCAGTTTTGAGTACTCTGTATCTTGAAAAGCAATAGTTGTACCGGACTCTACATAATCGGGTTTTCAGAAATCCGTTAAACCATCCAAGCATATTAGAGTGTATGCCGATGTTTGATAACTTCGCAAGTAGGCCCTCTCTCCATACAAGATCATAAGCAGACTTTAGGTCAATGAAGACAGCGGAGAGAATTTGCCTCTTATCCAAAGCATCCTTTATATTTTGACTAAGTAATGAAACATGCTGGCTGGTAGACCTAAGTTTCTTAAAGCCAGCCTGTTCATCTTTTAGGATCCCTTCGGATTCCAGATACCAGTTCAATCTACTCATGATGATTCTCTCCATGGCCTTGCAAAGAATGCTTGTTAGGGAAATAGGTCTGTAATTACTCACAAGGCCTGGATCTGAATCTTTTTTATGTATAGGAATAATAGTAGATTTACACCATTGAGAGGGAAATTTTCCCGTGTACCAGATTAAATTGAATAGTTTTAAGATGGTTTCACATGCACGAGGGCCCAAATGTAAAAGAAATTCTGCAAAGATACCATCCTCGCCCGGAGATTTTCGTGGTTTCAAACACTTCAGTGCTGACAGCAATTCATTTAGGCTTAAAGGGGCATTGAAAATATCCAAATCGGTAGGATGTCCTCTTCTTTCATTTTGCATTTAAGATTTTTTGTGAGAGTTCTTGAAAGCTGTCTCGCGTATCTGCTTTTCTGTTGTAGACTAGAGAAGTGTTGAACAAAAGAATTAGCGACTCTGACATCAGAGGCAATTATCTTATTATCTACCCGGAAAGTTCGTTTTGGACCTGCCGTATTAACACCACTGTTATTGATGCTTGAAACAAATTTATAAGCTTTTTTACCGTCCTTACAGAAGTCAAGGCTTGAGAGAAAGTCATTATAGGTGATACGTTTCTCTCAATTCTGTACATCAGAGGGGCGACCGGTTAATTCAGCTTTTCGCCTGTCACGTTTCTCTTTAAGGTCCCTCAAATTCTCTGACCAGAAACATCTATAATTCTTTATCTTGCCCCTAGGGATGCTTTTCCCAGCACACCAAACAAATTTTTCTCGTATAAATCCATATAGAAGCTCAATATTTTGATTAAAATCGATGACATTAGGCTCCAGTTCTTTATCCAAAAGAGACTCAAAAAGTCTCCAGTTTGCCCTTCAGAAGTTCCAGGAGATCTTTGATTTTGGTCTACAGTTCCGCAAAACAGAGAAATCAAATATGGCCAGAACCTGTCGATGACCTGAGCCAGGATCATCAAGCACTCTTCGTCTACACATATGGCCAATATCAGCGGATACCAAAAGTAGGTCTGGCGTAGTACCTGTACCATTATAGTGCAGGTACGTATGAGGGTCATTTTTGTCATAAATCAAGTTAAAAGAAGTAGAATTTAGTAGATCTTCAACTGCCTCACCGGCTTGGTTCCTATCACTATATCTCCAAATAGTGGAATGTGCATTAAAATCACCAAGGAAAATTGATCTTCTAGACACATTGAGGAAGGAAAAGTCTGGATTATTCCCGGGCGGCGAATAAATAGAAAAGATCTTAAAGTGTTTGTCAAACTTCCAGACATCAAGGAGAGCTATCTCACTTTTGTCTTGGCCGGTACCCATTTCTCTAATAACTTTAAATTCCGCCGTGAGCTCAGATCTAACACCAATCAAAAGGCCGCTTGCAATTTGCCTAGACTTGGGTACAATATATGTCACATAGCCTGTGAAAGGATAGTACTTGGAGCCTTCATTAATTAGGTTGGCTTCCATGATTGTAAACACATCAACATCATACGTTTTTAAAGTGTGGTAAATTTCCTGTCTCTTTGCTTGGGACATGCCTCCTGCATTCCATTGCATAATCGTCAAAGATCCGCATCTAGAATTACTCACGCCAGAGTTGTAGATCATTTTGCCGTATAAAACGTTGCCCGGGGTGCACCACAAGGAGGTAGATCTACGTTGCACTCCGTTCAGTGCATTGTCTAACTTTGAATTTTCTTGTAATTTTCAGAAATATACTTTATATTACTTAGTATCACTGTGGTTTTATTGAAAACTTAGTTCTTTTTTACTTTTTGTTTCTGATTAAGCGGACTTTCGGATTATCGGGGCTCTACTGTATATATAAAAAATACCTTAATTTAATAAGTTAATAAAAGAAAAATTGAATCTCTACTGACTCATCTGCAGCCATCATAAATAAAAAATTTAAAGGGAAGAGAAAGAAAAGAGAAGGGCATGCCCATAGTTGATGTTTACTGTTGGTGTATGCCGCGACTCTCCTCTGCTCTGTCACGAACAAGTTGATAGTTCATCGCAGTGTCCTCTCCCATGTGCTAATTCTGTCAGGCCGAAGCTGGAAAGGCAAGGTCTCTCTAGCGTAATCACTCCACGTCCAAATGTCTGAGCGAACTCCCCTCGCCTCTCAGGTTGGTATTATTCACACCTTGTGTTCTTTCGCCGATCCACCCACATACAAAAAAGAATACAGCAGGGCACCATGAATTCAGGATGAAAAATTTTGGAGAATAGAGCTACAAGTCGAAATCTCAAACATTTGGAGCCATCCATTATCTTAATTTCTATTTGACATCTTGTTTAATTGAGAACTCATCCAATCTCCAAAGTCTCCTACAACTGTGTACTTTTGTAAACCTGCACTCAGCCATAATCAACATTCCATTCAACTGGTCTTTCAATTTTTCTCCCCCCGCCCCCACTTCCTGTGAGGGTCGAGGAGAGTCAACGAAATGGCGAACAAAAGGCTTATTGTATTACTAGTGAGAGAGAACAAGGAAATAGCAAGAAGGGAATTATCACCAAGAGAAGGATTTAACTTTTAAGGAAAAATACACAGAGGAACACACTAAAATGTTAATATTCAGTTTTATATTAATTTAATTTGAAAACAAAATTCACCAGCCAACAAAAATAAATACCCAAAACAAAGCTGTTATACTTGAGTTACTTCAATTAAAACCATTTATAAGAACGATTAATTACTATAGCTATATTAAATTAAAAGTTAATTTATCTACATAACAAACTTTTTTGTTAGTCTGTTTTCCTGCCTATTTTTATAGGGAAGGCAGGGTTTCAAAAGCAGATGTTTATAAATTCATAAATTTTATGTGAAAATATCTAATTATTCTTTTACTGTAATAAAATCCTTTTATTTCTGTAATTGGTTGGAAATGTGTGATGGTAATCAAAGATGCAGGTTCTTAACCTGATAAGGGAGTTAAAAAAATTTACATTTTTTGTTTAATGAATATATTCTGTTAAAAAATATATAAAAATGCTTTTTCTGATGTCTGCATACCTTCTAATTCTACCTTTTTTAACTAGGGACTTTATTTTGGATATTTTATCGAAACTTACTTTTTATACATAGTTTTCTTCCAAATTCTCAGATATCTTTAAAATTATCTGAATATATATTTTTTAAAGTTCCCTTTAAAAAAACTCTAGAACTTAAAAAGTGTCATTACAAATGTGTTAAAAATAATTTTCTTATTATTAAAACCAAAATTAAATTGATCTTAGTTTTTTTCAAAATCAATAAAATATTCGTACTGTCAACTGGGGTAACTTAGTCCCATTTTTCATGTTTATTTCACAGGAAAAGCAAATAATAGTAGTAAACCAATTAAAATTTGGTATGGTAAGTGGTTTATATTATTTTAAACATATTGAACTGTAATATAAACCATTGTTAAAGTATACATACAAACTTTAAACAATTTTTAAATTTTTAAAAATTTTTGGGCTATTGTTACCTTGAATTGGGACAACTTTGGCCCAGCTCTTGAAAACCAAACATTTAAATTTTTGAGATAGCTTAGACCAATGTTAGACCATGTAGAAGTATTGTCAATTTACCTATTAATAATATCTTATCTAATCCGAGTTAATCTCAAGCTTAATTTGGAAAAATATCAATAAATCAACATTTTTTCTATGCAAAACTGATTTTTTAAAATTACAACTGGAATTTTCAAAGAAAAGAAAATAATAGTAAATAAACAGTAAGCAGTTATTTAGCAATTTTATATATATGTTTTGATGAATTGATAGGCAAAACTGTGGAGAAGAAACATAATCGAGTTCTGGTATTATAAACTGATTCCTCTTTGACTCGATTTTTGGAGGGTTGATTTTCCCACAACTTCTTCCCACTCAAAATTTATACAGTCTTGTTTTTCTGGCCAAAGCCAAAATTTAAATTTTCTTTTCATACATTTCACAGTCGGTCAGTATGTGTTAAACTTAAAATTGTTCCATGATTTTTAACACCATTGTACTTCACAATAACAAAATCATCTACAGCATACAGCAAGTTCACAGCATACATGTACAAATTCAGAGTCCACCTGTCTTTGAGATTTACTTGAATATGTAATGTTTTGTTTATTACTTTCTGACGAGCTGGAGCAATGTTGTTTTCGCCCCTTTGAAACTGGACCCTTTTTAGAACTAGAAGGAGTAATTGGAGTAACTTTGGCCCCAACTGCCATGTTGGGCCAAAGTTACCCCAAGACCTGGGACAAAGTTTGCCTAATGTAGTATATACCTATTGGCCCTTGCTATAGAAGAGTAGAAAGATCAATCTCTTTTGTCTAGATATAGCACATACAATCTTTTTTTGTTTGTTGGGTCAAAGGTATCCCAGTTGACGGTAATATATTTTTTTTTAACATAAAATCATTAATTTTCCTTAACTTTTACCGTTAATGTTCTTGTGCTTTTATAATAGATTTTGTGTTGAAAGTATGAAAAAGGAACAATATTATTTTATTAGGATTTTTCTTCTTAAGTTACTATATGTACAACTAGTATTTTTAATGTAGTATAATACATGCAAATTATGAATATAGATAAAGTTTCCTGATTTTATTATTATGCTTTCAAATATAAATTGTTCAGTTGAAAAGTGAAATCAGTTAAAATCAGAATTCTTTTTGGAAATTGAATAATCTAATTTGAAGCAAAAATAGTTTGCTGACAGTGTAGTCAGATCAGTAGTTAAATATTTCATGACTATTAAGTATAAAATTCCCATGGTATCTTAGATCAGTTTTAGGTTATAATATAATAGCGCCACAGTTTTTTTTTTATTTTTTTTTTATTAACACATTTATGTTTTTTCATGGAAAAAAATACATTGATTTTAGCTTTTAAAACATGGCGAATTACATTTTGTACAGCCAAATGTGATCGGTGGATTATGCATTTAGAGTTGAAATATCTCTAGAACTATTAAAGTAACAGAATAAGTGTACACAGAAAAGATTATCAGTTTTTAAAACCCTTTCCAAATATGTAACATTTATAGTCTTTCATGAAAAAAAAAACAAAAAACATTGATTTCAACATTTTCAAACATGGCCAAATATCATAACAGATACCATACCGGAAATTATGTATTGGAATTGTTCCACTGACCGACCAATCGACAAGGTTTTTCTTTTATTTATATAGATTGGCTGTTGTAAAGCTATGCTATAATTCTTTTTGGGACTGATGATTTTGGTCATATATGATTATTGTAGAATGCATACAATAAAACTTCGATTAATATTGCCCCTGCACCATATTGTTTGGCTCTGGCCAGTGCAGCAACCTTGAGTTTTCAATTGAGATCCTATTGGACTTTTAATAATGACTGATGATTTTATCATCCCCCCCCCCCCCAAAAAAAAAAAAAAAGTAAATAAATAAAATAATAAAATCCAAGTTTCCTCTTCCCAAATAAACTGTTAAATCACAAAATATTAGGGCACTAATAACATCACTGGATTGAAACTTCTGTTGTATGGTTAAGATTGGCATTAATATGGTCTGGCCACCATCAGTTTCGAATTGAGATCCTTCTTAACCATAAAGGATCCTCCATGGCCAGATTTAACCATTCAAAAACAAAATGCTGTAGTGACATTATCGTATTTTACCATCACTTCGTGAATATCACTAGCTGAGAGCTAATGCACATGCCCACAAATGAGATTTCTTATTTCCGGTCGCAAACATATGTCATAAGAATTCTCGTTACCAGCTGTCAAATATGTTAAGTTTCTGAATAAGCATTTAACATAGCTGCAAACTTCCTAAAGCATCCTCAGAAAATCATGTTAGCTTGTGTTTTACTCTAGAAAAACTTTTCCTTCATATCAATAAAATCGACTATTTCTGTGAATCTTGCATCTCAAGAGATGATTTACAATCCAATCAGAATTCAGATTTTTTTTAACATGTTCGCTGCCACTAAAATTGGCATATCCATCCTCAGGCGCCGACGTTTCTATGGTGTCCACTGCAACATCACTATCTCCTTCCGATTCGCTCGTAGAATCCCAACCGTAATCTTCATCGTCTGTGCTGTCATAATCAGAAAGATCACTCTTTTCTAATATTTCGGCATCAGTCAATTTTTTATTTACTTTCCTTTTCTTGGGCTGTGAAGGTCATGCCATACTTGTACTGTCTGCCATTTTTAAAAAAGCACATAAAAAAATTGAAACACAAAATTTGAAAACCACGCGCGTAAAATATAAAAATAATGATTCACTAACATGCCTCAACAAGATCTTCGTTCAATCTCCAAGGCCGCACTAAATATAGAGCAAATAGCGTATCCTAGTCGACCGACGCACTAAAGCATCGCTGGCATGGGAGGTAGCACCATGCTGACACACTAGAGCGTCAGTGGCAGCGAACGTGTTAATTAGCCGAGACTTATAGTAATCAGTTTTACATCAAAGAACAGTAGTAAATTTGTTGTATTCTGGCATTGTTCATAATTTGATAGATAGTCCTGGGAGCCAAGCAGGATAAGTTACATCTACGTGGAAGTTATTTGTCTATTTCATTGCATGTGTTTAGTATCATATTTTTGCTTTTATTTTGCATGAATTGAATTTAAATTAGAATATGTTGGAAGAAACCATGTGCAAATGTTTTGAAAAGACTATGTAGTCCAGTCCACTGATCAGTTCTGATGCAATCAATGAAATCTTTATATAATGTAAAGTGTCCAAAAGTTGATTTTTTTTTATTGTTAGTGTCAAAAGGAATATCAAAGAATTACTGCATTGGCTAAATGTCAAAGCATGTGCATCAAATAAGAACATAAGACAATGACTGTATTGAAAGTAAATTCCAGTGTCATAAAAATGAATTATTTTCACTCTAAGGACATGGGAAGTCATTCTTTGCAAAGTTTTTAAATGGAACATAGCTTGCCTATATCAGCTACTAATCAGACTGGTCATTTATTCAAATGAATGTTTCCAGACTTGAGAATCATTTCAAAATACCTATCTGGCCATATCAAAATGCAGAATATTTATATGTAGCTATTAAAAATAAATAAATTTACACTTGCTATTGATAGCAGCAATTCAGTTTCAAAGTGATACACACAAGTGTAAATTTTCATCACAAAAATAAAACAATAAAGTAAGTATCTAGCAAAAATATGATCTTACCACTTGTAAGTTTTGTATCTTAATATGAAAACAGTAATAGTGGAAATAGTTTTTAGATGACAAATATTTTTGGAATTCACAAAGAGAATCCCCCCACATAAAAAAAAGCTATAGTAAATAAAATTATGCTTAACCATATACTTAAACGTAATTGGGTGTTTTAATAATATAATGTCAAAATATTTAATGTTGATTTGCCACAATAAAAATGTTTTATTTTAATATTATCAATCAAGATGTCTCAGGTGTGCTCCTGAAGATCTTTGAAAATTTGAAATCTTTTGCAATTACTCCTGAAAGGCTTTCTGTAATGTTGGCAGGTATAACATATTTAAATGGTAGTGAAGAAAATACCTTTTAAAAACTTCAAGTATGTAACATAATATTCATACCATTTTTGAGAAACATAAATTTCCTAAGTGATATGACTGCATCGTATTTTGATAATTGTGAAAAAAAGTTTTTGTAAGAAATAAATTTTAAGATTTTATAGTACATTGTCTGAGGAAAAACACCTGCTGGTTGATTTTGTTATCTGGAACTGCTATTTTCTACTGATTGAAGCAACTTTACATGATTATTTTGTCATAATGTATTTTGTATAATAAAAACTTGTTTTTCTAACTAGGTAATAACATGACTAATAAAGCAGGCATT
Source organism: Dolomedes plantarius (assembly GCA_907164885.2). Taxonomy (NCBI): domain Eukaryota; kingdom Metazoa; phylum Arthropoda; class Arachnida; order Araneae; family Dolomedidae; genus Dolomedes; species Dolomedes plantarius. The sequence goes on along the minus strand of OU015496.1, from coordinate 169,751,175 downwards.
CGCGGCAGACTTGGTGTAAAAATTGATTCTCGTAATTTAACAAGGACAAAGGTTTTACTAAATGCAGCCAAAGGGTTATCAGTACAGAAAACATCCACTGTATTTGACCGATTAGGAAAGTAAGCATTGCTTTTTCTTTCTTGTATGCTACATAAACATACTCCTATGAGATCTTATTTTGCTGAAGTAAATTTTCTGTAAATGATATAAAGTATTGAGGATCTTTTCAATTATGATTATTTCATAAAATGTTCTCATGTATTTTGTGTTAATGTGTGTATCCATGAAGCTTCTATGAGATGTTTCTGCTCATGTTTACTTACTTTAAACCTTTTGTAAGCATTGTGGCTTAAGTACATTGAAAGTTCTTAGCTTATGCTGAGCTTTTAAAATAAAAATCTAATATTTCTTTTGGAATATTTTTAATGTTAAAACTAACTAATTAATCTCTTTATTAGTTTAACACCAACAACATATTTTCTTTCATATTATATGATAATTTGGGCCTTTGAATAGTCTCATACTGACTTACCAGTGTTTCATAATTTTATTAATGAGCTAACCAATACTTAAATTACGTAATTCTTCACTCCTTTAATTGCAATCACAACAGGTCTTGATAAATTTTGTAAAATCAGGGGGAAAGCAAAAAACACTGGTATTATCCAGGTTCTTTTTTGACAGATTTCATTGTCATGCTTGCTTAGATTAGATTTATATTTTTTGCAGCACTCGTTTAACCTACTGTGTTTTTACTCATCTATTTGTATCAATAGGTGCAGACAAGTATAACTGACTAAATAAATATACTTGTATCAGCATGTGTGAAAAATCTTGTGTGGTTCTAATTTATGAGAACAACTTTCCTTTTTTGTACTAAAATCTCCTATTTGTCCAGGGTAAATTTTCTGATATGCTGTCTTATAAAATTCAATTTCTAGACTTTATCCTCTCTCTATATCTATCTCTATATATATTTACAAAAGTTTAAAGAATAGTTAGTAGGTTCATACTTTTTGTGATTTTACGATTTGTTAGTATTCTGATGTAATAAGTATTAACTATTAATTATAGAATGTGATATTGCACTTTTGCTGTAGTTTGAAAATTGTTTAATTTTTATTGGTTTAAAAAAACCTTTTTAATGCATTACAATTAATAAGTATAATGTTTTAGCCGCTCAGTATTTATAAAAAAAAAAGTTTTGATGCATAAATAGTATATTAAAGATTCTACATAGATATAGCTTCTTAAATTTTTTGTCATTAATTCTGTAAGTGGGAATGGACTAATATTATGTTGTCCTCTGGGAATATGTTTTTCTCCAAGACTTAGGCAATTGAAAATATAGGATATAATAAGCCATACTCATGTTGTATTCACAGTTTTTTTGTTTCATAAGTCCTGAGAGTTGAAATATAAGCTTTGATTGAAAATTCAGTTGTAGTAAACATCATATCCTCCTAAAAAAGGGTTAAAATATTCATAATTGATTGCTTTCTCTCTAATTCTATAAAGACCACTGATAAATCAGTATGAATGACATTAACTGATTTATCATATTGTGTGAATAATTTGTTAGATTTTTTCCTCTTTCATTATATAAGATAAAGAGAGTGTGGAGCACCCTGTAAAAAGATTTATGAATGTAATTTTTTAGATTGTTCAAAAAGTTTAAAATAAGTTGTTCTTACTAAAGAAACTTAAGTCAATAAATGCACAATTGTTTCTTCAATAACAAACACATAATTCTATGCTTATCTTAAAATATACTTTATTGTGAAACTGATACAAAACAGCATATACATATTATACAACATTAAAATATTTACTTTGAAATGAATTTGAGTTTTAACCTGTATAAATAAATATTTTTGTTATTAAAAACTATTATCTTATTTCAGGTAAATAACTGATGGAATGCTTTCAGAAACTGATAAAAATGTATATTTTCAAGTCGCAAATTCAGGTTCTGTGCATTTGCAAAGTGGAAAGTTACAGCATGGTTGTAGCCATGGCTTCCAAACTGTATTTGAAAAACTAAATTGATCAGTTACATTTTTTACTGACTCTTCGTGTTCTCTTCTTGCATTATTTACTATTGATATTATTTCTGAATATTTTTTGTTGGATGTTACATCAATTGAATTTGATTCTGAAATGTCATTCTCAAGGTCATATAGCAATGGAGGATTGTGATGAACTATGAAGTGTCCAAAGCAGTGGCATACATAAGGACACCTGTCTGTGCCGGGTATAAATTTTGGTGTGCTCCAGTGAATTTTCCACTTGTTGTTACCTATCGAAGAAAATGATATTTAAGAGTACAAAATTATTTTAAATCAATCATTATCATTCGTGTTTTTCTTTTTAAATATATTTACATTGTATTTTGTTAGCCAGTGTCTAATTTTGTTCCAGTTCACCTTTTAGTCTCATATACATTTTGAATGACTTGTTCATATTTTAAAAGTAAAAATTGAACTCGACTGATGTTGTATCTCTACAAATTACTGATCACACATAATCTGTATATTTATAGAAAGAATAGTATAATACACAAATGTTGCTTGTATTTTGATCTGATAATGTCTTTATTATAGCTCATCAGAACCTCCTACCTGCAGTTCATTTCCTGGCCCAAGATGTAACTGCAATGCTAGCATTTCTTACCCCCCCCCCCCATTTTAAAAAATTACATTAAAAGAAATTACCTCCAATATATTTTTTAACTTCATTGAATGTATTAAGGTTAATGAGTGATTGTTAGGAATGCATGTCTTTTAAATTTTTTTTATAATGAAGTTGTATTTAAAATTTTAATTTTCAGAGTAATTGTATTTAAAACAACTTATAATAACTCATGGTGAACTGAAGTTTGCCTTCATATTTTTCTTAGAGCAAACATTGAAAAAAAATTCCATGATAATAGTCACTTGTCATATATTATGCGAGTTGCAAATAAATATTAAAAAAACCATAATCCCTAGGTTCTCATGGCAACATTTTATTATGGAAGAGAAAAATAACATTATCATTGAGGTACTACAACAAAATTCCAATTGTTATAGAGAATTTTTTTTTCTTTCCTTCAAGAAAGTTTCTTTTATCTATTCTTTTCTGCTGTCAATGCCATTTAACTATTTTAATTTTAAAATTGGGTGTCTGCCTGTGAAATGGGACAACTTGCTAAGTTCATTACAATGGCAACTCTTAATAAATGTCATTTTTATTTAAATTGCATCCATCAACATCATTTTCCGTAGTGGAAATTCATTCTCATCATATTGGCAATAACCAATTTCACAAGGATGTAGTGCTGCAACATTCAGCTATCTGCATTGTAAATAGCTTTGCAAGTTGTCTCCTTTATGTAAATATTTGTCAATATTGTATGATATATGTTGCAAACTTTTGTCTATGTGACTTTTTTTTCAGCACATTAAATAAAATACTGTCATTAGTTGAAACAGCTGTAAATCATCTGAGTAAATATCAATCAATTTAAAAATTGTGTGTGGATGGGTATTTTTTTTTATAAGCATTTACTCATACTCCATGTTTTACAACGATAATGTGTAACATCTTAATTTAAGATATTTATTTTTTCCTCCATTCTGTTAAACATTTTACTTTAGATTTTTATTAAAAATATTTTTTCTCTACAGTTTATCTGCATGAAAATCTGCAGAGATGTACAGTGAAAGAGAAAAATGTTTTCCATAGCTATTATTGAGAAATGCTCTCTATACTGTATTATGTATAGCTTTGATATAAAACAAAAATTTTGTATAAAGTTAATTTTTACTTTTGAAATAAAACATAGATATGTGATATATACATAGACTGTGATTAGACATGATCTTTATTTCTTTGAACTGAATGCATTTTTATTGAATAAACACTCAACTATGGTAAAGAACCAGTATCAATTACTACTGGTCATAGCACATGTAGATCTTTATATAATTAGCATTCACACACTTTTCTAGTTATAATCAAAAGATCACTAGAGAGATAACCCAATCCCTTGCATTCTATGCTTTTTATTTTAAAACTTTTCCCTGTTATTTGATTTCACTATATTTGATCTAGTTTCCTCTATTCATGTTAACACTTAAGTTAAACCATGACTGAAAAATGAAACTTGCACAATTTCAAAATGCTATTTAAAAAAAAAAATTAAGAAATTAAACTATACAAAATGGTTTAAACAGTAGTGTATAGTACCCATTTTTATGCTGAATATGCATAAAAATATAATAGATTGGGGTTTTTTTAGCACTACAATCATCTTTTTCTGTGTGTGGTTGCAGTTAGTTTATTTCTAATGGCTGCAAACATTTTTGGCATCTGTAGGACTCAAACTTGCAGGCTCTGATATGGCAAGCCTCATTTTAGTTATTCAGCCATAGTTTGGCTTACGTAAAAAAAAATTATGGTGTACTTGAAATTTTGAGGAAAAATATCTTGATTCTTAATTTATTAGCCAGAAATCATTCTCTATAAAATAAAATTATACATGAAATACTCTAATGATTTTGACAAGATATAAAATTCTATGCCTGGAATATCTATATATTTAAGTTGCTAAGCCGACTTTTTGGGCAGTTCGTGAGAGAAAACTACTGCATTGATTTACTTCATTTTGGTCTTAAACGAAGCATTGTAGTCTGTGGATTTGTCAAATTTGGTTTTTGTAACCGTAATTTTTATTAATGAGCAATAATTTACAATTAAAAATTGATTTCTGCGCATGCTTAATGGCATGTTTTTATATGTCTATAATTTCACTGTTTTTGCGCATGCCCAGTGGCATGTTTAAGTCTGGGTTTAGAAACTCAGTTTCTGCGCATGCTCAGTGATATGTTTTAATGATAAACATGTTTATTCCGAGGAGTCTCACTATATCTCTCTCTGCCATTTTTATTTTTATGATCATCATGTTTGTGAAATATAAGATTAAACCTCATGGAAAATGTTTATTTTTCGCTGTTTAATTAGCGATAATTTACAATTTTTTTTAATTGCTTTTTGCACATGCTCAGTGACATTTTTAAATCTGGCTCTAGATACTCACTAAGCAAGAGGTAGCTTAAACACGTTAATTTGTTTCTGCACATTGATTTTCAACATTTGGTAATGATGTGTTGAGTATAATTTGCGTATTAGTAAATTTATTTTCTATCTAGCCATCATGTTTAAATGGGTACCAACTAGTCAAGAATAAATAATTATACTGAAATTTTTAAAATTCAATTCCATTTCATAAATATGTAATACAGCAAAATTTAATAATTCTTTAAATCAGATGTGTAAAAACAGATTTATGATCAAAATTATATGAAGTATGGCATAACATAAAATTTCCAATTTTACACAAAATTTTGAGTCATTTAATTAAAACTATTCATCTCAGTCATCAGAATTTGCAGGAATTAAGTTCAGATGACTTTTGAAGAGTTTTTTTTTTTTTAAACTTTTAATTTTGTTATCTAAAGTTTTCATATTGATTGCTTTTGGAATAAGTGATAATAAATAATGCCCATCTTGTATCATTACTTTAAGGGACGCTCCAATATAGAAATGTAAAAGATTACATAATTTGTGAAAATTTTAAATTTATTATGGTACCTAATATTTTGATAGAATTTTTGCGAGTAATTTACTTGCATGACTTTGCTGTCTCTATGACTTATAAATATATTCTATAAAAATACTGTCAATATATTACTAAAATGAATACTGAAAAAGAAAATTAATAGAGTTATATAATTTCTTACCTTTATCTGGTATGTAAGTAGCTGCATGAATAAACTTTCCACAATAATGGAAAATAATCTTATGTATATTTTTTTTATTTCCTTCCAACAGAGGAACCAGAGATTTACCATCTATAATGCGATCCTTCGGCAAAGTTAAGCCAGCCATTTCCATTATGGTTGGGAAAATATCCATTTGTGATGTCATAATATTTATCTGTTCAGTTGCTAATTTATTAGTCCATATTATAGACGGCACTCTGATTCCACCTTCCATGCCACCCATCATTTTTCCGCCTAAAATAAAAGATAAAATTTCTTCAAAACCTTTCATTTGTCAAGTAGAAATTTGTGTTTCAAGTAAGAAAACATTTCAATAGTTAGCTTGATGAAGTAAACCTAAGAATTATAATTCTTTATAAATCTTTCTATGCACAGAAAATATAACAATTTAAAATTATTACTAGCTTTGTCATGTAATTAGAAAATTCAAAAAATCATTTTATGCTTGTAATCAATATTGATTACATTTTTTTCTGTATAACATAACAAATGAAAAGTCAACATGTGAAATAATTTTAGTTAAACCCTAGATAGGAGCCTTAACAGAGATGTTTTTGAAAAGAAAACACATTCATATAACATTCGATATTTTTTATCGCTTTTTTAAAGAATATATATATATTTATTTATTTATAAAATGGACAATGATGGTGAAAAAATTTGTATTCTGTCACACGGGTAGACAGAAATTTTTGCTGTTATAAAAATATTAATTTCAGATATAGACAGTAAAATAATTAAATACTGAAATTGAATAAAACATTAACTATTTGCATTTAAAAAATTTACATCTTGCATGAAAAAAAGTATGGTACAGTAAATATGTGTTGTATTTATGTTAAAACGAGACCTATATGTGAACTACAAACTGCAGTTTAATAAATGCGAGTATTTCATACCTCAAAGAGTTAATATTTGCAAAGGAGTTCATTATACATAAACAATTGTTCAATTATTCAGATAAAGCAAAAAAGTTTTTCCACTGGTTTAAAATACTTTTAAGTTCTTAAATAGTTTTAAAGGGGCTAAAATTTTAAAGAATCTGTCATGTGAATCATTCTATCTATATGAATAAAACTAATTTTGGACATTTTATAAATGTCTTCTTCCTTTACAGTAAAAAAAGTCTAACATTTACAAATAAAAACATAGTTTTTACTTTAATAAATATGAATGAAACTATACATATACGCATGGTTCAGAGCTTCACATTGTAATATGATCATAATAATGTCCATTAAATTACGTCCAAATTAGCCTAAAACCCCAATATTTTCTTCAATACAAAGTTAAATTGCATTATAATAAAATCTAATCAATAAATAATTATGATAATTGATTGAAAGCATACAACTTAGAAAACAGCTGTATAAAATTAGCTCTTTAAATATGATTAATTCTCTAGATATAACAAAGATTAAATATATAAATCTTGAGATTTAATTTTTTATTAAACCATATAATAAATATCCCCCAAGCACACGTACACATATTTAAAGAAAAAATTAGAATTAAATGACTGGGTAGTTTTGAAGTTGAATGTTGTTATTTTTAAAAGATGGGGAAAATAAAGATTTGAAACTCCTTTATTAATTTCATTACAGAAATTATCTGCATCATATAATATTAAAAAGATCAATATTATATGATGCAGATAATAGGTCACACAGCATTCCTTTGATATAAGATTGATATTCCTTTGATATAAGAGTAGTATTTGTATTCCTTTGATATAAGAGTAAATATATTAAATAATTATGCTAGAATTGTATTTAACTATATTTTCCAAAACATCCGAAAGAACAGTGAAATTTTACATTTAAATATAAAATATTTGGATTTATGCATACAGAGGGAAAATTAAATCTTTTAGTTGAAAACTCGGCATTAAATCCAATAATTGTATATTAAAACTAAGGATTTAGTTTTGCATCAATGTATATATATATTTGTGTTAGTATTATCATTCTACAAGTTTGTGAAACAGCTTTTGATAAATGAAAAAATTCACAAACATACCCTTTAAAACTCCATTGAAACCACCCTCTCTTTGTCCATCATGTCCAACTTCTTCTATATGAGCACCATTGTCAGATGAAAAATATATAAATGTGTTATTTAAAACATTTAAATCTTTTAAAGTTTTCATTACTTCACCGACAGCCCAGTCCATTTCCTGAACGTTATCACCATACCGACCATGGACACTTTGCCCTTCAAATTCAGAGGAACAAAATAAAGCTGTATGAACATGAACAAATGGCATATATAATAAAAAGGGCTTATTTAGCGCTTCTTGTTCTCTAAGAAAGTTTTTTGCTCTGTGGACAAAACGCTGAGTTAAACCTTTCAGTCTTATTGGCTGCTCTATGACTTCTTTATTTTGCATTAAAACTCCATTTATAGTCTTGAGGTTTATCAAAAAATAGTAAGTAAAAATTGGAGTAATAATAAAGAGAATAAGTATTAGAATACACCATATCTTATGCTTTTTGTAGATAAAATAAGAAACAGTCATTCCCAAAACAATAACAGTTCTAAGATAAGTAAAAAAATTTGGAACATATGCAGTAATAACACTTTCTCCATTTTCTCCAAAATCTTTGAAATTTGATAAAGGTAAACCATAAAAATAATCAAACCCATGATTTAAAGGGTGATGACAGCCATCTCCTTTTGATGAGCAATCATTACCAAGATGCCACTTTCCTAAAACAGAAAACAAATAAGTTCAATCAATTTTTTACTTCCTTGTAATCTAATATAATGTATTTAAAAGCATATATTTGTATATTTATTAAAAACTTTGATATTTGTATTAAAGAGTAAATATATTAAATAATTATACTAGAATTGTATTTAACTATATTTTCCAAAACATCCAAAAGAACAGTGAAATTTTACATTTAAATATAAAATATTTGGATTTATGCATACAGAGGAAAAAAAATTAAATCTTTTAGTTGAAAACTCGGCATTAAATCCAATAATTGTATATTAAAACTAAGAATTTAGTTTTGCATCAATATATATATAAAGCTACATAATTATATGCTAGGAATTGTGGTTTTATGTTATGCTTCTATTTAACCCAAATTTGTCTTCTAACTATTAATGAACATTTGTAGAATTTATAGTTACAGTCAGAAAAATTTCAATTAGTCCACAACTATATTCATTGATATTTGTATTTTGTTATATATAGACTTTATATTTTGTATTAAACTTTAATACTCTGCTCAAAATTTAAAAAAAAAAATAAAGGAATCTAAAATATAACAAAATTCAATGCAGCATAGATATTACTCTTATACTAATATTGGATAAAGATTAACTCTTAAGTAACATGAACATGCATATATTACCTATTATAGCTGTAGAATAACCCTTCTCTTTTAGAGCCTGAGCAAACGTGATTTCATTTTCAGGTAGTCCTCCACTAGCAGCAATGAAGAGAAACACTTTATTACGGTTTGAACTTGCCATTCCTAATCAAACACGATAAAAATAAAATAATTAAAATGTATTATATATATATATAGACATATACATTCTTTTCTCTGTCTATTTATATAAACATACATAAATATATTTATTTGATAAATATACATATATATGTAGCATCCCCCCACTCCACACCACGTATTCCGGAACACAGCAGTCACACAAAGGGAAATGCCACAAGCAGTGAAGTTATACAGGGTACATCACTTATCGGTAGAAATGGCCAGAGTGGAGAAAATGAGTCACTCAAAGAAAACATAGTCCTCATCTTTATTGATATTTTTATTTTTTTATTGAAGGGACGAAGGCGGCTCACCCCAGAGTTGACATGGACACTACATCACAAACATAAAGACAGAGGAACAGGTGCGCAGAAATAGACACAACATGACTAGGACGAAGACAGAAAGAGAATCGCCTGGTCAAAACCTTGGTGGGGCTTTTAAAAACTTCATGAGGTCATTGTTACATGACCCTTGCACTTTGCATTGATAGGCCAGAGCAGATTTCTGGGCTTGAACTTCTGGTTGGTTATATAAGATTTGGCACCCACGAGACTGGGGGTTAAAGGGATGATATATTAATTACCTACTATTGCTTTTAGATTACGCTCAAATCCTTTGTTCTAAAAACAAAAATAAAATTAGTTTGCTCACACCAAAGTAATTTTAAAGGAAATTGAAAAGAATTTGGAAATTAGAAAAGGTTTTTTGTTTTGTATATTATATATATACACACACATATATATGCTACCTATATTGTATGATGGTTCACAGTAAGCCTTCATTGTATGGACTGCAAAACATAAAAACAAACTGGATTGCATACTTATAAGTAGATATGGATAACAATGTACTGTGATTAATGAAATTTAAGAAATTGTGAAGTTTTAGATGAGATATTCTTGCGCCTAGTGTATTTAAATCCATAACAAATCCTGTTATCATCTTGACATTAAATTAAGAAAGTATGATACTGTGAGAGTTCATTTCTTTTAATAAACATTAAATCAAATGTAAATGATTCAAAGATAGAGGTAATTAACTGTTAAGCTAAATAAAGATGCAAAGAAAACTGCAAAATTCATATTTATTTATATGTAATATTAAATATGCAGCAATTTCTCCTTTAGCTTTTGAGCAAATGCTAGCAATGATGATAATGTTACATTTAATTATTTAGTATTTTATAACATCAGTGTGTATTCAATCATAGTCTTCGCAAGATCTGTACCTATAGATGTTCTTTTATATACAGATTTTTCAAGAAAATCCACATAGCATGTAAATTTATTGTGCATATTTCCTCTGAAGTTTTATGCATTGCATTTCATATATATATAAACAATAGTCATAACAAAACTATTTCAATAAGAAAAATTTAGATACAGATGAAGTATTCTAAAAGGTAATTATTTTTTAAATTTAAAATTAATATGCATATGCCTCCAATGGTTCACATGTCTATAAGTGCATATACATATGTGTGCTAAAGAATGGTGTTCTTCGGTTAGTTTTACAGAATTTAAGAGAAACTCAATAAATGACTCACCTGATCTAACTGGATAACGTCCAGTTAAAAAGGCTGCTCTACTTGGTGTGCAAACTGCATCTGCTGTTAAATGATGAGTTAATTTCACACCATTCTCAGAAAGCCTGTCAATGTTAGGTGTTTTCATAGAAATATTTCCGAAGCATCCTAAATCCCCATACCCTAAGTCATCGGCTAAAAATATCACAAAATTTGGAAGAGTATATACAACAGTTGGAAGAGTGATAATAGAGGCAAGAAAAATAATTCTGTGCATAATGTAAAATTTATGCTAGAACAATTCGAAAATCTTGTTATGGCTATAAGATCCAAACATTCGGAAAAATCGAAATCACTACATTAAGTTCATGATAAAAAAAATTATCATGTGTTAAGCGCGCCAAACAAAACTATGATCAGTAAATATTACAAACATGTGTATTTCATAATTATAAATATTATACATTCCTTTTTTAGAAAATCATGACAAGAATTATTGAAAATGGTTGGATTCGTAAGATTATGCGATTGTAAGATATATATGTTCTATGTCACAAATTACAGAATCTAATACTTCGAGGAACTGAACCAACTCCGCTGTTTATGACGGCTTCGTCAAGAAAATAATGTTAATCACTGCTCACTGATAACATCTCTTTTGCTACCCTTATCAGACATATAATGTATTCGTATGAAAAATAACAGTGACACAGCCACAGTTTAAAGGGCAAGACCAACCGCAGGAACCAAGGAGTAGTAAAATGAGAGTAAGGGCCTGTTCACATAGAGAGTGTTGCGTTGCGTTAAAGAAAAGATGACGTTAAGACGAAAATAAACCAATCATAGGCCTCCAAACGATTAGCAATGAAATTTTTAATGCCTATGATTGGTTTATTTTCGTCCAAACGTCATCTTTTCCTTAACGCAACGCAATGGACTCCTATGTGAACAGGGCCTTAAGCGATTCTTTTAAATCATGTATCAGCTTGTGCAACGATTGGAAAAATACACACTGCGCAGTTAGATGCGCAAAATCAGAGTGGCAAGACCATGAACCGTAGAAAGTATAGCTAATAAGGAGCTATAAATCTTATAATAGCTTCATGGGGAACAAAACAAACACAAATACTATCAAACAAAGGAAATCCAACGTGGATGGATGAGTCATCTTGCGCATCTAGAAGATATATTGACTTGGAATTTTTCGAAATAGAAAGAGCAGTGCTTTTTTTCCTAAAAAAATAGGTGGATATACTGTGTTTTCTCAAATAAAGGTGCGTATTTTTAGTGCCGTGTTTTCACACGTTACGTCACAGGGGAATAAAACAACTCGCAGTTAAAAAATACTTTTTGTTATATATTAACAATCGATTCGTAAGTTTATTAAATTTTGGGTTAAGTTAAGCCAAAATAATCCTTTAAAAAATAGGTGGGGATACGCCGTATCCTCGCGTATTCCCCCCCAAAAAAAGCCCCGAGAAAGAGGATATTACCTCGCGATTCGAGATCTCTCGTTCAATCAGGTGATATTTATGAACACTTAAGAACATGCAGCAGCAAGTATTTCAGCGAGTATAATTTGTTATATTTTCCCCATCTCTACGAAAATAATCTTACACACTGTTGATTGGCATGATTCTTAAGCTCTCTTGATTAATGTACGAATAAATTGACAATATAAAATGTTTCGTTAAAAATTGTTTGGTTTGTAACAAATATTTGTACTGCTTAAGCTACGACTGTGGAAAGGATAGTTTAAAAAAATGAAATGCGACTACATGCTTTGTACTTGTATAGTTGCTTTTCAGAACTTAATTTTTACTGCTTATTAATGTCATTTATGTTATTACTATCATGCTATGTTATGCACAGTGTTTTCTAATTATGTAAATATCAAATAAATAACCAAAGATTAAAAACAATTCGTAAAAGGTGATGAAAATTCTATAATTCCATTTATGTAGCATTGCATGGATATCCTACCCTTCCCCCCCCCCCCAAAAAAAAAAAAAAAGGAAAAAACAAACCCTTATACACTGATATTTCAAACACTAACATCACACAGAAAAAAATTAAAATCTGGATTTTACAATTAAACTAAATGAAAGGTAAATGCGATTTTAAAAAAATTAGAAATTCAGTTTCCTAGCAGAATTGGAGGGTACCCGGCCTCTGCTAAACGACTCAGAGCACTTTTAAACAGTCCCGACATCTTCCTTGCCTCCACAAAAAGGCGGAAGGTGACATTATAGATTCATGTTTTGGCGTTCTAAATTCGATGTTGTTTAGCACACATTGTTCTGATTTCAGTTTTCGGCTCTCTCTCTTGTCATCGTATGTCTCCGTCCCCATTTTCAGGACTCGCGAGTTATCTCCTTCGTGATCAGCTGGTTTGCTCAATCATTCTGTCAGCGTCCCCCTCCCCTAAGGAGCGGGCTACTTAGGTCGTAGCTGCACTCACTTATTCCCAAATTAGCGCAGATCATTGTCCAAGTCTGGGCACTCGTTCCATCTCTTGCCCAAGCAGTCTGCCTAAACCTTTGACTTGGTGTTAAGCCGATCTGCTTTTCTTACATCGTATAGCAAAGCGCTCACAAAAGGCTTCCATCTTTAGGTCTTAACAACATTCGGTTGGAGGTAAAGCGGGGCCTTTGAATCCCACTAGGAACGCCCAATTGTATTTGTCCTTTGCAGCATATTTCGAGCATGACATTCCATAGCTTTTTTATTCAATTTTTTTTCTTCTATTCCCATTTTCATAATACAATTGCTTGATCGCGGTCAAAATAAGCATAAAAATATTTAATCGGAACAAAAAGGCATTGATAATCTTGTAAACGATAAACTTTTAGAGTGTTGAGCTTAAACTGAAAATAAAAATCTAAAGCAAATGCGATCGACTGGAAAGCCTACCGCTATCAACAGTTCAATCGTGATGGACCTATTAACCATCTGTGACATACCAAAATTAATTTATAGTGGTGGTCAAAATTGTGGAAACCTTTATGAAAATGCGTATTTTTGAGGTTTGAAGGCTCGACTTATTTTTTAAGTAATACCATAAAATTATACATCAGTGGAAAGATAATTTATTCAAGAATGTAATGCAATAACTGTTATGAACGATTTTTTTTATTAGAATAGCAGTTATCAAGAAGAAAAGTTAAACATATAGAAAAATGAGGTAGACAAAAATTTGCACCTGGTGAGTTAATACTTAGTTAGGCAACCTTTACTCTTAATGACGACCTTATAACGCCTTTAAATGGCGTGAGCCAAGTCTCTTAGTTCTTCAGTTGTTGTTATGGGAAACCAAGATTGAATTATTGCTTCTATTAATTGGTTTTTATTGTTGGGTTGTATCTCTGTAACAAGTTTCTTTCGTCGACTCCATAGATTTTCAATTCGGTTAAGGTCTGCATTATTCCCAGGCCATTCCAGCATTGGAATATGATTATCTTGAAACCATTTTTTTGCAATCTTTAGCTACATGACATGGAACTGAATCCTGTTAAAATATAAACGCTTCATTATCTTGGAAAAGATCACAGGCTGAAGGCTTCAGTTTGGGCTCAACTATTTATTTCATTTACATATTTTTGGACATTCATATTCCCATTAATCACGCAAATTCTGTCCACACCTTTTGATGTCATACAAACCCATATCATAACACTAACTGGGTGTTCCATGGCACGTGTAATACAATTAGGATGCAACTCTTCTCCGATTCTTCTCCTGACATATTTTACACCATCACTATCAAACAGGGAGATTTTGGTCTCGTCAGACCAAATAACAGTGTCCCATCGTTCCGATGTCCCATTAACATGTGTTATAACCCAGTTTAATCTTTTCAACCTTTGTTTGACGAATAAAAATGGCTTTTGTTTCGTGGAATTCTAGAATATAGACCAAATCCCTGCAGTGTGCGCCGAACAGTCCTTGCACTCAACTTCACATTGGCTTGCGCTATTTCGCCTTTTATACACCCAGATGATTTTCTTCTGTCAGCTATGCACAGTCTCTTAAATCATTCTGTCATCACTTGCTGTTGCAGCACCTTTTAGTGCCTTTACCAGTCTGGTTTTATAGTGCCCGAGTCTCGTTATACCTCTTCAAAATTTAGAAGTACGACATTTGCTTACGTTTCTACCAATTTGTCTTTAATTTCTTCATAACTGTAGCCTTGTTCACGTAATAGTACTATTTGAAATCTCTGTCTGGGTGACAAGTCACCTCTTCATACCATTTCTTTGTTTTTATGGGTTTTTGTGACGTTCAAAATGGCAAATACATTAAACACTGTCCAACTCCAATAGCAATCACACCGCATTAACGAAATATCTTCCTCTCAGCTTCAACACTTGCCAACAACAGCTGAATCCTACTGTGACCTGATTAGATCATTGCCAAAACCAGATATCACATGACTGCCTCTCTAAACACCCATGCTCATTGTTTGCATTCAAATGTAGGAAAGCTAGTTCATACTAACCTAGGAAAATTGTGATTCCTTTTTTGCTATAACTTTTGAAAGAATATAGATACTTGGACAAACTTCACTGCATTACATTCTTCATTAACTTATTGATGTATAATTTTATGGTATTTTTTAATAAAAAGTGGTGTTATGGGCCTCAAATCTCAAAAATACACCTTTTCCGAAAGGTTTCCACAATTTTGGCAACCACTGTATATCAAACAGACAGTTGACCTTCTTTAAAGCCGTCTGGTTGTGGAAGTAATGCTAAGAAAACAATTTAAAGGCAAAATTAAGATTTAATACAAGTCTACAGCAAAATGTAAAGGATATGAAATCAAAGGGAGGAGAGGAGCAGTCTAATATAAAATAGCCTACGTTTTTCTGCAGAGTCATAGAGAATACCTTTGTAAATTTTGATCTGGATTAGTTACAGGCTTTCGGAATGTATAGAAAATAGACAAAGACAGATAGAATTACAATTTTATACATATAGCTATACATATTTGTTACAATCTTGTCCGTATAATTTTTTAGATTGTGTCTTTTATGAAACGTCTAAGGAATTACAGAAAATGAATTATTTCCAAACAAGCGGAATTATTAGTGAACAGAAAGTAATAAAAATCGAGTTGATTTTATACACACGTGATATCTTTTTTTTTAACCACATCAGTTCAATACCTAAAATTCATTTATAATTTATAAAAGGCTGGAGAGTTCCCTTCATTCTCACAAAACTTCCAATACTTTTAAATATTTGGCATAATTTAAAATTTCATGGTGGTACTATTAGCGAAGTTTCAATTTTTCCCATCGTACCTAGGTTTGGAGTTCGCTCTTAGATAGTAATTATAATAAGGGGCTTCGAAAATCCACAAATATCTTGGATCAGATTTACATGCTGGACTACAAGTTTGGGCTGAGATTTCATATTCTTCTCCCATAACAGTGCTGAAAAGAAAAATCATTGAAAATATTTAGTGCATAAGCAAACATATTTGTACTGTTGATGAAACACTCACTATACACGCCATGATGCAAAAATGATATCTAGTTATAAGGTGGGCATTGAGATACAAAGTTTGAAAACACTTATATGAAAAATATTTGCTTGCTTATTTTTGCTTCTAGATTATCACAAATTAGAAGATATTTTCCCGTATAGACACCCTCGTATATATGTCAGTATATAAATGTTTTAAAAACAAAACACCAAAGAATAAAATTTATTGATCATGAAAATATAACTTTCAGACAAGCATTTGTAGGAAGGCTTAGTAAATACACTGCCGGCCATCCAAAATGCAATACCAAGGACAAGATATAGACAAGTCAAATTTATTCCAGAGATTACAGATAGTATCAATGATAATTGATTGGAAATATAGAATTCTTTGAAGTGAGGAAGACGAGAAAATCAGTAATAAGTGTTGCCTCCACGCCTATCAATAACCTCTGCGACACGCCGCGGCATTGACTGAAAGAGGCTTTGGATGTGGTGTTGGGGAATGGCTGCCTCCACACGTAGCCAAAATTCATCTGTGGTACCCGCGGGGGCGGCATGCCGGGCTAGGAAAGTCCAATCATTGACCAGACATGTTAGATGGGCGATAGATTTGTAGAACAGGCAGGCCAGGATAAAAATGCAATCTGGTGGTGTGAGAGGAAATCTTCAACAATGCGTGCAACGTGTGGTCGCGCATTGTCCTGTTGAAACGTGGCCGCAGACAAGCCCTGAAGGTAAGGAAGGAGAACAGGTTGCAAAACCTCAAAGATATAGCGCTGGCTGTTAAGTGTACCAGTAATGCGTACTAGAGGGGTGCGGGATTGGAATTCAATACCACCCCACACCATTACACCGGATGCACGACCAGTATGAGGATGCATAACACAACAGTTGAGCACCCTCCCTCCACGATGTCTACAAACTCTAATCCGACCATCGTGGTGTTGCAGGCAGAGGCATGATTCCTCCGAAAACACAATGTCATGCCATTCAGAATTCCATCTCTGCCGTTCAGTGCACCATTGAAAACGCAAACAAACGCCTATGGTTTAAATTCAAAGGCAAGCGAAACAATGGACGCCTAGCGGACAGTCCACTGTGCTGCAAACGACGTCGTATTGTTCGTGCGGACGCCTAATGTTGTGTTACAGACTCTATTCATTGTGCTATGGTTGCGTATGTGACACTGCGCTCCATCAGTGCCATGGACACAATATGCCTGTCTTCCCACGGAGTGGTGCGATGAGGCGGTTGCAATCGCTGATTTTTTTAGGAGAATCGCCCTTTTTTTAGGAGATTATTTTGAATTTTGAAGTACAAGTTTCAGAATTTTCTTTCGGAGGAAATCTAATAAATATTAAAAAAAAATTTTTTTTGGGCCCCTCCGGCAGTCGGGGGCCTGGGGCAAAGTGCCCCAGTTGTCTCCCCCTCTGGGCGGCCCTGTACGTATGACGCAAATTTCATGCTGTTTGGTTGCTGCCTTCTTGGTGTTGCATTTTGGATGGTGAGCAGTGTATATTATTTGCATTCGACTAAAGTTATTAATGCACTAAATTTCAATACGGTGGTATATATGTCTTCATGTGCATTCAATTTTTGTTATTATTTTGATCATCAGCCGAAAATTCCTTAATTGCGTAACACATTCTTTTAAATCCTTTATGCTACTCAGAAGTACTTTAACATTTTACATAGCCATTCCCCAATAAGGCGTGGGTAGCACTGTGATAACAATTAGCGCAGATTTTCTGTACTTGGGGGTGGCAAATGAAATAGATGGTCAGAATTATATAAGAGAGCAGAGGCATAAAGTACTACTAACTGCTCTAAGTGGCTTTTCAGAATGACTTTGAGGCAGGCAGGCAAAACGATTATTTTCTCTTGTTAATTTCTTTCATTCGAAGAATAGAACTAAATTGTTGTTAAATTATCCAGCAGATAAGTTAAAATGTAATGCTTTTTTATGATAAAGATTCAGCCTAATATATTCAAAAAGAGAAGAGAAAGGCACGTCATCTTAAATTGCACAATAAACTCCAATTTTCCAATTAGAATGCAAGTAATTTTTGCTGAACTGTAAAATATAACCGCATTTCTTTCTTCCTTTTAACCCTCTGACGGTGTTAGATGATTATATACGACATGTGAGAAAATTCATTTACCCTTTGTGACAAAAATTAAAATTTTAGTAAAAAAAAACAATAATTACAAGATAAAAGAACTTTTTATATACCATGTTTTTAAATTTTCTGTTGAATCATATAAACTTGACAATTCTATGTATTAATAAATACTTTTTAAAATTTTTTTGATGAATTATCCCATCAACTTGAAAGAAAATGAAGTTAATTGGAAGTTAACATGCGTTTAACTTTCCGTTCCCGTCCCGGCCGATAGATGGCTGCACCAGTCTACAAAACAAAATTAACTGAAAATGAATTCAATTCTCCTTAAAGATGGCTAAAAGTATTAAAATAATGCATTGTCATCGTGTTATGATGTATTCTAAAAGTTTCAAATGTCTAGCTAGTCGGGAAGTTAGTTAAAAATCGATTGCAAGATTTGTAAGGGACAAACACACACACAAGCAAGAAAGCGAGTTAATAAAAACATGGTAAAAAATATATTTCTTTTGCTATGATAAATGAATCTAAAGATCGGTCTTTTTTTTGCGCTTTTCATGAATGTTGTATGCGAAGCAAATAAAATATACACAATTCAAAGCATTTCTTGTCAGAACAGGGAAAATTGTGCCTAATTTTTTTAACCCCTAATTTGTCGTGTTTTTTAGCAAGTCGAACCCGAATTTTCATAAACTCTAACCGTACCGCAAATTGCTATACTTTTTCTATGTTTTGTGGATTTTCTAGGGTTTTTAAAAAACCAATATTTTTTAGGTTGTGTTGATAGTATTTGTGATATCAGTAAAATTTGGAGAAGTAAAATAACTAATTTTTCAATTGGAAACCTCTAACTGTTAAAAATTTCCACTTTGTTATTACTTAATTAAAATTTACAGCAGGTACATTTTTTCTGCGTTTGACGATTAACAGTAATAGTATACACGTCTTCGCTTGATTTTAATTACCTATACAAATGAACAGTTTCAGCACTAAATCCACCGTTAAAGGGTTAATTGTCTTTCACTTTCTGTAACACAAACGCAATACAAGCGTAAATACAAACGTAACTTACTATTCGGAAGGCTCAAAATTAAACGGTACATTTTCCTAAATATCTAGTGAAAGAATATATCATATAAGTCATTGATTTTATGGAAAGATTTGTTTATTGTATGTCACTAGGGGCTTCGCCCCTAGGCTCGCTACGCTCGCTCCTCTGATGAATCAAGTGAATGAATGACTCAATAGTTGTTTACAGCGATTGAGTCATTCATTTGTTTACAGTTGAAGCTCCCCCCCCCTCCCGGCGAAATGGATGAAGCCGGCGTATGGGTGAAAAATCGGATCTTCTTTCATGTCCTTCTGCAAAGGAAGCGAATGAGAAGATTTTTTTGAAGTATTTCTTTAAAATTCAATTAAAAATCGAAATTTTAAGATAGAGACTTGAAATGAAGTTTATATGAATGAGAAAGCTTTCATCTTCCAGTTGATATAAATATTTTCTTTGTAACATAATAAGTCTGAGAGCATCAAATTTATATATATCTCGAAACGCATAAATTTTTCCAAAAAGTGGGTTTTCAATTTTAATAAAAATATCAGTCTGTATTAAATTATTTTTAAACAAATGAGGTCTTGTTTGAAGGAAAAATGTCTGTAGTCTTAGATTGTAAAAAAAAAAAAATTCTACGATCCTTTTTTGGCGAGTTATCGTAATCTGAACATGAAAAAGTCAATATTTTCCCACAAAACATAAAATAAAAAAAAAAACTTAAAGTCCGACGAATATGAGACATGTCTTACTTTCTTCCCCACATTGTTCTGCATCGATTGGTATCGGTCTCGACCCCATACCCCCAGCGGTTTCGGAGGAGATAGCGTGACAAGCTTTTGACAGCGGCGGCTGCGGCAGCGGCAGTTACTTTCCTTTAGAATAGAGAGATTTGTATTTTGCATCTGTATTTTGTATATCTGTATTTTCCTTTCAACTTGCATTTTTCTTTTATCATGTATTTCTTTCAACAGTTCATTGCATTTTTGTTTTAAAATTTTCAAGTATCGTGACTCTGTCACTGGGGGGGGGGATACTCTGTAGTGTCTGCGATGCTACGACCCCCGGCAGAGTGTCTGATAATTTGGTGAATGACCACCAGATCGCGCCTACATCGGCCAATGATATTCATTCCCTCCCAGCGCTCAAGGAGAGCGAAAAAGAGACTCTCTCTCTCGTTTTTGTACGGCAGCGGACGTTGCATAATATTTTCTATGTTAAGTTCTGTTAAATAAATATAGTTTTTTTAATGTGGAAGATATCAGTTATCCTCGCAGAACACGCTACACCTTCACTAAAAATATATGGAACCCTATCAACACCGTTTTTGTTTCACAGTAGTTTTTTCCCCTTATTTTACTGTTAATTGGGGATTTTTGGATTATTTGTATTAATCACGAAGTTAAGTGGCTAACATTACATGATTTGAAGTGTATCTCTTGTCAAGTTATCGTAATTTGAAACTTATTATTTTGACCATTTAAGGAAAAGGGTTCACTGGCTTATTAAATATTGAATAACAATGACATACTTTTAAAATCGTAATTAGATATATAGTTTGTGGAATTGAATATAAGATAGTTGTTATAAGAAATAAGCAAAAGTAATTATTTATGGATAATATTATTGTAACAAGAATTGATACCTTTTTGATAAATGAAATTGATATTTGCTGTTGGAGGATGGGGTAGTATGGTGGCTGCCTGCCGGGAGTCAGGTACTTTCAAGTGGATGGGCCAAATTTTGTGTTGTGACTATCGTTTTGGCGATTTGCCGCCTTATTAGGCCCGACTTGCTTGTATTAGGCGTCCTAGGAGCCTCGGAGGAGCGATTGATGTCACTCTTCTGGTTATCAGTAATATCTTAGTATTGTTACGAATTTTGTAAATATTGCATTTTGTTTCGTTAAAATGGCTTCTATGGAAGAGCTCCTATAACTATGCTTTAACATGGGAGTCTATAGAAATCTCGCCAAATATGAGAGTTATCGCCAAATTAGCGATGGATTTTGTAACTTATTTTGGTTACTTATAACTTATTTGGCAAATTATCTTGAATGACTGAGTAAAAATTTCTTGAACAGTCATGGCAGTGATTACAGACGGTGACGAGAGCAAACATTGATACAAGTGGTAAAAAGTATTAGTCGTGGAATTACAGTGCCATTTACAGGAACAAGTGGGAAGTGAGCGTGAATGGTTAAGAATTTGTTTGTTTGTTTGTTTGAATGCTGCAGGCACTTGTCTCTACGACTTTGGCCCATCAACACCGCGGAGTCTTGCTGGCTACTTTATTATGGGAGCTCCATTTAGGTGAGCCAGCATTGCTCCCTATGAGGATATAGGTACATTAAATCAGTAAACCAAAAAGTCCTTCTTTGAGGATAGAGAGGGTGGGAGAAGTTACGAGTTCCCCAGATGTCTAGTCTGGGGTAGGGGTGGGGTTTGCTCGGTCAAAATTGAGGTGACATCTTGCTAAATCGAACTCCAACCCTTGTGGCTCCATTTAGGTGAGCCAGCATTGCTCCCTACGACGGATATAGGTACATTAAATCAGTAAACCAAAAAGTCCTTCTTTGAGGATAGAGAGGGTGGGAGAAGTTACGAGTTCCCCAGATGTCTAGTCTGGGGTGGGGGTGGGGTTTGCTCGGTCAAAATTGAGGTGACATCTTGCTAAATCGAACTCCAACCCTTGTGGCACCATTGTAAACCGGAGCTACACCCCTCAGCCCACAAACCTATATGGACCTGGTCCGGATACTCCGGCCAGGGTGCATAAGTAACAACATCAACAAATTAATTACGTATAACCAGGCCCTGATTTTGCATTAGGCCCAGTAGGCCTGTGCCTAGGGGCCCCTGAATGTTGCCCCCCCCCAAATTTTTAATTAAAAAAAAGAAAGAAAATACCCAATTCAGCTTTTTTAACTGTACCTTTTTTAATAGCAATTTTTTTATGTATCCTTTTCAAATTTGATTGATTGGTTCATCATATGTATAGTTATATGTATAGTTCATTATATGTATGTTATTATATAAGGGATTAATAAGTTTTTCTGGTTGCATTGTATTGGTGTTTTAATATGTTGTATTGCTTTTTGTTATTTGATAATGTTCTAGGCTTCTACACTTCAAATAGCCAATTCTTGGTAAAATGGTACTTTCACAATGATTCATGATTATTATTTTTGTGTGTCAATTTTGGAAATGTTACGCCCACATCAGTGTTAGGGGAACCCCCATCCTGAGTTGTGCCTGTAGTCAAGAATTTTCTAAATCGGGCCCTGCGTATAACTGGATCGAATTGAAAAATAAAACCAAGGGAATAACAGAAGAAATTTAATCGTATTGCAGAGACTTGCAAGCATCAAACTGCTGTGCTTTCATCTAATCTACGAGGATAACGAGGATAAGAAAGCAGGATTCATTTTTACAATCTATATTTTCTTATGAAAACCTGAAATAAAATTAAAACAGAATATTAAGCTTAAAAGTATTCCGGCGATTTTTCCTATAAAACTTGTTGACATTTTTCAACGTATTCTTTATCTCTACCTTGTAGCAACAGACACTCAACCAATCGTATTTGTTCTTAGGAATTTTACAGGAGGATAAAAATCAACACGTGCCAGAAGATAACGATAACAGTACAATACCTTATCTTGAAGTCATCTTCTAAAGTCAGATTCTGATTCGTCACAACGTGAGTAAGAATGACAGCGGTATTTTCCTGGAGATGAAAAGTTATTTTTAGAGATAAAACATGAGTGTTAGCAATTTCCCTCATATTGTCGCTTTCGTCCTACTTTTCCATCCATGTACATTATATAAAGGGTTTTTCTCCAAATGATAGTCCCAACTTCTAGATTGAAACGAGGTATTGCTGACGGGGAGAGAGATTATGATCTTTATAAGAATGAGCAATAGATAAAGTCGAAAGAATTATTAGCAGCCAGTTAAATATTTTACACGCGTGACGCTTTCGTATCAAATAAATGAGCAGCATCATATTCTGATAAGAATACCTCCTTACGGAGGAAGTAGGTAGTAGTAGGTCCATGACTGATACCCTGGTGTCTGCCCTTGTAGAGCTCTTATCTTCAAGCATGACAGAGCTGAGGAGACTGCCTTCTCTAGGTTTGCAAGTGGCCACTTGTGCCAAAGTGCCTAAAATTTGATTGACAAAACCAAGCCTTTCCCACTTGTACAAAGTGTAATAATGAGCAGGCCACACCTGGTCACACCCCAACTTGCTTAAATTTATCTAGGGAGGACGTTATTATCGATCCTCGCCTATTAATGGACCTACTGAGGATATATGGACTCATGGACCTGATCTAGCGCGGCTAGACCAGGAGGGATTAGAAACAACGACTACAACAATTCCTCGTTACTCACTTTGTCTCTTTCTCTTCATGACTGAATGAAGATTCATAAAGAGTTTTGTTTTTTCAGGGACTGAAAAAGAGATATCCACATAGTTGTTTTATAAAATGATCAATTTGAATATCTATTAAGACCGTTAGCGTTAACTCACTCCTCCCAATAAGGACTCAATTAAAAGCCCCTAGAATTTCTAACTGAAACTTTCAAGAGTCCT
This sequence comes from Dolomedes plantarius, assembly GCA_907164885.2. Taxonomy (NCBI): domain Eukaryota; kingdom Metazoa; phylum Arthropoda; class Arachnida; order Araneae; family Dolomedidae; genus Dolomedes; species Dolomedes plantarius. Next base: position 169,727,051 of record OU015496.1, on the reverse strand, counting down.
AACTGAGTACTAAAGCTAACAGACTGCTATACTCAATCATTCATGCGTTCTGAAGTCAATGACTCTCAGTACACTCGATTCTGTTCTGCATAAGAGCTGTAACATAATCTATAAAATCATAATAGTATGCAGTAAGGAATCGTGGTTAAGATTCACAGTTTGAATGCAAATAACGAACGCAGCAGGTTTACACCATGAGTTCAAAATATGAGTTCATGTATTGGAAACTGTTATTTGTTCTCTAGATTGCTACCTATTGAGCTATTGTTGAATCAATGTGAGCACAAAAACCTTCGGTTTGAAACTATCAGTTCCCTTATAGAGAACAATATGTTTGCGTATGCGTGCTTGTTGTCAATAAAGACATCCGCCCTTATTCGCGAGAATCATTGATTGCTTTCAATGGGGCACCATACAAGCAGAGAGCGATATTGGTTTACCTATAGGGCGCTTCAATAATAAATCGGTCAATAAAAATCGACGCGTGTGTAGGCAAATGTCTTCAGGACAAAGTGCCTATCGCGTTGTGAAAAAATATTGCCAGAATAATCAGTTTACCATATAATTAAAATGTCATACCTTGCTAGTGAAATCTTATACGGTATTGAGTATGATACAGAATGTCTAGGATGACGAGATTTATGCTTTTTACTTATTTCAGAAAAAAAGGTAATTGCGCGTACAAGTAGTTAGGGTAATTTTTATTTGATTTGGTGGATTTCAACCCCGCGATGGTAGCACGAAAGCAATATATCTCTTCACCGTTCATTTAACTTCATATGGAGCGCAGACAACTCTTTTACGGAAGGTCGTTCCCCTAACTGCAGTAACCTTTGCGAAGGACATTCGGACTCGATGACTCAACCAAAGTTCACTCTTCAGATATTAGGACATGTTTAAGTGGTTACCAGAAACACGGGAACGGATTACTTTCAAGATTCCTCTTGACTGCAAAGCAACCATGGTATCTATTTGTATTTGCACACACAGACTTCAATTGAGAAACAGGGAGAACGAAAGTGTTAAATGATATTGGAATTTCTGATTATATAATAATCAAATAACAAGACCAATTCCCCTAATCCCCTCTTAAACATCTGATAAAAAGTCCATTAAACGCTGAGTGAGGAAGAGAAAAATGAAGGAAGAAGATCTAGAAGCATGATTTTTTTGGCACAAAAAAGAAATATGGAAACCTCATTCGATTACAGGAGATATTAGGTTTTAACTTTTTAATGAATTTAGTGGAGAGTCATTCAGTTAATCCGTTTATAGAGGGAGACTTATGCGGGCGCATTCAATTCCTTTAATAAAATGTCTACAATTTTAATAAATCATAGCAGAAGATCCAGATTTTGTTAAATCAAAAAGGAACTCTATGGATCATCCAAAGACGGTATGATATCCCATGGACAAGTATTGTTAGCTTTATGCTTTGTTTCCAGGGGCGTAGCTACCGTGGAGCAGTTGGAGCGAACTGCTCCAGGCACACGAATCATGGGGGGCGCAAAATCTGAAAGAGTGAATTAAAAATTTGTGAAAACTTTTGTATAAATACTTTTAATTTGTCAGATTTTCTATAAAATATACAAAAAATAAATGAAATATTTTTAAGTAAATAAAACTATAAGTACCTAAATATATTAGAATATACTTGACTTACCATAATTTTGATTTCAGAAAATTTTCACTGTAAATTTAACGCTTTATATACCTCTAATAAACCCATAAAAATGTATGATGATTGCTAAGAATGTTTAAAAGCACTACTATAGGCACTTACTATGCATATTATAAGTTGTGTTTTACTCAAAGAAGTTACACGTATCCGGTGAATCCCACGAGTGCCAAATATAAATTTTTTATATCCGGTTCTATTAGTGTGAGGGATAACATGAGATCACTCTGTGAATTATGTAAGGTTGATTCTGCGTTTGCCTGGGTAAATAACTCATCCGACTGAAATCGAAATTAGAATTTAAAATATCTGCAATATCGCCCCAAAATTTACTGCAATCATCTGAGCAATTCCTTGAAGATTTGAGGTTTTCTGAGCTTATTTCTTTTAAAACAAATTTCTCGTTAATAAAAGGGAGGAAGAGAAGAAATATTATGTTGAAAACGCATTTCAACAATGCTTTTCCATTTGTCCAAATACCTGGAGTATACATGCATTTAACATTTTTGTTGGAAAAACTCCCCGTATTTCGGAGCAGTTGGCACACATGAATCCATTTCAATTACATCGATTGAATGATGAATGTAAGCAGAATGTATCAAGTTATTTAGAAAAGAAATCAACTATCAAATATTAAAACTAGTATCGCGTATGACGGGTTAAAGCAGTAGCGTAGCGAGGGGTGGGCAAAAGGGTCTATCATGCTCCGGGCGCCACTCGCACAGGGGCGCCAAATGGTCCTTTTCTCTAATTCTATATATTATATTACTATATGTTTTTTGGAAAGGGGGCGCAAAAAAGGTATCATCAGGCGTCAGTTATGCTCGCTACGTCACTGGATTAAGTACTTCCAGTTTCACTATTCTGCGTTAGTTAACGGAAGAGTAATGCTATAAATAATATTTGTAGACAAAGGAGTGTTCAGTAATATGAATAATTAGTTAAACTTTTCTTAAGTTAACCGAAAAAGACTGAAAAAACGGCAAAGTACAAAAACACATGAGAATTGACATTTGTGATTGACTTTCAATATTAGTGCAAATCAGATGCAGTAATATTGCTTGGTTTGGAGCACTGCTGACAATTTTTGCTACACGAGGGCTAATTAGACCAGGACCTTCTGCCTAAAACCGATTCCGAACGGCTACAAACGTCCATGCCAAGAGTGGGATTCGAACCCACATACTTTAGTACCGAATGCCAGCGCCCCAACCATTCGGCCATCGCCCGCGAAGCAAAATTACAAATGAACAGATGTAATTGTTTTTGTGTTGCAAATGATGATAGTTATTAGCATAACTATCATAATTAATTGAATTTGAATCCCGTTAACACTACCGAAGATCGCCCTGTGGCGTAGTGGTTAAAAGTGTCAAGCTGCCACGCCACAGGTCCAGGGTTCGACCCTGCGACTGGGCAAGGTCGACTCAGCCTTTCATCCCTTGAGTGGGTCGATAAAATAAGGATCAAGCATGCTTGGAAACTAAACTTTGGGGGTCCCACGACAGGCTGACCACCTCACCGAGACATATGCTGCATGGCACCCAAAGCCCACGGTCAAGAAAGCGGAGATGGGCACCGCCGACCTTGGTCCACATCGGACTGTAACGCCATGAGTTTAGTTATTTTAACACCACCGAAATGAATTACATGTTTAATCGGGGGCAACGTTCACCCTAATTTCAAAATGTAATCGTAATAAATAGAAATTAAACGAAATTGTAATAACAGTTTTCAGTTTTACCTAAAAATTTTCTAGTTTTGTCGATAAAATAAGTTTTAGTTAGGAAAACGATTGAAAAAAATAGTTGCATTCGGGCAAAAATGGAAGTAATTATATAATTTTATTAGTAGCAAAATTATAGTTCAATATTAGTTGATTGTAAAAACTCAGAACAGGTTTACGTTTAGTCAAAACATTCGAAATTAAAGAGAAGTTAAGACTTTATGACCGACTAAGTCTAAGTGGAAATGTTGTATATCAGTTTATAAATACTTTTTAAAAAATTCTTACATAAATAGTATCACTAATCATTTCTAAAACTTTCTTTCAAGTTCATCTTAAATTAAAAGAAAAATTAAGGATGGATCAATGACTTCTATACGCGAAGTTGCTGAACTACTTTTAATTCACACCGCAGCCTCAAGTGGCTTCTCTGGCATTATTACAGCGTGCATGATTTTTTTAAACTGTACCGGTGATGACAGCGATATCAGAACGCAGTTTTTCAAAGCTGAAATTAATCAAAACATATTTAAGAAGCAACATGTCACAACACCGGCTTAGCTCTTTGGTCGCGATATCAATTGAAAGAGCAATAGCTTGTCAACTTGATCTAGAGAAAATGATTGACCGATTTGCAAACGAGAAAGCGAGAAAACAACAAATTTGAAGTTTTTTTTAATGTGGAAACTGGACATGCATAAGTACATTTTGCCAATACAGTTTATAAAATATGTAGTTAATATTAGTAGGCACTCAGTGCTTAAAGAATTAAAATTTGTTTTATTATTATATTTATATTTATTAAATTAAATTTCTTATTGTTGAAATGTCTTGAATTTCAAATAAACTGTTATCAAGTAAGATTTTAAATCGAAATAAGAGTAGATAGAAAATAAATTTCGCCAGAACTCTTCCAAGAAACAAGTGGGCGCACCAATTTTACTTGCTCCAGGGCGCTGAATATGTAGCTACGCCACTGTTTGTTTCTGTCTATTTAACAAGGCATAAAGATATTTGGGAAAGTGCTTCTGGAGTTCTCAAAATAGACAAACGGAAAACTTAATGTGCATAGCATGTATCGAATTAAAGTAAAAATCAAAAGCCAAATTTGAACAAAACAAGCATCTAATGCAAAAACAAAAAGAAAAAAAGGTTAGAAAATGTATTTTAGCTGCCTTTATACCACACATTTGTGATGCAATTTTGAATACTAAGCAGAGTTGGTATTTCCGTTCTCATATCATTTTCCAAAACGATATATATGATCATGACCTTTTAAATGTTCTTCGTATTTACCAATTTTATTTCGGGAAAACGAACCAGACGGCTACGAATTCAAAATATGATTTTGAAATCATAAAGTCCATCTATAAAGAAAGTTTGGGAATATTTCTAAAAATTACGTTACTTGAAATTAAATAATCTAACAGAAATATATAAAAATAATACGAAAATAGACAAAAAACAAACAAAAATCAAGCACTCTGGGCATCCACGCACCAACGGCAAGATTCTGTATAAGTGCCGGAACTGAACCATAAAACAACAGAGGTAACCGACAGGTCTCGTCATCAGGGGGCCTAACCATGTCAGTTACCTCAAGGGGAACTTTCTGAATAGGATGCAGGTAAGCCCAAAAGACATCCCAAGGCCCCGAGTCCCCCAAGTAAGCAATAAGTCAAGAAGAAAATGAAAAGACAAACACAACTTACAGTATGGGCTCAACGCACCTTACATGCAAGCACACAAAAATCCTAATGCAAAGAAAAAGATGCGTACACACCCCAATTCCGTAATTGACGGTTATGGCGAAACAGCAGCCAATTCTATCCTAAAAGTTACGTCATTGTAACATTACTATAGCTCCACCCCCCCCCCCCCCACACCCCCATTACAGCTTAACCAAATGAAAACACAAATACTATTCTAAACATCTTTAAAAATTCCTGAGTCTAAATGCCATTTTTTTAAAACTTTTAAATTGCCGAAATTTTTAGGGAAATCGTTTTTTCTTAAGTTTTCCTCGAAAATGCTACATGCCTCCAAAAAATCCCCAGCGTTGTTACATATGTTTTTTATTCTGTAAAGTTGTGAGTAAAAAATATTATAATAAATTTTATAGTTTAAGACATCACGTCATGAGTGATTTTTTTTCTGATTCATATGACTTTCATACCATAATATACTTATGTTTATGTCTTTTCGTGCACTGCTTATTTCCCGGGAAAACCTTCCATAACGACCGAGCCGACAGATCAGATTTCCAACAAACTTCCTGGTTCCCAGACAACACTGAAAACTTGTCGTATGTCTTCATTTCACTGTATAACATCAACTGTAAAAAGTTTATTATAAAGAAAATGTTAACATTTCAAAATTTGGGGTAAATAGATAAATATTTCAATATTTCAAGTAGGTGAGATATGCACTTCAAGCGTATCAGTAAATTACAGAGCGAGATAAATCTAAGCCAGTATCATAAAAATGCTGCAAGATGTTAAGTTTTTTAAACGCAAAGGGGAAAAACTACAGCATCTTTCAAAGAAACGGTTGGTAAGCGATTGGTCCAAAATGCACATAGCTTTATCGATAATGTATCACATGTACTTATCACAAAATTAGATATCTTTATGTTTACGTGATGTGTTTCCTTGAAAACTAAAATATTAAATTTGACGGTAAATTTACCTGTCCCGTAGATAGTTCAGTGCATACATTGATACACTCTTCGTACATAAGTGGTACTGTTGATGGAATTCTTTTGTCACTCCTGAAATAATTCAAATACAATATTTAAAGGACGTTATAAATTACATAGAACACAGTCCCAGAAATCTTTTTTCAATACACTTAATTTTTGTAAGAAAATATTAGATAATTAGATGAAGAGATATTTTAAAGAAAAAATGATTTTCTTAGCATTTAAGTTCTTCAAACATTCGTCGCTCATTTGGTTATTTTTATCTATACATTTCAAAAAGCTATTTAACTTGGTCAAAATAAATCTATTATAAAAAAATCATATTTCGTGTTGTTTACAAACCTATGAATATGAGCATGTTAACTCCGTACACTGGAATGCCCTTCCACGATGACAGTGGGTGAGGAACGTGCGAGCCCTTCAGATGTCGCCCCTGTGGGGAAGGGGGTTGCTCGATCAAAATTGAAGTGGCACCAAGGGAGAAATGTTTACTTACCTGTATGGTGCTCCTAGATAATAAAGTAGTCAACAATTTCCGCGGTTCCGTGCGATTGTCTCAGACAATTGCTTCCGCATTAGCCCCCCCCCCCCAAAAAAAAAAAAAGGAATCTTAAAATATAATAATCTAATTTAAATTTACAGGGCGCTCGAAAGCGTAACGATTAAACTACGATCGCTACAAAAGAGCAGGAGCTGATCAGTGTAGTATAAACGTACTTCTGCATCTGATTTGTACAATATCCTGCGGTGTTCATTTTATAAATGTTTAATAAAAACTGTGATATGCTGCCCTCTCATCTACCTGTATATTTGGAAAGCGTTTTTCACCATTATTCTAGAATCTTCAGAACCAGTTGCTCGTGTCGGATGCAAGAAACGACCTTCCTTGCTTACATCCGGAGGTAGAGCAGAAAGTACTACATATTTGGCAGAGTTTGCCCATTTTAGGCGAATTATGTCTCCGTCGTATAATAAACCATCGATATTGCAAGTCAGAGCTATCTATAATAAAAAAAGTATTGAAAACAGTTAACTTTGCTGCTTTGTTTATAGGATGGAAATAAAAATATTCACATAAATTATACTTTTTATGTCGTTCAACGTTTTGGTTCCCGAAATGTTCAACTTCTTTGAAGTTTAAATCATTACGCTAGAAGTAGAGTTGTAAAAGGAAAGTATACACTGTTGAATCGACACGTAAAACATACAGCCAGAGCCCAAAAATCTACCTTCATAAATTCTGTGCAAGTACACTAAATCTCAGGGATACACCTCTAACAACATCGCGACTTTACCTTAAAGATTCTCTTTTCAACTTGGATGTAACACTTGATAGAGGCGGCTCGTGGAGTTAGTTTACCCCTCAAAACCAAAATAAATTTCTTACAGCAACCAAAAAAATTCCGTTTCCTCCTTTTCAGTAACAACCTCAACATACAAAGTACTTTCATATAGGTCGAAAATCCTATTTTCCCTGGAAGCATTTCTTATATTTGGGTTTTTATAGCTAATTCAAACTTACAAAATGTCTCAGTGATTCATTTTGTAACTCTCCCGAGAAATTTTAATGGCGGTTGAAGCATTTGGAGGTTCCCAAGCGCAATCTAGTTCTGAGACCCCCTTGTTCTATAAACTATTAATAAATATTATTTATTAAGATATTTTCTCACGTCGAAAAGGAAATTTTATTGGTCAGTTATTAAGTAGTAAAAACTTGTGCTACGCCGTTTGTCGTTCGACGAACGGCAAAATGCTCTAAAGAAGATGGTATATTTGCCTGAGGTTTTCAAAATGTATCCCTCTTCGAAACTACTAACTTTCGGGAGCCCCTGACAACCGGAGGCCCCAAGCGCGGCTCTTCTTGCTCCTGTGCCATGATCTGCCACTGACTTCAAATATGAAATCCCTACAGAGAATGACCGCCATCTTGAAATACTATCAATCCAAATGGTTAGCAGAGAGTTGTCGATCCTCTCACATTTTTGGGTTCTACATTATATAACTTACAAAATTAATTAATATATTCAAAAAAAATATGTATAATTTTAACCTGTTACATATTTACAAGTTTCGCTAACATTTTTATTTGGTTACTTTGTAATTCGGGGAATTTATACTTGTCATAACATTTGTCGTTCCCCCAAGCAACCCTAATCAGAGTCGCCACTGCATCTGAATTCCTTTCAAATCCTCCTCTATTTCTCCACGTTATATTTAACACAGAGTTTGAAAGTTTTTTCGAAACCTTTTTACTTTACGAATAGACAATATCCTCCCTAGATAATAGGAATTGTAGTTATTTTAGCTTAGGCACTACAGATCAAGTCAAACACAGTAAGTTTGGTTAGTTTGGAGTGTTACGGCGAATCTCCTATAAAACACTATACAGCCGGCTTTGGAAGGAATAGTTCCACAGAGTTTGGTGTATATACTTGAGTTGCAGATAAAACACATATTCCTACTCATTAACGCATTTAGATGCGGAAGATATCAATTTTATTATTATGTACCATATACTTACTGGTCTGCAAACTGTTTTTAAGTAATCTTCTAATTTTTCCTCTCGCATGGTTTGGACTGAAAACTAAATAATAAATTTGTTACTACATGTGACATTATTATGATTCAGAGGCGAAATTCATTTTGAATATGATAGTTTTTTTTCAGTATTAAAAATAGTTCCACAACAATGGTAAGGTTGTGCAAAATTGTCGTCATTCCATTTAGGAAAAATACAGTGTAACGCCATATTTATTCTTTGTTGTTGGAGTCTTTGGGAAAGCTGTTGTTGTTTCTAATGCCCCCTGGCCGGAAGTATTCCAGACCAGATCCATATAGGCTAGTGGGCTGAGGGGTGCGGATCCGGTTTATAATGGCACCACAAGGGTTGAGTCTGAATTAGCCAAGTGCCACCTCAATTTGATCTCAGTACACCCAGAGGTGACATCTGGAGGGATCGTACCCTCTCTGATCTCATAGATAAACTATCCGGTCTACGAATTTAAAGTGCCCATATCCGGCCAAGACACGGAAGAGAAAGCTGTAACTGTGCATAACGTAAATATAGCATAAAGAGAAGAGAATGCCTATACAGAAAAAGGAGAAGTTGTATTAAAAGCAATGCTTTGATCATGATAAACGTACTTGCACAAGTTTTCACATCGTACATTACATACGATTGAAAAGATCTTTTGCATTCGTACATAAGTTCGAAATGAGATTTTAGACGATATGCACGTTGTTAAGGGTCCAAAAGCCGTAGATAAAGCCCAATTATAGTGCTTAGGGAGTCAATCAGTTTGAAATTTAACTTTTTTATAAAACATTCGGAGACGCGATGAATTCTAAGCTAAAACTCACGAACCGATCGTGGCACCAAGCTTGTTGGTGGATTAAAAGGTTGTCAAGGGGAAGAGGGCTCTTTCAATTAAAAAATTTATTGAAAATAATCCTCCCTTCCGATGTTTCATAAAATGTTCTGGATAGTTGCCTTAAAGATATTTTGTGTATATGCAGCAGTATGGCTTTTCGTACATTTTGAAGCGTTAGTTGTAACTATTTGAAGTAAAAATTACTCAGACAGCAATTAACAATGTTACGTGGGTTTAGATTTCTGTACATTAACGCTATCTTTAATGTTTATGGAAAGCAATTTGGGCTTACTTCGTTCTTCATATGTTTTCCCATCAACTCTCTGAGAGCCGTCTCTAAATTGTGTTCTTTCGCCCACAAGCGTTTACCACTTTCTGCTTGCCAAGCGAGTGCTTCGGAGGTCCATCCACAGGTGTATCTCAAACGCAGTTCTCTAGCGTAGCGGTCAGTGCGTTTATTTATTTCGTGCGTCATTGTATCTGTAATTAAACGAAAAGAGGAAAGATAGATTGCCGCTGGTTATAAACATCATGGTCCCCATCTTCTCGCATTTCAAATTAGTATCTTTATTTTGTTAGACAATCAATCTGATGCTTTCAGCCCTCTAAACAAATCTGTTTTCATGTTCGCAGATTTAGCCAAGCGAAATACATGAGCATATGATAACCGTTGACGGAATACTAGCAGTAAAAATTTATCTAACCTGTATATTGTAAATGGGCGGCCAAGAGATTCTCAGAAGGTACTCAGCCTTCCCCTTCGTTACGACCTTTAGTGAAATGAAAGATCCTGATAAATTATAAATTAATAAGAAACTGGACTTAAAACATTTAAATGAAACTTTTTGAGCTAAGTACTAAGGAAAATATTTACAGGATAAAAAGAACATTTTATATACCATGTTTTTAAATTTTCTGTTGAATCATATAAACTTGACAATTCTATGTATTAATAAATACTTAAAAACATTTTTTTTGATGAATTATCCCATCAACTTGAAAGAAAATGAAGTTAATTGGAAATTAACTTGCGTTTAACGTTTCGTTCCCGTCACGACCGATAGATCTCTGCACCATTCTACAAAACAAAAGTAACTGAAAATTAATTCAATCCTGCTTAAAGATGGCTAAAAGTATCAAAAGAATGCATTGTCATCGTGTTCTGAGCTATTCTAAAAGTTTCAAATGTCTAGCTAGTCGGGAAGTTAGTTAAAAATCGATTGCAAGATTTGTACTGGACAAACAAACAAACAAGAAAGCGAGTTAATAAAAATAAAAATAAAAAAACCAAGGAAATAACGAAAGGTCTTTTAATCGTACGTGTTCAATCCTGTACATAACACTGATATAACCAGGGAATACCCTCTAAGAATTTGAAACATTAAAAACTCTAAAAAACTGAAACCTCACATTTGGAAACAGAAGCCTTTTCTATAATAATTATTATAGAGAATAATAATTATTACTCGAATATGATTATAATCATTCGAGTCAGTTTGACAATCGACCAAGAAAAAATAAATAAATAAGAGTAATAATAATGGCGCTTGCAATAAATAAATCTTTCTTATCCAAAGCTAAACCTTTGAACTAAAATATACTCTAAGTCAGTGGGTCCCAACCTTTTTCAGCTGGCGACTCACCTTTCCTTATCGGAATACCTCCACGGTCCATCGGTCCATGGTGGAGTAAAAAACCTTATTTGTATCGTATCCCTTCCTTATGTATATATAATTTACCATCAAATATTGCAAATAAATAAATAAATAAATAAATAAATAAATAAATAAATATATATATATATATATATATATATATATATATGGGAGGAGCGGCGTTGCCAGAGTGTGCACCATCTGTGTGACTGTGTGAGTCATCTGGGAGGGATGTAGTGGTTCTGTTGTCTGCCCCAGATGCCAAAAATCAAAAACCAAGAAAACAATCAAAACACAATTCGATTTGTTTCGATTTTTCTTATCTTTTCTGATGGTTTATTCGATGGTTTCTGATAGTTTTAGGATCGAGTCGCGACCCACCGGTTGGGAACCGCTGCTCTAAGTAATTTAATACGTTCAACAGTTTCATTGGATGAAATTTCCGTTCTTGAACATTTTTTTTTCAGTGCAGCAGGTACTTTTTCCTGAGGACGTTGACCCATTCACACTGCGAATTCGTTGGCTATTTTATAATAGAAGCACCAAGAGGGTACAACAAAGGAACGTCCATGCCTTATCCGGGATTCGAACCCGAGCTCACATCGTGGATGCCCGAGACGCTTACCATTATACAATGTTGGGGGCTTAGCTCCTGAACTAAGTTCCAGGATCCGAGAACATTTTTAGCTGTAATTTTCTCACTTCTATTCCATTAGGACACAAGAATTTCTAGCAATATGATTGGCTGCTGAACTAAGGTTCAGAATCCTAAAATTTAACAAGTATATTCATATAGTAACGTTTACTTACGCTTCCCAGAGTTAAAAAAAAATTTAAACTTCTTTCTATTCCTATCCCTAAACTCTTTTTCAATTTTTGTGTTTACATATGAACTTTTAGACAGATATGAGTCCCCTCTTTATTACTATGTCATTTTTCAAACGCATATTCAAAACTAGCTGAATAACCGTACTTCCCTACGGAGTATATTCAAATTAAATACAACGGTCAATGTATCCAATTAATGCCGAATATATATATATATATATATATATATATATATATATATATAATAATAATAATATAATAAATACAACGATAAATGTATGCAATTGATGTAAAAAAAAAATTATAAAAAAAATCGTAACGGATATTTTTAGACAAAATAATGTAGAAGAAAATATTTAAAAAAAATCTAATAGAACATACTAAAGAATACAGTATAGTTAATACAGTACAGTTTGAGGAACTTATCTTTTACTGTATTTTAATTTTTTTGGATAATGTCCAATCGTCTGCCGCATTAGCAAAAAAAAAAAAATATTTTTTTTTGTCTATTTCATTGTTATGCACGTGACGTAAAATTAGTTTAAAGTATCACAAAAAGAAAAGAAACCACGTGATCAGTATTTAATAAATTAAATTCTAAAAATTAATCTTTAAAAATTCACCAAAAATCAGAAAATGGAGGTAAAGATTCGAAAAAAATTTCATTTTAAAGGAATTTTTATGATCTTTCTCGTGATATAAATTTTATAACCCTCAGATTGTTATTTTAAATGCAAAGTTAAAAAAAGTTATCAAAACAGCTTAAAAATTTAATTTTAAAAGAATCTAAGAAGAATTTTTCAAAAATCTTTCTTAGTGCACCCCTACACTATAAGAATCGCCATGCAAAATTTCAGCCCTTTAGGTCCAGCGGTTTGTGTCAGTCAGTCAGTTACGGAACTGTTTTATATAGATAGATAATTTTAAGGGAGCACCGCTCAGGGGTCAAACCACTTAATTTGAGCAATTTACATTTGTAAACAAAAGAAATGCTCAACACTGAATTTTCGCTTCTTAAGCAACAACTCAAAAGTTTCTGCAGGTATTTAACATGTAATGTAGAGTAATATATAATATTGTGATATTTGTTTGCTTTATCGTTTAATGAACAATGTTCTATCGCCAAGCTTCACTCACATGATAGAGGAGAAAACTTGGCATTACAGCATTTTATACATATGAACTCGTATATTTGCTTTGAAATTAGATTACTTAATGAATGTTTTAATAAAATAAATTTTTTAAAAATACATATTAAATTGGTGTTACACGAACCTAATCGCCGATATCACAAAAAGGTTTATATAGCTAGAAAGCAATGTCTTGTCAAGAAAAATAACACAAGATGGAGATAGAAATCAAATTCTTTGACGATAATACATCGAAAGGTTGCCACTCAAGTTATATATATATATCTAGTTGCTTTATAATTTCTGAATGTAAAATATCGGAGTCGTAACCATGTTTTCTAAATTGATAGACCCAATAATTTTTTTTCTCCCCAGGCGTGATGTCAGTTGTCAACTAGTAGTTCATAATTGTGGGATATTTTGTGGCACTACGTTGCTCACATCTCTGAATTTTCCCACAACTTTCTGAAAATATTTAAATTCCTGACAGCAAGTGAAGGACCCACATTCCAGGACACACCGATCTCTTTGCGGTAAAATCTGAGCATGCAACTGTGTCTAAGTCGTAAAGAATAAAATTGTTGCACTTTCAAGAATAAATCAATAAATTAGAGTAAGCAAACATAAAACACAAAACATGTTATTTATTAAGCTCTTCACAGTTTCTTAAAAAATTTGGAGGAAATCAAAACCACAGATGGAAATTTCGCTAAATAAAGTTTACCGAAAGGTTTAAAAGTAAACAGCTACGACGGCAAAAATTATGTCGTGTGCCTTAGACAGTTTCTTTTTTCTCTCCCGCAAAGATACTTTTCGATAATCTTTTCATCGTTAATTCTGAATTCCGTATTCCCCCCCCCCCCTTTTAACGTAGGATTACGTTCCTCAATAACGGTCCTTCAGAGAAAAAAAAATTGTTCTGCGTCGCCAGTTATAATTTTGGCAGCGTGCCAAACCCCGTAGCAGTAAAGAGTTAAACAGAAAAGTATAAACTGCGGTTGTTTCGTTAGACGAGACTACCTGAATTTTAATTTTTTTTAGTCTTGACTCAAAAGTCTAGACCAGTGATTCCCAACCTTTTTTATACGTACGTACCACCTGAGAACTTTGTAGGGTCGTGGTGTATCACTGTTTATAACTTTTTGAGGGGGGCCAAAGAAATTCTATACACATGAATAACTTTACAAAATGTATTCAAGTATTAATAAATCAAAACATAGAAAATGAATCTACACAACTAGAAAAAGCCGTTTGTACGTAATTGTTGTTAACAAATGGCAAATGCGATATCCCAACACTAAAATGTCTTTATTAGAAGGCTTAATGAGAAATTTGCTATTGCATAATTCTTATTAGAGCTTCTGTCAGGTTCAATAGTGCTTTTCTTTAACCAGCCCATTGTGCTTATTATTATTGAACTCTTCTGCATACCACCTTAAATACTCTCGCATAACACCAGTTTGGAACCACTGGTCTAGACTATCTGGTTTACTCGATATCTTTTCAAAATGTCAGTCTATTCTTGAAGACTCATTATTGCAGGAAAGTTTCGATAAAAGAAATTGCAATCATCTTTTCGTGCATGCGTTTCTCAAACAAATAAAAGACAATCAAATTTCTGCAGCAACCAGTACGATGATATAATAGTTGAGGAAAGGGAGAGGACCCTCAAAGATTAATATTTTTTGTCAAAGGGTTCTTTTCAACGAAAAACGGTTAAAATTTAATAGAAAACAGTATTTTTGTGCAATCCTTGTGTCAGATGTGCCAGTGATTATGAAAGTGGCCCAAGTCAAGAATCTAAAAAAGATAAGTTTATCAGTTATTTCATATTGAATTCTTTTATATTACCGTAATCTGAAGCAATCTTTGCTAAATTGAAAAAACTGAATCGTTAGATGGAGTCTGTTGTTTCCTCATTATACAGAATTCAGTTCGTGTTCATACTCAAACCTTCTAATATCTCAAAAAAAAAATATGATTTAGATCACTTTCATAACCACCAGTACATTTGTGAGAAAGATTTGATAAATTGAGGGGGGAAATATTAAGTACAAGGACTGAAACATTCAAATTAATAGCGAAAGATGACTTTAAAATCAATTTCTAATCGCTACAAATATAAAAGGGCAATTCTTAAGCACTTTTAAGTTCTTGTGAAAATATGTCTAGGTACACCTAGTGTCAACAGAAAGAAACTATTAATAATGGAGTCTACAACTTATTTTGAGGGTGAGTTTGCTTACAAAAAGGAAGCATAATGCTAAGTGTCCACTTGAGAGAAAATCTCGAGATTAGTCTCAGGGTGTTATAAATTTGAGATCACTTACGCTCTCGAGACAATTTCGTGAGACTCGACAGTTACTGCAGTCTCGCGACCAGGAACATTTCGTGTCGACTTGAGAGTCAACTCAGTCAGTTGTGTGATTTGATCGCAATTTGCTTATTTTTATCTTTTCTTTCAAAATGGATTCGCGTCAGGCCCTAGCTTTTATAATTGCATATAAAATTGTGAAAAAGCAGAAAGTTAGGGGGGGGGGGGAAAGAAAGAGTTGGTTGGGAAAGGAAATGGGCGGATCGACGAACTGAATTCAGAGCTTATTCAACACTCGTAAATGAGTTGCGGTTGGAAGATGCACAACAGTTCAGAAATTTTATTCGGATGTCTGCAGTGCAATTTGAACTGCTTCTAAATTTAGTAAAACAGCAGATTGTCAAGCAAGATACAAAATTACGTGATTCAATTTCTGTTCATGACAGATTAATGGTCACATTTCGTTTTCTTGCTTCAGGTAAGCATATTTAAGCGAATATTCAAATACAGTAGAGTCCTACTACATATTTTATTATTAATACTACAAACTGCATATGTAGATCCAAGTTTTTGACCTAACAAAATAGGGTTAGCAAAACAGCTTTGTGACTGTACAATAAAACTCAAAGTTTATTTTATTTATTGTACAGCACTACAAAACATAGCTGTAACAGGCTCACAAATAAAATGCTAAAAGTACCAACTAACAACTGATGGGAAGGAAACAAAAGAAAATGACCATCACAGTTTTTAAATTTTGTCGCAAATTCTTCGAACATGCTCATTTTTTTTAATCTCGATTCCTGTATAATTTATGTTTCACGTTCCATAAAAAAAACTCCTATTCCTCATAAAGATGGATTAACTCCAACACTTCATCATATGTCCACTCTCTTTTATCTGGTACAACCTTCTTTTCGCTCATTTTGAAAAATCATTTACCGATTAATATTTATTGCAAAATAGAAATAAAAATTAAATTAAAAGAATAAAATCAAGTCTCAGCTCTGACAAAAATCTTCCAATGACAGAAAACTGGAGACTAAGTCACGAGAGCAGGAATGAGAATGTCCACTTGTGACAGGTGCAGTCTTTGATACTTGTACCTGCTTGTCTCTGAAACTGCTTTCAGGCCCATATCCATTTGTGAGTCTAGTCTCGAGACAGTTTTGTCACAAGTGGACTCTTAGCATAATATAGTGAAACTTCTCCAACCGGCCATATTTTGTTCAGTACCAATTCGACTCCATAGGGCTAATGTTGCAGAACAGTGTTTCCTAAACCTTTATGACTCGCAACCCCCTTCATGTTTTCCTCACATCCTACTAAAATAGCAATGCCAAAATTGGGGATAATACAATAACAATGCCTAAAGTGACAGAAAAGACTGGTACAAACTGCCGTTTAGTATTCGTTTATAGAAGGTTAAGGAAGGAACCATTCGTTTATAGAAGGTTACTTCCGGGTCCGAAAAGTAAGTAACCCGGATTTTCACTTACTGCCAAATAAAAGCTGTAGATTTCCAACAAACTGAGTTTGCTTGTTGAAGGAAACTTTTTCTTTTAAAAGAACCAGTGCCCCACAGTTTCATTATTTTTGGTGAAATTCACTAAAACTAGCCGCTGCGCAACCAGCATGCTCGCTTTAATTTTTTGTATTTTCTTTTGCAAAACAACGCAACTGAAAGTAACATATGTAAGGAATGTTACCATTACCTATCATCACAAATATATGTTGTAAGGGGTATTCTCTATAAGGGTTATTCTAGAACATCGTGATCAAAAAATGTGAATTTCCATTACCTCAGAAAAGAGTTAAAGATAAGACTGAGAAACCCAACATCAATGATTTTAAAATTTACATCCCTCTTTGTATATACTATTTTTCAAAATTAAGATATCTACACTTTATCATTACAACAAATAAGAAATTGTTGGGGAAAATTTTAAATATAGTGTTGATTACATCACTCTCTGTATGTATTGCTGTTCACAATTCAGATGTCTACACTTAATCATATCAAATAATAAATTGTTGAGAAAATTTCTTCACTTATAAAATGGAGTAAAAATTCAGCAAGTACTGAAAAAAGTGTAGAAAATTAAATATTACTGGTTGTTTATTGCTATGCCGGCGACGGTTAAGCCTAATCTTGCGATTATTTATGCTCTCTCTTAATGAATTATTTCTTCGCTTTCATTCTTGAGACTGTTCCCAATTTTCACTTGATCGTGAAGCTCGCTTTCGAACATTCCCGATTTCAGTGCTAAATCCATGTTGACATGCGGTTGCAAATTGCGGGCGGCGGCTAATGTTTACATCTGGTAGTGGCAGCCGTTGCCATTTGGAGTGTAGAAATATCGTCGATTTTTGTGCCGCATACCTAAGCGTTTTATATATATAGAAGTTATTTTAATTTTAATAAGACCATGGTGACCCCCTTAGGGATCGCAAATCACAGGTTTCAACGGCGACTTTTTTTTTCAGAACCGTTAATGGCTGCCATAGAGAAGTTTCACTATGTATTCTTAAAAAATATGCAGGTAATTAACACTATATGCATTCAGAGAAAAGAAATGCAGCCACAAAAACATGTAGTAGTAACTAAACTCTTTAATTTTCAAGGAGGTACAAAAACATTCCAGTACAATAGAGTGAATGACACATAATCACAGAAAGGAAAACATTATCACAAAGAAATTTAACCAAAATATTAATAAAATTACTTTGTAAAACTTAAATTTATAATTAGAAATTAAATGACATAAACTTTATTTTAATGATATAAAATTTTAAAATAATACGCAACATCTTTGAGTATTTCAGCTCCTCAGACAAATTTTATATAATTAATTAATGTTGAGAACACAACCATTTGCTGACTTGAGCATAGTTACAGAGAAAAGATTTAAGAGATAAAGGCATAAAAGAACACTTTAAATCAGCGGTTCTCAACCTGGTGAGGCATGAGGGATATTCAGGGTGTGTGCAAATGGTCAATAAAAATGTGTAGCATGTTTTTTTACAAAAATGGTGAAAACAAAAATTAAATTCAGCATATATATATATATATATATATATATATATATATATAATAATTTTCATATTTCTATAATGTTATTTATTATGTGTTGAATATTTTTGCTAGGTATATAATAGTTTCAATATTTTTATTTAATGTGTTGCATTTTTTTTTTTTTTTTTACACCTTTTGATCCTTCAACATTGTTAAAGGTATGTTTCAGGTCTAAGGGGGATCATAGGATCTGAAAGTTATTCAAGGGGGGGGGGGGGAGAGAGACATAAAAAGGTTGAGAATCACTGTTTTAGAATGAAGTATTTTTTAATGAACACATGACAAGAAATACCAAACCAGTAGGTAAAAAATTTGGTTAAGGCAAACCTAAAGCAATTTGTCTATTCAAATAATAGGCTGGAGAAAAGCTTAGAAAAGTGAGAAATATTTTAAGTGCCCACAGAAAAGTAAATTCTCTGTCACAGAAAAAAAATTAGCTAGTTAAGCAACTTGAAAATTTTATAAACCAACTAAAAAGCCAACTCTTCAACTGGGTATAAATATAGCCATTTTAACACAAGATATAATGGCATTTTATTTAAAATAGTCTGATACTTTCCAAATATAAATCACTTTTTAAAAAGACATCAAACCTAAAACAGAATAAAGCATTTAAGGACATAAATGAGCCTAACCATATAATTTTGCCTATCAAAAAATATAAAATTTAAAAGTCTTAATACAGAAAAAGTCAACAATACACTGGTTTCCCTCAATTCAATCAATAAGAACAGGAATTTTCAGAATGTTTACATTTATACAGATTAATATATATTTATTAAGAGTGTATTCATATATAAATATATGGCATTATATACATACACTTTAAAAGTGAAATTAAGATATTTTGTTGTAATAATAAAGCAAATTATTACAATGCAAGTATAAATTTCGGCTTATTCAATAGAGCAGGCCTGCACAACATATGGGGCACAGGCCATAAGCAGCCTGACAGCCCTTGTTCTGTGGCCCGCAAAGTCTTTTCAGAAGACACATGATATTAAAAAAAAAAAGAAAAAAAAAAAAAAAAAAAAAAAAGAAAAAAAAAAAGGAATATATTATTTTTAGATTAATAATATTACAAAAGGAATATATAAGCAATGAATATCAATTTTTGTTGAATTTTTAAAATAGTGTTTTATTATTTGTTAGAAAAAATATTTTTTGCTTTCCCATCTATATTTCTGCAACAAATTTCCATAAATAATATGGTCCTTATCCCAATTTCAGTTGTGCAGGCCTGCTGTAGAAAATAACAGCTGAGTAGAAAATTTATAAAAGCATTATTACTGAAATCTAATTTTAAATTTTTCTTAAAGGAATGTTTTCCATTTAAAAATGATAGATAATCTTATTCCTTCAGCTCACAATTAAATAAAAGAAAAATTAAACAAAACTAGACTTTCAATCAATAAATCACTTTCTATAGCAGATAAAATATTTCTATATCATCCCATCTTTCAGCTATGGGATACATCCAAGTGTTTTAAGGCCATTTATTATGCAATTGCTCAAGGATTAAAAATTCTGGAATACACAACAATTTATATGTAACAGCAAAAATTTATCGGCAGATTTAACAAGCTGTTTGGGAGAAAATATCATAGAACTTGGATAATTATAAATACAATATTTTTTATGAACACATAGTAAATACAAATAAATTTATATAAAGAATCAAATACCCTGATATTTACATAATTCTCACATTAAATTAATACAATATTTTTAAATATAACATATGACACTATTCAACTACATTAAAAACAATGAAATAAAACAACACAAACATAAGAAATGGAATGTTAAAATTCAAGACACAAAGAAGAACAGAGACAAAGACACAAAGAGGAACACGACTAAGAGAGCTTTCAAACTCAAGGGAGAAAAAAAAACAAAAACAAAAAAAAAATGAACCTACATTTTTAAAAAATAAGTTTAAATAACATATGAACACAATTTAAAAAAAGAGTTAAAAGTAATCTCTCTACAACATAAAACAATTGACAACTGGTTTTATAAGCCAATAAAAGACAAGCAAAAATTTAATGCAAGTTGGAAAATATACTTTAAAAATGTACACTTATACAGGAAAAATAAAAGCTATATTCAGCAGGAAAATCACTCAAAAAATTAATCTTACACAGTAACATTATTTACAATAAAATCTTTAAAAATTTAATGGTATTTTCACTTTATCAGTTCTTGGTGCAGATTTATGCTTTCAAAAAACAAAAATTATCACAAATATCCTACAACCTAGGTGCATCAGTGTTGACTGCACTGCAGGGGTGTTTGTATGATTAGAAAAATAAACTTTTCCAGAAGAAACTCAGCTGACAACATCTCACTAACCGTGCTTTAACCATGGAGCAAATCATCATCATCATACAGAGTCTGAGATGCATCAACAAGGACAAGTCTTTCTCCACCATGCTGAAAAAAAAAGTTAGCATACTGTTGAAGAGGTGACTATGGATTTGTATTGAACAAGTTTACACAGATAAATCTGGAATAATTATAAAATTGCATAACAACAGGATAGTTACATAACCTGGAAGATTTTTTTTTATGGAAAAAAGCATGGATTATGAATTGATATGCAAAAAACCACTAACAATTTTCACTAAGTCTTCTTAGACATTAATTTTCTGTAAGGTGGACGAGCACTTTGACATTCAAAGTATGTACCATAAATAAAAATAGGAGCTGTATGGTATCTCCATGACATCAGCAATATCCTACTTTCTCATTGCACACAAAAATCCTGTAAATAAAATCTGGCAATTTTTATTGACTTTATTTTACAAAAATAGCAAACCACCATGTAAGAACTTAAAATATGTTAGATATCATTAAATCAATCTCCAAAAAACACAAATATGAAATTAAATATTTTTTTTTACTATTTCAGCAGGAAAGTTATGACACAAAAAAGTGTTTAAGGGAAAGCACATTGTGCATTCCAACATTGGCTTGGCTTCTTTTATTTCAACCCAATGAAACTTACAAAATTTGTACATATATTACCTAATTAAAAAATCAAACACTCAATAAACACTAAATGTACATCCATATAGATATACAGCTTTGTAGATAAGCAAAACAGGTTAGCTAGTTGCATACAAATTATGAATCATGCAAAACAGGTAAGCGGAACACAAATTTTGAACAACTAAATTTGCACATTAGCAAATAACATTAACATACATAAAACATGCACGAGCAGGATGAAGAATTACCATATTAGAATTATTTCAAAGGAAGATGGCAACACATGCAATTATATGCAAATGATAGTTAGTGTGTATTCATGCAAGAAATTAAGCATAAAAGATTCTAGATCTAATACACAAATTAGACAAATGTGCCCAATAAAAACCCATTCACCAATTTTATATAAAAGTTGTGCTACCTTTATATGACTTAGAAATCCGATTGCAATTCTGTGAGAATGTCACCCTAAAAAGAGGAATTGACCAATGTATCATACTGTAGAAAGCAAAGGGGAACACAAATATGAGATCAACTTCTCCTAAAATAACTCAAAGTAATGTTATCTATTATTTAACAATACCAACAATTTATGTTATTGCGGGATGACAAATTGCATTCCTATCAATCCATGATACAGTGGGAATACACAAATTTTAATTTACAGGCTCGAAATAATTTTTTTTTTTTTATCTTAACTACCTACTGCCAGCAAACTTTTTAAGACACTTTACACACATACATAATGTACACACATATATATACATTCATCACTCATATCAATGATTATGTAAAAAGTGAATGAATTGGTTGCATAGTTCCCACAGCAATAAAGAAAGACCATACAGTCAATTTACATTCATGTACTCACATTTTATGAACTGAAAACGAAGATTACAAACACTATTAATTTTGTAAACAAAATAGCAAGCAAAACAACACCTCTAGGAAAATACTCAAAACATGGCATTTAATTTCACCCACAAATAGTCACAACAAAAACCAACATCTCCATTTTACAACTTATACTAAATAAATGTTATAACAAAATAACAAACTGCAAAATAAATGAATCAAAAATATTAAACATTCTCATGCTTAAAGCAAATATTTCACCTTTCATTTACTACTTTTCTTTAATAATAATAATAATAATAAATAAAAAAAAAAAGGAAGCTCAGCCACACATAGTAATATATGTACAAAAAACTACACACCTAGTATTGATTTAGAATTTAAAGTCTTACACAAAAATAAAACTTTTTGTAGAAAAACTGTTTTCTTTATTTTATGCTTTTTATAATATTTAAGAAGTAAGTTTGTGTTATCATTAACCATTTTTTTTTCAATTATTCACCAATAACACAGAAGTATCAACTCCAGCAATACACATTAACTTTTCATTTTCAAAACTTTCAATTAATGATAAATATTTTTTATCCACTTTTGTGTTTATATTTTCGAAATAAGAGCCCAAAGGAGTAAATAAAAATTTAATGAGAGATTTCATTTACTTATTTATTTCTTTTTGAAGGTCAATGAAAAAAGTAACGCTTAGCTAATTTACCAAAATGCGGTGTCTAAAAATCACCCCCCCCCCCCAATAAATTCATTTTGGCTGGATACTTGCTCTTGAATGGATACCAAGACATTGCAACATTACTGGTAATGAAAGGGCTGATATTTTGGCAGAGAGGTTGCAGTCTCTAACAACCAATTTTGTCTTTTTTTACCACCTTGCCTGTAAAAATATTATATAGTCTGTAAACAATTCTACTTCAAATTCATGAAGATGCTCCCAAGGGAAAGAGATAGAACCAGCTTCTGGAGAACCCAGTGCCATCTAACTTGCCTCATCAAACTTTCACTGCTAATTTTAGAATGATCTCCTACCACAACTTTTTATAGGGACATTTGTTTTGCATTGGTTTGACAGGTACTCTTGACTGTCCTTTGCTTATCTAATGTTACAGTCACACACATCTAGACATGCAGTCCCCCGACACTTGTTGACACATTTGGGGGGGTTGATTAGTTACGGTCAACCCCCCCAAGGTCCCTCGAATCTCTTTGATCATCTGCTTGAGAACCGACTAGGGATGCGACATCGATGTTTCGATAAAAACATCGATGTTTTAAACATCGATTTATTGAAACCGATGTTTTTTAACATCGATGTTTTGTGCTCGATGTTTTTTTAATGAAAAAGTACCGTAATTAAAAAAATTTACCATGTAGCATAATTTTCAGACTCAGTAAATGTAAGTCTGAATTCTGAAAAGGACGAATACAAAAGGGGGAATGATTCCTCAGCAAACAGACAAATGGCAATTAACAACCAATGAACCAATCAGAACGCTTGGAATGTTCCTGACACTCCAGAACCTTCCATGGGGTTTTATTTTACAAATAGTATATACACGAGTGCATCCATTTAAGTCTTTGTTTTGTGCTGGTTTTATATAAGTTGACGTTAATATTATTAGTAAGATGCTTTCCAAAAGTACCGTTTGGAAATATTTTTACAAAACCTCTGACAAATTGGCGAAATGCAATATTTGCCTTAAGTTCCTCAAAACTTCTGGCAATACCACGAATTTATCTGGACATTTGAAGGCAAAACATGGCAGTATTTACAACGAGAATTTTGAGTCATCAATGTAGCCCAAAGTAACCAAGTTTTTGTCATTTGTGTCTGCCCAATCAGAGTAAAATTAAATCACCCCCTCCTCCCACGACTAACGGAAGTAACATTAATGTTAGAGATTACTAAACCAGTTTTAAAACATTAATGTTCTAAAACATCGATGGTTTTTGGACGATGTTTTATTAGCATCGATGTTTTGTTATCGATGTCGCATCACTAGAACCGACTCAGGGCAGGATCGCTGCAGAGAAGCTTTGCAGAGCGCTGCCCATAAATATCACTCCTTTTCCCCCTGTGTACTGTGCTGGGCAGATGTGTGTGACTGAAGCATGAGGAGACTATGGCTTTTATCCATTTTTTGACGTGTTGTTTTAAAAGACTCATTTTACTACTGACAACTGGCTCAACAGAGCTAATTTGCATTGGGCTGCTCGTAAGGAGTTATGGTCAATTGACCATCTCTTGATGTTATGTGGGGGAAGGGGGGGGGAGGGAACCCCCCAAACAATTAACATAATTTTTGAGTTAGCAAAGCTGAATGTGAACTATTTTTTTTTAAATGCAAATGTAACATCTACTCAATTTACATATAAAATGCAGGAATAAGCAGTCTCCAAAGATATTTAATACACATTCAACTTAAATTCATGTAAACGAACCATTTTTCAAAATAACTTTGAAAATTCAATCAGGCATCCTGTTTACCGAATTCTGAAATGTTCTGGCTTTATTCAAAACCAGCTTTGTTCAATCTGTTCCTCCAGTTTTGAAGCACTTGACAATTGTTGTCCATTTGCATACACATTGTGAGCTCATATGCCTCATAGATACTCCACTGGGTTAAGATTGATAATAAGCTATTTCACAGTAACAAATACATTAAATCCTCTTTGAATAGAAAAAGGAGCAGAATTACCTTGCAATTTTAATTTACAACAAAATGATTCAATGACAAAAGGAGTGTTTAGTTTCAGTACAAAGTTCCCAGAATTTTAAGTCAATATATAAAATATTCTTCCACTTACACTTTTATAGAAGCTACAAATGCAGTTATCAAAATTTAAATTTCAGTTACTACTCACACTACTCAGTGGCAGGTTCTGATCTAAAGGAAAATATTTAAGATTTATTAAAAATTCTAGCCATCCAGTACTTTTCGGGAATTTCTAAAACCTCAGAGAAACTAATGACAATTTTATTTAGTTTTTAGGCCACTGGGCAATTATTTCAAAATTCTAAAACTCATTTAAACACACATGCACGAGCACACACACAAAGTGTTCATGCATGCAAATCCTCATCCCATTCCTCTACAGCAAAATATGATCATCTACAATAAGACAAAATTCAATTAAAGATATGCAATACAACACAATGAACAACTCTTACCCTTTTATATCTGAAATATGGTAAGCTCACTCTACCAAATAGACTTCTAAACCTGGATGATATAATGGCTCTGAAATTAAAAATATAAATAAAAATAATTATATATATACACACACATATATACCATCTGCATTTTCAGCAATGGCAACTTTTGAACAAATATTTTCAAAGTTTTACCAACTGAATCTTATAGGAAATACGAAGAAATGAATGCTTAATTTGATATGGTAAAAAATAAGATTTTGCTAATTTTTTTCTTCCTCTAAATCTTAAATTCTAAGAACTATTTTGTTGAATTAAAGAGTTTTATACAGTTCATTTAAATATAATTAAACATTAAATCCAATCAATTTTGTGATAAATTTTATATTCATAACAAGATGATGATTCAAAGGTTACTAACAAACATAAACTGAGCAAACAGAAAATAAAGTAGGACTTCAGTGATTAAAGAAGGGAAACTCTTGTATGAAAGCAAATCTGAAAGGATCTGTCCACAATAATTTCATTCTGTTAAAAAAAAAATCGAAAAATAATAAAGTTCATGAAATTTGTTTCATATTTAATGGGTCTATGATTAATCCTAGGAAGAATTCTGGCTGAAAAAAAGCTTATCACCTCAAGTATTATTACCTGATAGATCAACAGAGTTTGTACACATATTCAAAAGCAAGCCAATAAAATATCTCTCCTTCATTCAAACAGAAGACATGGATCAAAATTTTACCCATATCAATTAGCTGTATTAAATAGAGAATAAAAACATAGAAAGTATTTATAATTACTCTGAATTTTTAATTGGCGATTTCAATTTCAACCATCCTATAAAGGCACCCATACAATCCCAATAAGGGGAGAGCAAGAGTGTGAACAGAGTACTAGATTTAGCTGTTTTAAGAGAGTATTTTTAAAACTATTTAAGTTAATTTTTTTATTAAAATGTTGCTTCAGCTTATTCTACTTACAACTGGTTTGATACGTATGCATTCATTTAATGGAATGTATTTTAAAATTGCTTTAACAGTTTTTCCAACACAAAAGAGAAAAAAGAAAGGAAACTAATTTTTTTCTGTGAATAATTACATAAAATTTCGAATTGCATATTGAAAGAAAGAGAAACGTTATGTTGAACATAAAGAGAATTAAGCCATATTAGTTTATGTGCGTATAATTGCAGTCTCATTCATTTTAAAGTTCAATTATATGTATATATATATAATTTTTTTTTTTTTACCTTCTTTCAGCTTTGACAACAATAAAAACAACTATCATTGCTGCAATCACTCCAAAAATAATACCAACTGCTATTTCAGCCTTATGGTGAGATTCAGGTACATCTTGATAGGGATTAGATTTTGGTGCATTAGGGTCCTCTTTTTTCCTGCAAGAGAAAAATAAGAAAATGAAAAGTGGAAAAAGTGAATTTTTAAATTACAGTGGAATCTTGATATATCATTTTTTAAGGGACCTAATGAACCGAACGATAAATGCGGGAACATAACAAAGAAATATGATCGTCAGGACTGGGTGAAATAAATGACGCATATGGGAAAACGAGGATTCGAAGAACGATCAATCGCGATTCCATTGTATATGCAAATACATACATGAAATGAAATAAACAACTTTACTTATAAGCACAGTAATTCATAAACTGAAGAAATTTAAGGATGAAAAAATGAAGAAATTAAACAGAATTAAGAAATTTCCATATCATTTACTACCTGTGCTACATTAATTCTAAGGAAACTGCATACGTTTTTGAAGAAAGTTGCTTAACCCTTTAACGCATTTGCCCATGTCTGACATGGGCAAAAGTTACCGGCAAATTTGCACATACCCATGTCTCACACGGGCACTCTTGTATATCACATTATTTTATTTCTAACGCCCGTCTGAGATCTGTTCTATTAAAAATAGATAGGCTAGATTATAATTAAACTTATTTACCATAGATGGCACTACCATGCAGCATTTTTCTTGTGTAAACCACATGGTGCATTTTGATGATTAGCTATAAGTTTGTTAGGAATTCTTTGTTATAAAGCAGCTGTTTGGTGTGGAAAAGGTAATATATCCATTTTTATTACGTTAAATATCATAAAAGTAAACAGTTAACCATAAATTAATTTTTACTAAGGATTTTTGTAACTTGTTTAGAAAAAGTTATCTGATAATGAACGACTCTGATGATTTTGAATATGCCAATTTATCAGAAAGTTTCAGCGATGAAAGTGATCTCTTGAGTGATGGAAGTGAATATGAAGATAATGATGACGAGATTTTGGCCGTGGCAAAAAATTGGTATCAAATTAGTACAAATCAACCAAATGTTGCACCACCGAGATTTCCATTTGTTAACGATACAATGGGAGGCGTTGATCGGCTTTATCAGCATCTCCACGATTACCCAACAACAAGAAAACGAGGAAAAAGATACTATAAGAAAATATTTTTTCCTGTTGTGGATATATCCGTATAGAATTCATTTGTACTATATAAAAAAAGGGAGGAAAACAGGACCATTTGGAATTCCGTAAAATGCTCATGGAAAAATTAATTGAAAAATACCATTCAAAAGTGTTACCCAAAAGAACAGGTCGGCCTGGTTACCAACATGGGCCTTTGAGACTAACTGATAGGCACTTTCCCGAATTTGAACCACCGTCAGAAAAGAAAGCGACTCCTTGTAGAAATTGCGCCGTTTGTTGCAGTAAAAGAGATGAGAGGGGTAAAAAGATAAGGAAAGAAACAAGATACTATTGTAGGAACTGTAATGTTGAACTTTGTGCTGTACCATGCTTCATGGTATATTATACCAAACTGAATCTTTAGCCATTCTTATGCTTGTAAGTATCACAATTTGATTTAATTGGATTTTAATATTTTGAAATTCAAAATAAACATGTAATCAAATCGTTTACACTTTGATTGTATAATTAAAAAAGAAAGAAAGAAAAAAAGAGCAAATAAAAATAGCTATCAAGAGGTAAATACATACCTGTGATAACCTGAACAAACTACAATTGTAGGCCATTCAAACACATAATCACAGTTACCAGATTCATATATAAATTCTGGAGAACCCTGAAAGATAAATTATTATATTATTTTACTACCTATTTAAACAATTTTACAAATTACAATAACAATTACAAATTATTGTTATTCATTCCTATCAGTTAATGTCAAACTTTAAAATTTTCTATTGTGTATATGTTTTCAAGTCTTAATATCAGTTGTATAGCCAAACTATTTTAATCTAAAATAAGGATACACAAAGTTTTTATAAATATAGACCCTACATCTTTAATGAAACATAGGAGAAAAATGGAGAATGCATGGTTCCATTAATGGGGAAATTCAACAGCTACCACAGTCATAAGCTTCATATAAAAATGCTGTTGTAAAAAAGTGATTATATCAAACCACATACTTGGTGGGCAAAAAGTCAATAAAAACTTAAAAAATTCATAAAATCTGGAAAATAACCAAAATAAAAAAATATTTGGAGGGTTAGCATCGCTAGGTCATGAGAATTTTTTTAAGACAGGAGAGAAAAAAAAAAAAAAAAAAAAAAAAAAAAAAAAAAAAAAAAAAACCTAGAAAAACAGCCGGCAGGTGGCGCTGACATACACAAGTCAAAATAAGATATGTAAATGCAGAAAAGAATGCTTCTAAATCCTTTATTACAGCAGTAGGTGTTCCACATGACCCCCAACACAGGGGATAATATATTGCAGGCGAGTTACAAATCCAGCAGCGGCAGAAGGTCCAAATATATACATGACACCTCTCGGCGGATCGCATCTTTCTGTTAAAAACACATTGGATGCACCAGATAGATACACCCCTTTGACTTGTGTACGTCAGCACCACCTGTCGACTGTTTTGTATTTTTTTTTTTCCTGTCTTAAAAAAATTCCTGTGACCTAGTGATGCTAACCCTGCAATTTTTTTTAAATTTTGGTTACTTTCCCGGTTTTTATGAATTTTTAAAGTTTCTACGGACGTTTTGCCCACCTGGTATTTCTTAGATACACTGTTAAAGAATATTAACGTTTTATGAAGCAAATACATTTTTACAAAGAAACTTTAATATACAAAACAAAAAAAATATCCTTTTAACTTTAAAAGAAAAATTAGAGTTAATAATGAATTAACTAGAGAATAAGATGTAACTGAAAATTTAAAAGTAAGGATAATCAAACAACAGAACTAGATTTTTTTTTTTTTTTAGGGACTATATAAGGGTATCTACTACATAACAACAAATAACATACAACACCGGCTGATGATGAACACTCCAAATTTATTAGACTTATAACTTCTTTATTTTGATTTTTTCCACATGGCCTTGTACGTGACTTAAAGACTAAATGCAATTGAGAACCTAAAATGTAAATAAATAACACAATAGAAAAATCAAAAACAGTAAAACATTAATGTAACTAATACAAAAATTGTTACACACAATCCAAAACAATGAAACTAAAATAATTTAAATGTAGTTTAGTTACCAAATAATAAAATTATAATTTCTACAAGTGTAAACCAGAGTTTGAATTTTATTGAGACAAGCTAAACATGCTAAATATTTCTCAGGTCTTCATTGTTATCATTCAACAGCATTAATTTTTGTTTTTTATTAAAGTTCCTACAAAATCCATTCATTTATAACGAATTTGATAATTAATGAAAAATATGTTAATCAGAACCAAATGACTGTCAAGAAATGAAGTGGAATGGTATTGACTACAAGTGGCCTAATTATGGCTCACAACTCACATGCAGCTCTTTATTACTTTTTTGTTGTGCTTAGTTCAATGATCAATTTTTCAAATAATGTACATAAGAATTGCTTATAAATTGCTCTCTAAATTTAAAAAAAAATAAATTTTTCTATTTTCCCAAATATTAGGGGGAACTAAACAGTTTAAAATTTCTCTAAATATTATAACCTTTTTCTGTTTTCAACTTATCTAAATACATAGATATTCCCAAATGGCTCTAAATGCTGTTTATCTTGTCCACCCCTGGTATAGAAACTATCCCCTCTCTCTAGGACTCTACATGTACTACGAACTTTTATTTTTGTACAAAATAACTCAAACAATTTCAAGTTTTGGGTATCTCATTGAAGTACTAAGCATTTAAATTTATTAACACATTCTAAAATGCAATACTTATGCAAGGAAGAGAGATTTTGCTATTAACTAGAAACATTCACAACGATACATGCACCACTAAAAAATTTAATTGCTGGCAAGGATCTCTACTTTTTTCCCCCTTACTATGGACTCCTCAACATGACAAAGCTAACTAACAGAATGAACATAATACAATTACATAAGCAGAATTTATCTATGGGTTACAGAACTTTCATCTATTAAATATCAAGGAGTCTATCATGGAAACAGTTGAATTTGCCATGATGCCAAAAGGAAAGACTATGCTAAGATACTAATGTGAAAAATTAAAACTGTCAGAAATAAATAAATAAATAAATAAAAAAATTAATACTTTAAATAATTTTTACATCTAAAGCATTCTTCTATAAGGACAAAGTTTCCGCATATTTGTATTATCATGTTTTAGATTTTAATTTTGATTACATAGCTCCCAAGTGCCTATTATCTATATATATAAAGCAGGTCCGTAACTGACTGACTGACAGATAATGCACAGACCAAACCGCTGAACCTAAGGGGCTGAAATTTTGCATGGCAATTCTTATAGCATAGGGGTCCACTGAGAAAGATTTTTGAAAAATTCTTCTTAGATTTTTTTAAATTTAAATTTTTAAACTGTTTTTGTAACTTTTTTAAAGTTTGCATTTAAAATAATAATCTGAGGGTTATAAAATTTATAGCACGAGAAAGATCATAAAAATTCCTTTAAAATGATATCTTTTTCGAATCTTTACCTCCATTTTTTGATTTTTGGTGAATTTATAAAGATTAATTTTTTGAATTTTATTTATTAAATGCTGATCATGTGGTTTCTTTTCTTTTTGTGATACTTTAAACTAATTTTGCATCATGTGCATAATGAAATAGACAAAAATATATATATTTTTTTCTTGCTAATGCAGCAGACAATTGGACATTATCCAAAAAAATATTAAAATACAGTAAAAGATATGTTCCTCAAACTGTATTATATTCTTTAGTATGTTCTATTAGATTTAATTGAATATTTTCTTCTAAATTATTTTGTCTATAAAAATATCCATTGCGATTTTTTTATAAATATATATATATATATATATATATTTTTACATCAATTGCATACACTGACTGTTGTATTTAATTTGAATGTACTCTGTAGCAAAGTATGGGTATTCAGCTAGTTTCCTATAACTGACATTGACATTTCTAGATGGGGAAGTTCATTACAAATTCATATGAAAAATTAAAAACAATTAATTACCTCTACGAATGAAACTCCTTGTATCGAAGCTACCAATGTCTCTCTCAAAATTTGACTTAGTTTGACATACAGCTGCTTTAGAACAATCTAATCCAAACTGAGATGAATTTTGAGCAACACCACTCAGGTTAATCTTGTACACATAATGGTCATTTGTATTGTTACCAGGAACTGCAAATGTCCTTCAAGAAAAGGCAAACAGAGATATGATGCAATGTGTCCATATAAAGACATAAAAAAAATTGATCAGTAAAATTTTATATCTATATTTAATAAGTCATATTCTTTTTTCTGTCTTTAAGTTCAACAAACTGCTTGTTTCAATTTTTAAGCAGACTACTGTTTAGCTATATAGCCTAGGTTAAATAATGAGTTTGGTGTGAAATTTGAGATTTCTCATTTCATTAAGCATACTAAATTTTTTTCAGGTTTCAAACTTCAATATAGAGAGATATTGTTCATATACATACAATGGTAAAATAAAAAATTAACAGTTTTTGTTTTTATTTGAATTTAGTCCAGACTTTTATATAGGTGCACAGATGAATATAAATTATTGAAGGTTAATTTCTTAAATTCCCTTTATCACTCATATGATGCTATTCCATGGAAAACACAGCGACAGTTATATAGTGCAGACTATAAAGTAGCAATTTTTTGTTTACAGTGGATTGTTCCTAGTAATTCAGTAATAAATAGAAAGTTGAAATAAATAAAAATAATACAAGTGATCAGACTGTAAAAGCAGATTGATTAAATATAACAACCAGAGGATATCCTATTAATCACATTATCAAGATTCATATTGAAACAGCATATAATTAAAAAATGACTAGCTTAACAATAAACTAAAGAGTTACCAATATATTTATGTACAAAATGTCTGGAAATCAGATTTATAGTGACTATAACACACAAAACTACTTATTAAGTAAGCACTAGTTGAAATATAGTGCAGAAGAATGTTCTAATAGAATACAAATGCAAATTTTACATTCAAATAATTGATAAAGCCTTATGATACAGTGAAATAGTTAGTTATAGTCAATGCTTAGAGACATTTATGGTATCATTAATATGAACTGAAGATGCTAGACAATCTACATACACAAATGAAGAAGGAAATTTGTTTCCTTTAATACACTGAGTTTAAGTATAGTTCACAAGCTAGAGTCAAAACAGTTTTTTTTAATGTATGGAACAAACGTTATAAATTAAGCATTATTTGTTTAAATGTACTTTTCAAACTACAAAATAAATAAATAATAAAAAGATTATATATATATATATATATATATATATATATATATATATATATATATATATATATATAATAAAAAAAACATAATAAATAAAATAAAATAGATAGATCTAGAGGGAAATTATTTCCTTTTTGTAAAGTGGATTTGAAAAATTATAATTCAAGAGAAGAATCAAAACAGCATTTTTAGTCAAATAGTGTTTTGAATGTAATGAATAAATTTTATAAATTAAGCAATACAAAGTTACAATCGCAAGAAAAGTTACTCTGAATTGATTTAGCTTGAGTGATTTCTCCATCATAAAATTATGATACCTTTCAAAATCAGTTTCATACGGTATCATAAAACTGATTACTATAGTTAAAAATGTTCTAAGTGATACTTTTTAATTCATTCACAAAATCTACGATTGAATCTATGACCACAACAGAAATAAACTACATTCATTATTTAATCAATGAAATGTAAAGAAAAAATTATATTATGCACAAAATTTTCACAAAAACCTTGCAAAAAGTTTAATCAGGTTATTTAGAGAAGTACATACCTATTTAATATATCACTGATGTCAAAAGAAAAATCAAGTCTGCTATCTTTGATAATGCCATCTTTTTCGATCATTACTTCTTCCCTAAATAAAAACAAAAAAATTTGATGAGCCAACAACTTAAGATTAGAATTGAAAATTGGAGGTTTTTTTATTTATTCAATACTAATAAAGTACTGTACAAGGAGTTAATTTTAAAAAAAATATATCTCTGGCATAAGTACACTTTTTTTTTTTTTTTTAAAAGGACAAAAATTTAATATATAACTAGATTATTGAAGCAGTTCTAGTATTAGTTTCTAACTGTTCAGAATCTGTATAAAGATTTTACATAAAGAAAACAAAAAGCAAATTTTAATGAAAATATAAGGTTTTGTTCATAGGAATTTAAATGTTTTTAAACAAGCAGTAAATATTACACATAACCAAATAATAAAAGAAAACTCCATACGCATAATTACATAAAATTTACATGTATTCTAAGTTATAAAGGGTATTCTTGGAAAATGAGTTGACTAACACTTTAAAATATCCTAACATGAAGATAAGCCAAAACAGCACTACAATTCTGAGAAAATAAAAATTTTGTGACAAATTTTAAGGAAGCAGTTTTTCCATTTTGTGTGGATCAAATTATTCTTGCACTTAAGTTAAGGTTTGGTTTGGAGTGCTACAGAAGGGTTAATTAGACTGGGACCTACTGTTTAAGGTGAATTCCAAATGTCAATGCCAGGAGTGGGACTCTAACCCAGACTCTGGTACCAATACCAGCACCCTAGCCATTCAGCCATTGTCTGGCTGCACTTAGTCAAAGAGAACAAATAAGATATGTTTGGTACTAATATCTATAGTGGACATCTAATAGCAATTCACATGGCAAAACTAGCTAGATAACACTGTCTATAAAGTTATACAATTCTAGAATTTGAAAGAGTAATGTGACACCACTTTTATACTAAACTAGCTGAATTACACGTACTTCAAATTAAATTCAAAGTACGTGTAAGTACATTCAAATTAAATACAAAGGTCAATGTATGCAATTAATGCCAAAAATATATATATATATATTTATAATAAATACAACAATCATTGTATGAAATTGAAGTAAAATAATAATAAAAAAATTGTAATGGATATTTTTATAGACAAAATAATGTAGAAGAAAAAATTCAAATTAAATCTAATAGAACATATTAAAGAATATAGTACAGTTTAAAGAACATATCTTTTACTGTATTATAATATTTTTTTGGGATAATGTCCAATCATCTGCTGCATTAGCAAGGAAAATATATTTTTTTCTGTTGGGTCTATTTCGTTGTTATGCACGTGATGCAAAATTAGTTTAATCATAAAAAGAAAAGAAACCACATGATAGGCATTTAATAAATTCAATTCTAAAAATTAATCTTTAAACATTCACCAAAAATCAGAAAATGGAGGTAAAGATTTAACATTACATTTTAAAGGAATTTTTATGATCTTTCTCATGATATAAATTTTATAACCCTCAGATTATTATTTTAAATGCAAACTTAAAAAGTTACAAATCAACTTAAAAGTTTAATTTTAAAAAATCTAAGAATTTTTCAAAAATCTTTCTTAGTGTACCTCTACACTATAAGAAGAATCACCATGAAAAATTTCAACCCTTTAGGTCCAACGGTTTGGTCTGTGCGTTATATGTCAGTCAGTCATGGAACTGTTTTATATATATAGATATCATGGTTAGCAGTTTAAAGATGCAGTTAAGAGAGAGAGAGAGAAATATACATTAACTTACACTTTGTCAACACAAGCTAATGTAGTTTCCCACACAAAATCATAGTAACATTTGTCATCAGGGCCAGAAAACATACGAGGACGACCTAAAGTTTTGCCACACTGCATAAATAATCGTGTAATAGGATGTAATGGTGTGGGTGAACTGACAGATGCACAAGCTCTTGAATCACCATTATCAAAAGTTAGAAGCAAGTTTGTAGTATCTGTTGGAAGAAAGAAAATGGATTCCAATAGGCAAGAAGTTGATTTCATAATTGATATACATTACACACATGCCATGTTGCCATTTGAATCTTGAAACAAATTTTTAAATCATAACTTTTTTTAAATAACCATTAAATACAGTGGAATCTTGATCTAGCGTTTTTCAAGGGACCAACTGAACTGAGCGATAAATGTGGGAAAATAACAAAGCAATATGATCATCAGGACTGAATGAAATAAACAACACATACGGAAAAACGATGATTCAGAGAACGACTGATCGGGATTCCACTGTATTTTAAACAATTCATTACTAAGGCCATATAATACAAAGATTTTTTTCATAGAATTTTTACTAAGGCCATATAAACAAAGATTTTTTTCCATCGAATTTTTATGTATGTAACTAATTTAACATAAACAAACACAAAGCTCATATTTAATACATAAAAATACAAAGCCCAT
Source organism: Dolomedes plantarius (assembly GCA_907164885.2). Taxonomy (NCBI): domain Eukaryota; kingdom Metazoa; phylum Arthropoda; class Arachnida; order Araneae; family Dolomedidae; genus Dolomedes; species Dolomedes plantarius. Next base: position 169,690,844 of record OU015496.1, on the reverse strand, counting down.
TTATTTCAAATGTATTTGTAGCTTCTTAACTAGCATTTACATTTAAATACATCATATATTTAAATCTAAATACTAGCTTATATATTAAATATGTTTTTTAATTCATTCTTGAGAAAAAACTAGTTACCTGTTTTTAAGACTAAGAAAATTATAGTTCTCTCAAAATTTAAATAACAGAATTGATTTAAAAAAATGAAGATTCTAATTTTCATTTTTAGAGATGAAAATAGATGCTATTAAACTATTATGCTTTTGAGAGGAAAAAAATATGACCATTGTCCATTTGCAACACCCTTGGTAACAAATTAAACGTTATTTTTGGCATGAACCACGAAGGATGTTGTATACTTTACTGCAGACTTACAATCAGCATAATTCAGTGCTGGAAAATGACAGTGCCTCACTAACCCAATTTTGTTTGGCTTTTTATCCAACTTGCCTGACACACCAAAAAGGTTTAATCATTAAAAAGGCTTCAAGTTATTAAAAAAAAAAATTCTTTTCCTACAAATAAAAGTGATGGTGTATATGTACTAAAACCAATGTCAATGTGTAGTTAGTTCACTTTAAAGGAAAACAAATTGTTATGACTGTATAAAAACACTTAAAAAAAATTACTAAGCTAGTCTTAATAATAATAAACGAACAGTATAGTAAATATTTTAGAATTTGAAAAAAGAAAATTTCCTGTAATTTAGCTTCCTTCATTTTGTTAATTTTTTCCCTTGAGAACTAATCATTGAGATGTGAAGTTGACTGATTCCCTGTAAAGCAGTGGTTCCCAACCGGCAGTCCGTGAGTGTCACATATTTTAGTATAAACTAATAGTAAGCGTGTTAACTGTGTTTTATGTAATGAACTGTAACTGTGTTTTATGTAATGTAACTGTAACTGTGTTGGTAACTGACAATAAGAACTGGAGTGTACTACTGCATGTGGCAGTACGGTAATAGCACTAGTGTGTGCATGGCGACTGTGCCTTGGCTGTATATATTCATGTTGTTAATTGTGAATCTTATTAAAATATTTTATCAAGACTAAGTGTCTTCTCTGGCCTGATAACCACTAAATTACATGGTGTCAGAATTTTTCGTACCCCGTAATTAAATTTATCCTGATGCAAGAAGATTGCTGTTGTCTTCCAAGTGCATGCTCTCTGAGTGAGAAATTTGTAGTGAGCCTCCTCTGAACTTTGTGATCATCATCATAAAAAGGAAAAAGAAAATGGAGACATTTCGACCTCCAAGTGCAATCAATTTCACGTGCAGCAATTTAGCTGAAACTTGGAGTAAGTTGACACAAAAATTTAATAACTATCTCATTGCCTCAGAGAAAGACCAAAAGCCTGATTCAGTGAAAATAGCTATTTTGCTTAATCTTTTGGGTGATGAAGGAACAGAAATATTCAACACCTTTAAGCCAGAAGATGAAAAGAGCAAAGAAAAATTTGCAGATGTTATGGAATGTTTCACGAACTACTGTGTTCCAAGGAAAAATGAGGTCTTTGAGAGATTTAAGTTTTTTTCCTGTTCTCAGCAAGAAGGTCAGCAAGTTGATAACTACTTGACTGAACTGAAAACTTTAGCGTCCACATGCAACTTCAATGATCAAGAAGAAGGATTAATACGAGACAGATTAGTTCTGGGTATCCGAGAAAAGTCTCTACTGGAAAGACTTTTGAGAGAAAGTAACCTGACTTTGAAAAAGGCAGCAGATTTTCTTCGAGCAGCAGAGACAAGCAAACTACAAATAGAGACTGTAAAGTCAACATCGAAAGTAATGGAAATCAAGAAAAGTTGTGAAAAGCCTTTCAAGGGACAGGACAAGTTCAAAAAGAACAGTGCTGAAGATAGAATATACAGGTGTACTAAGTGTGGAAAAGACCACAAGAAATATAACTGTCCAGCTTATGGTAAACTTTGTGCTAAGTGTAAAGGAAAGCACCATTTTGCAGTTGTTTGTAAAACTGTGAAAAACCATTACAGAAGTGTGAACAACATAGAAAACTCTAATGTGGATTTATACATAGACAGTGTGTCACATCAAGAAGTAAGTACTGATAATAGTTTTGTAAATATTAATTCGTGTGATAATGTGTGGTTTCAGAAAATTAATGTTGAAAATAATATAATTGAATTTAAACTGGATACAGGAGCTGAAACTAATGTGTTGCCAATGTCTGTATATAGCAATATGATACTTCCAACAAATAGTGTATTGAGTAAAACTAATGTAACATTGCTTTCATATGGGAATTTCAAATTGAAACCAGAAGGTGAATTAATGTTAAATTGTACTACTAATCAGTATAAGAATGTTCCATTGAAATTTATTGTTGTTGATGTATCATCTAAGCCAATATTAGGGTTAAAAGCATGCCAGAGATTAAATTTAATAAGAAAAATTGAACAAATTGAAACACTCAGTAAAAATGATATTGTAACTAAACATAATGAAGTCTTCAGTGGCTTAGGTAAATTCCCAGGTGACCCTTATCGAATTGAAGTGAATCCTGAAATTAAGCCTGTAATAAACCCACCTAGGCGTGTACCTTTATCATTAACTAAGAACCTTAGAGAAACGTTAGAAAGGTTAGAATCTCAAGGAGTGGTGAAAAGAGTAAACAAACCAACAGATTGGGTTAACAGCTTAGTGGTGATTGAGAAACCTAATGGGAGCTTAAGGATTTGTTTGGATCCCAGAAATCTAAATAAAGCTATAAAAAGAGAACATCACATAATTCCTACTGCTGAGGAGTTAATAGGCAGACTAGAAGGGAAGAAGGTATTTTCTGTTTTGGATTTGAAGGATGGGTTTTGGCAAGTGCCTTTAGATGAGTCTAGTGCAGATTTATGCACTTTTAATACACCTTTTGGTAGATACCAATTCTTGAGAATGCCATTCGGAATCGCATCAGCTCCTGAGGTATTTCAGAAAAGAAATCTGACGTTATTTGAGGACATAGAAAATGTCGAAGTGTATTTCGATGATGTAATAGTAGCGGGTAATACAGAAAGTGAGCATGATATTTCTTTAGCGAAGGTTTTAAAAAGGGCAAAGGATTGTAATATTAAATTTAATCCTGAAAAATTCCAGTATAGAGTACCTGAAGTTAAATATGTGGGACAGATTATATCTAAAGATGGAATTAGGGCAGATCCACAGCATGTTAGAGCAATAACTGAAATGGAAACTCCATCTGATAAAGGGGGTGTAAGGAGATTCTTGGGAATGGTAAATTACGTGTCCAAATTTATACAAAATGTTTCTACCATAACATCTCCCCTAAGGAGTCTGTTAAAAGATAGTGTAGAATTTAGTTGGCTTGAGGAGCATGAGAATGCTTTTAAACAGATTAAAAGTTTATTGAGCTCGTCAACTGTTTTAAGGGTATTTAGTAGCTCTAAACAAACTATTATACAGTGTGACAGTTCTAAAGATGGTATAGGGGCTTGTCTCATTCAAGAGGGCCACCCTGTATCATATGCGTCTCGAAGTCTCACACAAACGGAGCAAAATTATGCTCAAATAGAAAAGGAAATGCTATCTATTGTATTTGCTATACACAAATTTCATAACTTTATGTATGGAAAAAAATTTATTGTACAGAATGATCATAAGCCACTTGTGTCAATTGTAAATAAACCAATATGTAATATTTCTTCAAGGTTGCAAAGAATGTTATTAAAGCTACTAAAATATCAATTTGAAATAGAATATGTCAAAGGTAGTGAAATGTATCTTGCGGATACTCTGTCTAGGGCATACATTAAAGATTTAGTAGTTGATGACCCTGAAATGTTGAGTATTGTTCATACTGTCAAACAACTTCCAGTAAGTGAAAGAAGGTTGGGTCAGTTTAAGAATGCCATTCAAATGGATTCTGAGTTAAAATTGGTCTATGAGTATTGTGAGAGGGGTTGGCCTGATCACATTCAAAATGTTCCTGCTAATGTAAGACAGTATTATAAATGTAAGAATGATTTGTTTATAGATTTTGGTTTGTTACTTAAAGACTCTAAAATTGTTGTGCCTTCCTCGCTCAGAAATGAAATGTTGTCATTAATCCATGAAGGTCATTTTGGAGTTGAAAAAAGCAAAAGTAGGGCTAGAGAGATCATGTTTTGGCCTGGTATGTCTAAAAGTATAGAGTTAATGATAGGTAAATGTGAAATATGTCAGATGTTTCAAAGAGCCAATATTAAAGAACCTCTTCTATCACATTCAATTCCACACAGACCTTTTGAAAAGATAGGTGTTGATATTATGGAATATAGAAATACCAATTACTTAGTTGTTATGTGCTATTATTCTAAGTGGATTGAAGTAAAAAAATTAAGGAGTAAAAGTATAAAAGAAATCATTCAAAGATTAAAGGTTTGCTTTTCTAGTTATGGGGTTCCTTCAATAGTAGTTAGTGATAATAATCCGTTTAATAGCTTTGAATTTAAGGCTTTTGCCAAAGAATGGGATTTTGAGTATAACTTTTCAAGTCCCCGTTACCCAAAAAGTAATGGAATGGCAGAAAGGGCTGTTGGGATCGTAAAAGCAATAATCAAAAAAGCTATCGAAGACAATAGAGAGTGGATTGTTGGAATAATGGAGTATAGGAATACCCCTATTTCGGGATTGAATTTATCACCAGCACAACTAATGTTTGGTAGGAGATTAAAAACTAAAATACCAATTCATAATAAGTTATTGGATGCAGAAATATTTAAAAATGTACAGGAAAAGTTAGTAAATAGACAGGTAAAACAGAAACGTTATTATGATCGAGGTACTAGTGCTCTGGAACATTTTAACCCTGGTGATAATGTGGCTACATATAACTTTAGTCGTAAGACTTGGGAACCGGCCAAGATAATATCCAAATGTCAGAATCCTAGATCATATATTATTCAAAATAGTTCAGGTAAAACTTTGGTGAGAAATAGAATACATTTGAGACCATCAAAAATTCCATTTGAAATTAAAACTGATTGGGATCTCAATATGCCTGAAGACCCTGAAACCTATAATACCAATGTTAATAATTCCCTGGTAACTAACACATCTCTGGAATCCATAAATAAAACTAAATCAGGACGTCTGATAAAAAGACCTGAATATCTGAATGACTACATTTGTAATTAAATGTCTTCAGGGAAGGGTGTCACATATTTTAGTATAAACTAATAGTAAGCGTGTTAACTGTGTTTTATGTAATGAACTGTAACTGTGTTTTATGTAATGTAACTGTAACTGTGTTGGTAACTGACAATAAGAACTGGAGTGTACTACTGCATGTGGCAGTACAGTAATAGCACTAGTGTGTGCATGGCGACTGTGCCTTGGCTGTATATATTCATGTTGTTAATTGTGAATCTTATTAAAATATTTTATCAAGACTAAGTGTCTTCTCTGGCCTGATAACCACTAAATTACAGTGAGAGTCTTGGGAGTGGTCTATCACCACATATAAAAAAGGGTCTAATATATCTGATGACTATCAGGTCTTGAATTAAAATTTCTGAAAAGTTTAACATAAATTACTTTATTATTAGAATATGATACAAAATAATTTTCATTCTCTTGGAAGCCCCCCCTCCCCCTCAAGTCAGTAGGGATAGAGGTGGTGGTCCACACATGGTTCAATTTCTGGCTTAGTGGTCTGCAGACTTCCCAACCCATAGGGGTTGGGAACCACTGCTGTAAAGTTTCATATACCCCAGTTTGAGAAACAATCCATTTACAGATAAAAAGACAAAAAAAATTGATTTACTTATAGATTTAATCTTCATATTCTGGACCATTCCTAGAGACACGTGGTATCCATTTGCATCAGACATGCATATAGCTGTTGTTGGGGAACATCCTAAAGTATCAGCAGTAGGTTGTATTCCACGACAAATATTAATCCAATACCTTTAAAACATATTTAAAATATTAGCAACAGTTTTGGTAATATGCGAGTACAAAATATATTATAGAAAACCTCAAAAATAAATAACTTAAAAAATGGTTCGACGCACTCGGATTATTTCAGCTGATTTTTCAAATATGTTACCAGGACATACTAAAATTGGAACTAAATTGTACCCAAAGGGCTTAGCACAGATTGCAGATATCAAACTAATGCAGAAGGGGGGGGGGGGACTACACTTTTCACTCTTCTAAGGGCCTTTTGAATTTCTCTGATTTTTTTTGTGTTCTTTCTCTTTTTATATAATTGTAATATCTTGAAATAATTACTCAAGTAGGTGCATATTATTCTGTTTCCCTTTTTTAATTTCTCAAAATACAGAATCAACAGTTTTGTGCTATTCCCTCCCAATCTTTTCTTATATTATTATACTTGCATATATTAACATTTTCTTTATCACTCAAAATTTTTTGACAGCTTTCTACATTTTTTATCTTCATATAAGGCTTGTTATATAATAGATAATTCAAAATGCACACTTTATAGGATTCTGAAAATTTTATGAATAAAAAAAGAGGTTATATTTTGATTTTTATACAGGGAAAAATTCATTGATATAAAAAAGCACAAAAGACAAATCTTTAATTTGGCAACATCTTCAGGACTTTGAAAACCTAATTTCCATTTTTGTGATTTTTCAGGACTTTCATATATTTAAAACAAGTAGAAACATTGTAAAAACAAATGGTATGAATTTAAGTTGAATAACAAGGTTTCCAAGCCCTAGTAAAAGGCATTCTTACAACTTGTATATCTTTCATAAACAAGTCACAGTAAAAACCTGTGCATTGAATATTCCCATAAATTTAAAAATGCAATTTTTGTAATATACTAAGTGTGAAATATAAAGCTAATCAATGAATCAATATAAAAATTTCATTTTTAGAAAATTTAATATAATTACATAATTTAATCACTGTAGATTAATTAAGAGCTTTATTTGAAATCAGATTTAACCTAGTAAACTTTGTACATACAGTTGTGCTTCTTAAGGAGTTACCTAATTGAGAAAGTAAATAAAAATATGGGAAGAATAAAAGTAACTTTTCAATATGAGGGGGGAGGGGGGGGGGAAAGGAATGAAATCCCAAGTGATTCCACTTTGAACAAAGACATATGTTATTAAGAAATCTTTTAATGGTTAATAAAATTCAAAGAAAACTTTTATTAAAGTAAGATTTTAACGTAGGATTATGTTCCTCCATAATGGTTCTCCGGAAAGCAAAATTTCAGATGTCCTGCATCATGAGTTATAATTTTGGCAGAGTGCCAAACCCAGTCTGCATCGCTTGGGCAAGCAGTAAACAGTTGAACAGAAAAGTTCCAAAATGCATAAAAAATTTTGACATATATATATATACATAACACATACATACATACAAAAGAGGTAGGCAACGATAAGTAATCCTACATAAATAACCCTCGGTCGTTTCGTTAGAAGAGACTACCTTAAATATTGTTTTTAAATACAAAGGATACACATAAAGAACAATTTTTTTTTAAGTATTACAACCATTCCTCTTTACCTAATTCTTTGAAAGTTGAGGATAAGGCACACAATTATGAATTTTGATATAATCCTACTTGTTAAAAATTAAGTTTGCTAAAATATATTAAATAATATTAAAACATATATTCATCAATTTTAAAAACACATGAAATGATAATCATTATCTTGGATAATTAAACCAAACATAAAATTTTATAGCTAATTACAATGATAAAGAGACAGTCACAACTTTTGAAACAAATATGTTACATACGTGTTATTCTTGGCATCTGACGAAACCCAATTATGACTGAGACTAGATAGTAGATTAAAATCATAATGCTGTCCATCTACATCAAAATCACACTGATACTGTGTACTGAGGCAAACAAGAGAAGTTTTCCACATGAACACAACTAAGCAAGTATATCTCTGAAAAAGAAACATAAGATGCTAAAATCAACCCACAATAAACTAAAAATGCGTCCCAAAATAAAGTAAAATTATGGAAATTTGGGGGAATACCCAAAACTATTCCTAGTACCCTGAAATTATAAATAAAATTAGGTTAAGTTTCCAAGATGTTTATAGAAAGCTACCATATTATAAAAATTAAACTTACCAATTAATTGGTCCAGTTTGGTTTTGGTTTGGTTTGGAGCACTACGGTCAACTTTTTGCTACACAAGGGCTAATTATAGACCGGGACCTACAGTTTAAAGCCGATTCCGAATGGCTATAAACATCCATGCCAGCAGTGGGACTCGAACCAACAGGATCCAAACCATTAATTGGTCCAACTGACCAGTCAGTATACAAGTAGTATTATGTACCACATATATATCTCAGAAAAATGGGAGAGGAAGAACAAATGATTTAAAATATTAGCTACTTATATACAGAGAAAAAAACCATAATATTATCAAAAATCTATATATATAAAACGCGTAGGTATGCGGCACAAAAATCGACGATATTTCTACACTCCGAATGGCAACGGCTGCAACTACAGGATGTAAACAGCAGCCGTCCGAAATTTGCAACCGCGTGTGTGTAGTGACTCGACGATAGCACGTAATTTGGTACAATTCAATTGCTGTATTTTACTCATGAATAATTTTAATTTATTCATTCGATATGATTAAGTGGAGATATCTGAATTGTGAACAATAGTAAATACAGAGAGTGATGTAATCTACACTATACTTTAGTACTTGCTGAATTTTTTTATTCCATTTTATAAGAGCTGAAATTTTTCCAAAAATTTATTTTTTGACATGATAAAGTGGAGATATCTGAATTGTGAACAATAGTACATACAGAGAGTGATGTAATCCACACTAGATTTTAGTACTTGCTGAATTTTTAATCCATTTTTTTTAAGTGAAAATTTTCCCCAACAATATCTTATTTGATGTAATGATAAAGTGTAGATATCTTAATTTTGAAAAATTGTACATACAGAGAGGGATGTAGTTTTTAAAAACATTGGTGTTGGGTTTCTCAGTCTTATCTTTAACCCTGTTCTGAAGTAATGGAAATTCACATTTTTTAATCACGATGTTTTAGAATCAGCCTTATAGTGAATTTAGCAATTATAAATTTTTTGGCTAAGATCCCACTACCCCTTAACAACGTATATTTATAATGACAAGTAAAGGTAACATTCCTTACATATATTACTTTCTGTTGAGTTGTTTTGCAAAAGAAAATATAAAACTAAAAGCGACCATGCTGGTCGCGCAGCGGCTAGTTTTAAATGAAATTTATTGTAAAAAATCTTGTGAACCAGTATTGGAAATGGTCATTTCGACGGACGAAGTTATTTATTAGTGCTTCTATTGTTAAGAACAGATGTAATGAAATGAGCCTGTCTCAATTTACCATTATACTTACAGGATAACCATGAGATATTTAAAACAAAGAGCATTTCAGTTTAATTCAGATAGCTTGTAAAAATGGAAAATGCAGATCACTGCTAATGGTGCCAAATGTATTGATCACTAAACTGAGACACAATACACAACACCTTTAATTACCTTATATAATATGGGTTCTCCCATTCCAGCAGTTGGATCACAAACAAAAATTATTTCAGAGGTTTTCTTTCCATTCACTAGATAAAAAAAATATATTAAATGGGACATCAACATGAAAATAATTATTACAATAACACTAACATGAAATTAATAAATAACCAGTCATAATTTCTCTCTAGGAAAAGTTATTAAGAGATACATTAAAATTAAAATACCTTAGGGGCTACAGGTTTTTGCCATTCATTAAAAATTATCTGAAGACACTGTTTCTATTAATTTACTTTCAATTTTGTTTTTTCACAACTAGCTTCTTAGACATACAGCATTAATTTCAACATTAATTCATGTGATAAACACCAAATCTGAAATATCTTCTCTTCTGTATATAATCCGTTAATAATACTTATACATAGTACGATCCAAAAGTTCCGGGAATTGGCATAAAAGTCCTTAACTGAAAAAGTTTATATTGCCGATGCACAACCACATTCAAAGTAATCACCTTGGGCGACGATACACTTTTGTTAGCGCTCGTATTCCTTCTGGAAGCAATGCTGGAGGCCATTTTTCGAAACCTCCCATAAGGCCTCCTGTGGTGCTGCTCTCACCTCATCTGCTGACACAAAACGGCGCCCCTTCAAAAGATTTTTCATTGATGGAAACAAATAAAAATCATACGGGGCTATGTCCGGTGAATAGGCAGGGTGTGGAAGTACATTCATGTGAGTTTTGGCGAAAAAGTGTGTGACCAGTTGGGACCGATGTGCAGGTGCGTTGTCATGCAGAATGTACCTCTCTTCACTTAGCCTGATCTGCGGCCGTTTATAACAAATGAATTTCCACAAATGACATAAATTATCTTCATAAGGCTTCTTGTTTACTGTTCTGCCTTCGGAAATAAATTCTGAATGACAATTCCTTGAGAATAAAAAAAATGCCTCTATCATGACTTTCCCTTTGCTCTGATCCTGCCGGAATTTCTTCGATCGCGGTGAGAAGGGTGATTTCCATGATGGAGAAGCACATTTTGATTGGATATCTAATAAATAACACCACGTTTCATCACCATGGTAGAATCCCCATACATCTTTCGTAGCATTTTTAAAGTCTCCGTAGGTTTTTTACCTAAACGCTGACAAAATTTAATGTTGCAGCGCTGTTCTTTAAAAACCACTTTTATTACGTCGCAGAACAAAGGTATCTATCTCTGGAAGAAAACAGCAGCGTGCACGGTTAAATCACTTGACATGGGTGAAACCAGCCTGAACACATACGGGGTACCAAACACACATAAGGGGTGTGTTTGGTAGAATCCATTCCATACGCTGTCACTTCAAATACATGCTTTTGTTGTCATAGATTACCGCATTCCCCGGACTTTTGGATTGTACCTCGTATACTGCATACTTAATTTATAATAAATTACTTATTGCCTATTAATATAGAATTATTTTCTATAATACTTGATTACCGATTTGTTTGACTATTTCTGGTAGGTAGTAATGTATCCATGTTTCCTCAAGTGTTATGAAAGAATGCAAAAATTCACCCGATTCCTTTCAAAAAACACCAAATTGTGCTAGGGAAGTATTCACTCATGCTTTTGATCACATGTTGGCAAACGTAACACCCACCTTGTTGACAGCTTTCTCATACCTAAATATGCAAAATATTATGTGGTGCTCTGATAAGATGGCACCTGCCTCGAAAATGTCATGCAAGTTTAATCTTTTATCGTTTATTATCATATCTTGGAATGTTTCAATAATTTCAGGAAACCGGAACCAGAACATTCCGAACCAGAGCATTCATCAGGAAACCGGAACCAGAAGGAGACCAGAACATTCATCATCACTTGTACTCATTCATTCACAAAGAAAATCAACAAACCATTTCCAAATCCTTTTTAAGTGAAGGTGTAAACTCACCATAATATTTAACATCTGAATCTAGTTTCTGTCGCCATTTTGCATCATAAGTAATATTTTACTAACACTTTTTTTTTTTCTCCTCCAACTGTGTTAACAGTAACAAAATGATAGACTAAGGGTCAAATCTGTTTTTAATTTGACATACATGTCTTTGAAACATACTAAATGTGTGAGCACCAACAATTTCAATACAGTGGCATCATCACTCAGGTTTTGCATGAACTTATCAAATGACCCCTCATATATATATATATATATATATATATATATATATATATATATATATATGTGTGTGTGTGTGTGTAAGTAAGTAAACATACAGCAAAGATCATTAAAAAGCTATCTTCTACAAAGGTCATAATTACACTTACTTCCAGATGGGCAGCTATCCCCATCATAGAAATTCAGAATTAGTCTTCCACCACTGTACCTAAACTTTTGTGATGTAGCAATTCCATAATTATATGCAACATTTCCAAACTGTCCACAAACACCAGCAGAATCATCACATTTTGTACCATCAGCTCCAAGCTTTGATGAGCAAATATTTAGTCTATATAATATGGTTGGGCCATCAGACACCTGAGAAAAAATAAAATAAACACAAATAAAACTATGTGACTTGCTTAAGGATAGTTTTGAATCTAGATCTCAGGGAAAAAAGAAAACAAAAAGCTTGTATAGACTTTTTTACTCCCCAAAACCTTTTGTTAAGTCCTAAGGAAACCTCTCAAACAAATTAATTAAATGGTACAACAAAAAAATAAGAGATTCTAATAAGGCCCTATCAAATTCTTAACGTGATCAACAAAATAATTTTTTTTCTAATCCTTTCCACAAATGCTGGATGTAGATCCTGCTTCAGAGCATAAACCGAGTAATTTCCTTTTCAGAATGTTTTATTAACAAAATACACATTTAACATTGTTTTATCAACTTACAGTAGATGGCTGACTTAAACACTTAAGCTTATTTTAACATTAAAAAACCAGTTCTTTTCTATCTATGTTTGTCCTATTCTTTATTTGGAAATTAGATGAATGATTCAAGTATTAAAATTTAAGAGAAATGCATCTAGAGAATAAAAAAAACCTCCTTTATTTCACAGAGGTGAGATGAACATTTGTGATCAAAATAATTAAAAACTTACAACTATTGGATTTATATATATATATATATATATATATAACTTACTTCATAATAAGGAAGCGTTCCAGTTTTTTGAAGAGGTAATAGATCAAAGTGAATGCCTCTACTATTGTCAGTATAGTTGCAAGACATGAATGATGAAGGTATTTCAGGTTTTTCTGGGCACACAATATTAGTTCGCCATTCAAACAGGAAAAAACAATCATCACTAAAATCTACAAGGCTTGGTTCTCCCTAAGTTGAAAAAAATAAATATATTTAAGTATAAGTTATGATAGCAAACATCTCAGGAATTGGCATAATACACTCCTTACATCAACCAAATTCATACAAAATAATTAGTCCAAATCTGTAATGTTTTTCTGTCATTTTTTTTTCATGCTATTCTTTAATATGAACAAAAAATGAATAGATAGAAAGGGAAGTGATGCAACAAAAGGTTGGCTGCTCTGTTTTGTTCAGTATAAAATTTCACTTTGAATTTGTTGCATCTTCAATAGTGTGAACAATATTTCTAAAAGTCTTGGCATGTTTTTAAAAAGTTAGGTAGAAAAACTTGAAGAAACAAATTAATAATCTTAAAGTGAGCAATAAAACATCAATGTTTGAGGTGGCCCAAAACTCACGACCTCTACCCCAACTATCCTTCTCAGATCACAAACATTGCCAATTGTCAGAGGCTGAACTTTTAACGGATGTTGATCTCAATCTGTTACACTTTTCCCTTCATTGTTGTTCTTTAATGCAGCAACAGCGTTATAATTTTTGTAACTGTATTACGATATCAATATTTATACTTATGTGAATAAGTATAAATATTGTCATGTTTGTCTGTTCATGAGATACATGATATTTTATCCAGCCTCAAGTTAATCAGTTACTCAAGTTCCTGCCTGATTATTAAACTGTGAGGTGGAAAAATATAAAAGCAACACAACAGTAATCCCTAAACAAAGCCAAAGCAATAAAACTACATGTAAAGGATACTTGGATTACACACTCACATAAACTGAGATGGTGCAATTCAAATAAATAGCTAAGCTGAAAGGCTAAGACAGGAAAAGCAAAGAGTATTAAGTTATGAAATAAGCAGGCTCCAAACTCAATTGCATATAATTATATATAAAGAGATTTTATTAGCAATAAGTCTCTCTTTTACACAGCTCCACAAACGTTTAGAGACTCTTGTTCAACTTTAGAAAACCACAAGTATAAAATATTAGACTTATTTCTCACTTTCTTTAAAGAACACTCGATACATATTTAAAAAACTTTAAGAAATAAAAAGCCTAATTTTTAATTAATAATTAAAATGACTTCACTTTCTATTGTTATATTTAAGAAAAGAATTAAAGCTCTTAATGTCTTTTCAATTAAAATTAATTGCATATGCATTCTATCCATTAAAGTATAGTACTTTCAAGGTCAATAAAATATGAAGACAAAGGAAGTTATGCAGATGTTAAAACTCACAAAGAGATTGCACAAAACCATTTTATAGGTACACAGAATACTCCTATTAAAAAAAATTTAATTGAAATAAATAATTTTTTATCTCCTTTTTAAATTTTACCCAAATAGTAGTTATTTACAAACAAATAAAAAAAGGGGAGAAATACTAAGACATCTTAATCCTACACATATAAAAAATTCGCAATAAAAAAAAAAATCTCATGTTTAACTATTTCAATTTGAATAATGCAATCTAATTTCTAACACAGTGAAATATAATACTTACTAGAATTTCCTTTTTTCACTTACAAATACATGAATAAGAACCCAAAATGCAATCTTTAAAAATAATATATTTAGGTATACAACACGTAGACTTCATTTTAATATGAATAAACATGCATACATACCATTCCAGCCTTAGCTTCACATAAGAATATTATTCTAGCACGATTCTGATACTTGGTGTTTGTCATACAAGTAGATCCATTTGTAAATATTGCAGTTGCATGACCCATAAAGTCTACAAATGGTGGATGTTCAACTTTTCCCAAGCTCTAATAAAAGAAAAGAAATAACAATAATCAACCATTGTTACTTTATTATGAACAAATCAATATATCAAGTATTTAAAATAAATAACACAGCAGCATTTAATTTTTAAATGGAGTTTTAAAGTAACTAACAATATACAAACTGTAACTTACTTCTGCAACACTTGCCCCAGTTTTAGAATCCTTTGACACACGACAAATAGCAGCACCTGGAGGACAAGACACACCTGGAATTTGTCCCAGAGAGTTGCAGACATTAACATAATAAGAAGCATTATCATTCATTACACCTGATACTCCAGTGTGATAGGACTCAGTTAAAGTGGTTAGATCATATAAGGCACTTCCATTCTTGATAGCACAATGCATTAGGGTTTGACAAGCAAGTTCTGTCTTCCAGCTGAAGAAATATGTGCAATCATATGATTCATACAAGAACTCTGGTTCACCCATATCAGGTCCACAACGAAATTCAATCAGCGTATTGCGTTTGTATAGACCACCATGACAGGAATCTCCATCTGTATAGTTAAGGAGTAAAATTCCATTTTTATATAAGATGTTTGTATTAAGCATACCACCATTCCAATGACGTTTTCCTCCCGATACTTCTTCTTGACACATACCAACACCATCTTTACAAGGATTAGAGTTATTACCACAAACACTAAGGTAATACTGATGATCTCCTTTCTTGTATTTAAAAAGACCATGATGTCTTAAAGATGAAAAATTAAAAAGATGTCCTGTAAGTGGATCTGTAAGAGTGCAACTCTCTTGACTCTCAATGTTTTTTGGTGGGCAAGCATAAACTGTGTGCCACTCAAAGTAATAGTTACAGCCATCTCTACCAATAAATTTTGGTTCACTATCAATAAGAGCAGGATCACAAGTAAATTCTATAGTCGTCTGCATAAACCTTGCAGTTGATACATCTTCCTCATTACATGGATCTCCAGAAGTATAACTTATTTTTATTTTACCATTTTCAAAATATGGAGGATGTGATGCAACACCAAGATTAATAGAATCAATTTTTGAAGAGGAATCAACTAAGCATGCAGCAGATGTATAAGGACAAAGTGAATTTGGTGTGTGAACAACACTGCGGCATACATTTATAGCAAATGTTTTGTTAGAGTAAGGATATTTTACATAATAATTTTCATTCGGGAGAGATAATCGGCTTAAATCATAATATATACTATTATTATCCATAACTGAACATTCAATAACATCAAATGGAGGACAGGCATGGACTGTTGGCCACTCAAATAAATAAGTACAGTCTTGGGCTTCAGAAATAAAAGTTGGTCCATCTTTGTCTTCAAGAGCATGATGACAAGTAAATGTTATTTTGGTTGTTCTATTGTATTTGCCATGACAATTACCAGAACCAGATTTATATTCTAGGGTAATTAGACCTTTTCTATACACAAGTATGTCACTAGGAAGTCCAAGGCTTTTAGAAAAATTTGGATCTTTTGGTTTTAACTGACATGCACCTGAATTTGAACACTTATTACTGACACCATATAGTTTATCACATACATTGAAAACATAGTTATATTCTCCTATTGTAACATTATAATTGCTATTCTTATTTTTCAAAGGGTTTAAATTAAATGTATAACCAAATAGTGGATCTTTTACTAAACAGTTTTCACCATGGCTAGCTTCAAGAGGACATGCAACAGGAGTATCCAATGAAAATATATATTCACATTCTGGAGTTTCACCTAAAAATTTCAACACACCTGTTTCTGAAGAACAATACAGGTTAATAGTAGTACTACGCCTAAATTGATTATCATGACATTGGGTGCCACCAGCATAATGAACAATAACAACACCACTATTGCTAACTAGAAGTTCATCCATTTGAGCTCCAAGATCAAATCCTACATTATTTCCATCATTTGAATTTGTCTGGCAGGAAGATGAAGCCCCACCAGGGCACTTATATAAAGGAGATTTATTAAGAGGTCGACAAAAGTTAATATGATATTTTAAATGAGAGTAACCAGGTCTTGGATCTGTTACTTCCCAATTTCCCCCACTATATTTTGCCAAGGGAGATATATCATATTCATGACCATATTCATCTATGACATTGCAATCATTAGCTGCCTCAGGTATACAAGTTAAAGATGTCTTTACTTCAAAAATGTATTGACCCTCTTCTTCACTTATGAATTCAACACTGTGCTCATCAGAAGAATTATAACATGGGAATTTTATAACAACTTCTTTACCTGATGAGTTAGATACAGATTTGTAAGTAAGAGTCAAGTCTTCACCAGCAGTATAACTGAGTATATAAGAATCAGAAGTAGTGATATTCAAAATAGACATACCATTGCTATCAACCTCACAAACACTGATATTTTGTGGTGGTTTACTACTACCTTGTCCATAACATCCATCAACAACTCCACCACAAATATTGAAGTGAAAGGTATGGCCCGATGGAGATTTAACAGAATATGGTTGTTTACTATTTAGAGGCATCAAATCAAACATGAAACCAGAATCTGGATCAGTCAATTGACAGTCATCTTTTGAAATCAGTTTTCCTGTTGGACAAGCTGTTTTAGTAGCCCATAAAAATGAGTACTCACAATTTCCAACTTTACCAAGATATCTGAAACCTGTTTGGAAAGCATCTTCTTCAACACATAAGAAATGTATTAAAGTAGAGTAGGTTGTATTTTCTCCATATGATGTACAAGTGTCGCCATTTGTATATGTTAAAGTAATATGACCCGGACTTTGAAGAACTGGAGGATTAATAGCACGCCCAAGGTTAGATATAACTGCCTTGTCTTCATTATTTTCACCCTTTTTAACAAGACATGCAGCAGCACTTGGATCACAACCAATCGGCAAAGCAAGAGATCGACACACATTTAAATATATTAGCCTTTCTTCATTATCTTCATTTATAATTGTCATCCAGTTTTTCTTAGACATTGATAATCCAGTTAAATCATATACTAAATATGAAAATGGGTCATGGACTACACATTCAGTGGAAATAGATTGAGGACACACAAGAGCTGTATACCAGTGAAAAACAAAAGCAAAATCTACTGCTTCAGCAAAAAGTGGATTACCATTTCCAGCATTATAATCACAAATAAATATAATGATTGTCATTCGTGATGTATGATTTTGATCATAAGGATCACCCGATAAATAGGTTAAATTCACAACGCCATCCATGTAAGAAAGATGTGAATTAGGTTCTCCAGCTTTCCAGGCAGTGTGATTAGATTTGTCAACTTGACAAATGCCTACATCTAAAGACGAATCTTTGTTAGATGTACATGGAGAATCTTTAACTGGTTCACAAACACCCAAATAAAACTCATAAGATGGAGAATCAACTTTATATACCTGTGATTTTAAAGGAGTCAAATCAAAACCTATACCTAAATTACTATCAAAAATTTTACAATTTGAGCCTTGTATAAGACCAGTTGGACAGGCATCAGCTGTTTGCCATTCAAATTCCATATGGCAGTCATCAATTCTTGTTAAAACTGGTTTAGAATTTATTTGTCCTAACTTACATTTAAATATAATAGAAGACTGCCAAAATTTACCTTTACTGCATGGACTTCCACCTGAATAATGTAATCGTACAGCATTTAATGTCTGGTCATATACTGGTGGTGAGGTAAAGTTCCCTAAATTTATATATTCTCCTGTAGCATTTAAAACACAAGCAGAAGAACCTTCACCACACATACTTAAATTTCCAAGCCTAGAAACTTGTCCACAAACATTAATAAAGTATTCAGCATTGCCTGAAGCCCTGCTATCTGTAGCTACCCATGGTTCTCCATCAATGAGTAATAACTTCTGGAGATTAACTGTTTTTTTGTCATAAGTAACAGAGCATGGTGTATCCAGTGGATGTTTTAAGCAAGCATATTTTGTATGCCACCTAAAAACATGGTTACAGTCAAATGAAGCAACATGTTGAGGTTCTCCTGTTCCATTATTCGAAGCATTCTCATCACATATGAAATTAATAACTGAGATTTGTTCTGTTCCATTGCATGCATCCCCCTTCAAATATTTAAGTATAACCTCACCATCAGCATATAGCAATTCAGCTGAATCTGTAGTACCTCCAATTTGTGATGTTGATGAAGTGTTACTGTAAACACAAACTGAAGAAGATTTCCATTTTTTCCCACCACACTTAAAATTTCCAAGACCAGAACATACACTTATATTAAAATAAGTAGATGTGTTAGGACTAAATACATTATATACAGGCACATTACGTAATGGACTAAGATCTATTTCAACACCATGTAACTCTCGAGTAAATTGACAAGATTTTAAGTCTCCTTTCAACAAATTTTCAGGGCAAGCATATTCTGTTTCCCATTCGACTTCATATTGACAATTTGCATCTGATATTAATTTTGGAGGTTGACTGTATCCTCTTGCAGGACATTTAAAAAAAACTGTGGTTTTGGGCTTGAGCTTACAATCTGATGGCAAAACTGAATCAGAATCTGGTGTTTTATAGGTTAGAACTAATCCTTCGGATGTGTACTTTAGTCCTTCAGATATGCTTCCAAATGAAATGATTTCCTTGCCTTTTACTCTACAAGCAGATACATTCTGTGGGCAGTTTACTTGTGAACCATGAAAAGATAAATCTGAACATACGTTTATTATAAAATCAATAGCTGGATTTGGAGTATAAACATTATAACCATCATTTTCTTTAATAAGAGGTGATAAATCCCGTTTATTTCCCTGATCATCCAATACATAGCATGGAACTTGTTTATTCTTTGGTTTAGTAGGACATGCAGCTGATGTCCTCCAAGAGAAGTTTACTTGACATTCACTTCTTAACATTAATTCTGGTGCCCCTAAATGTGGTCCACAGGAAAATAGAATCGTAGCTCGATATATTCCATTGGTTTTACAAAGTGTTTGTGTTTGAACATATAATGAGAAACCAATGCCAATATTATCTGCAATAGCATAGTCTTTAGTATTCTCAATAGCATTGCCATAACTTATTGCACTGTTTTCTGAAACTAAACAAACTGAACTCTTTGAACATCCCTTTGGTTGGATGGAAGAATAATTAAGAGGACGGCATATACTGATTTCATAATGAGACAATGTTCCATTTAAGGAGGGTCCTGTAACAGGCCAACCTGAGGATCTGCAAAAAAGAAAAAAAAAAGTCAACAGGTGAAAAATTAAAACCCTAAAAGCTCACATCTTAATGAAAACTACAATTTCTGACACAGTAACTTTATCCTGAGGGTATTCACCCATTTACACTGTGGTTTTGTTAGCTACTTTATTATGGGAATATTATTCAGATGAACTTACAGGACTGCTATGCTTATACTTTAGATGAGATTTGAAAGAGACCACTTCATAGATTCTTGTTATAATAACCACTATGTAGAGTAGGTGGCCAGTTGGGGATAATTGGATACTCAGTTTGGCACTGAAATATTGTAAAGTACCAAGTTGTACCAAGCATGTAAAAGATAATCATTTCATTTTTTTCCCTCCAATATTCTTGGCTTCCAGAATTCTATCAGTTTGTAAAAAATCAGAAGAGGATATCTTTAACTTAGATGTAAACTATTATAGACTCATTATTTATATTTAATAAAATTAAGGGGTCCGGGGTTGCCCAAATTGATCGGTAGATCTATACTGTCCGCCCGGCACCCAGCCTATGAGAAACATCACCGAACAGGGGAAAATCAACCCTCGGCCGAGTATGCAGGAATTGCTGCACAGCAAAGGTCTTTAGTTTGACAGTGGCTTGTACACAAAAGTGGGGGTGGCCGTAATCTCTTATGCATTAATAAAATTGAACAGAAATTCGTTCTCATTAATTTTTTTGTTTTGCTTCATTTAGATATGGTTTTAGCAAAATTGGAAAAGAATTTTTCCTAAAATTTTAGGGCTTTACCTGACATTTTACATAAAATTATCCCTCTGTTATGTTAAATCAAAGAATTACTGAAGAAAAAGGAGATGAATATATGCAAAGTAGAAGGTAGCAAGTGTGTATGTGTGTGTACACCTTTTAGATTAATATGTTAGATCATGATCTTTTAAGTTTCAGGAAATGGAATAAATATAAGAATTTCTGTTTTTTCTTCAGATAAATTATATTATAGAACAGCTCTTTAAAGAAATCTTCAGTATTTTCCGGGACTAGTTGGTTTCATTTTAATCGATGATGCATAGTTCTTGGTAGGCCTTTGCCTTCTTTAGAAGACTGTCCTAACAAGAAAACAATAGTATAACCAAACCCTGCTATCTCTAATGAACAATCATTCCCCATTTCTTCATACCAATGACTTTAATAACATTATCTTACCAGTCTTTCCTTCATGTATTTGCATTCTTAAAAAGTCTTTAATTAAATGCAGCCATGGAATGAAGTGTTAGATCAGCCTATACTTTAGAGTTTGGTTAACTTTTCCCCCAAATTATTACAGAACTACATTTACAATCAATATCTGAGTTAATATAACTCAAAGAAACTATATAAAAATTAACTTTTTATGATAAAAAATAAAAAAAGTCTGAAAAAATAAAGAAATTTTTATTGTAACTGTATTTTCATAGTTACTGTGCAGAGCTCTCTATCAACAGGAGTAGTAATGGAAACAATAGTTTTTATAGCCTAAAATACTGATAAGCGATCATTATTAGTTAAAAATGAATTTTTAAAACAGTTTCAAAAGGCAGATACAACTTGTATCAACAAGTACAGAGATTCCATAGAGCCTACAAAGCATTGATTCTTGAAATAAAGGTATTTTTTAAACAAATTTTTTGAAACAGAAAATAGAAATATTTGAAAATTTTGAGAAACAAAACTAAGTATCTCATTACATTATGACTGAAATCACTACATAATGTATTTTAGTACATATATACATATAATTAAAGAATAAAATTCATAATATATTTTAAAAGCCAAGCTTAATACATTTGGAGTGATTTAGTACATGTAGCCATTTATTATGTACGTCATGTAGTTTTTTCAAACATGAATAATATATACAAAAATTATATTCAAAATATTTTATGAGAAACTAAACTACAGAAATATTTATCAGTGAAACAAAAGTTAATTTAAATACTAAACTAGCAGAAGTGTATGAAAAAATTTATTTTCATAATTCCCTTATTAACATTATATAAAAGAAAAATAAATTCAAACTAAAACTACATTTCTAATCTTTTTTCACAGGAAAATCTTCAACAGTATCATGAAATCTCAGTAATTTATATTCAATTTGATATTTTTACAAATGAAAAAATTATATTGATTACATTACTCTAATAATTTACACTTTTAAAAAGTCAAATATAATGTCTTACAAAATTTAAAAGGCCTAATCTCTATCTATAGCTCAACATCAAACATTTAAAAAATTTTCAGATAAGGTTTTAAAAGCTGTATGTATACTCATGGATGATTCGTTTATATTATTAATACTTAAATTGCTGATCATTAGATGAAGATTCAAGAATAGATTTGTAGGAATTTTTCTAACTTTTAAGTTTTCTAGATTGGTAGTCTCAAGTAGCTTTTACAACAAATATATTATGCAATTAACCAATATGACACGACTAAAGGTTGAGAGTTATATGCACTAAATACCTTTTTTTTTTTTTTTTTTTTTTTTTAAAAGGGAGCTTCTACTGAACTGAATTTTACAACACATAAGTTAAAATTTATGTACATATTATAAAAGATAACAAAAATCAGTAAAAATTGATCATTCATTTATAAATGCAATTTAAAAATTATGATACTATCAGTACAAGCAATACAAAATTAAATTTTTCCGTCAAAACGATAAAATGAAACATGTATATATAGCAATGATTCTGAACAAAAACAACTCACATTGATGCTAACATTTAGAGACTACAAGGAAAATATTTGGTTCAACACTTTACTTCTAGAATATATATTGTACAATCATTCTCAAATTGTTTAACTAATAATAATAATATCATTATTTTTTTACAACCTAAGTCCTAACACACTAAAATTTACCTATATGACCCACATTGACATTTCTTAGGTAATTAATCATAACATTATCTGATATCAGTTGATTTTACCACAAACAAATAACATTTTATTTATGATTAGACATTGTATAATAAAATTCTTATCTACGACTGCCATAATTTAACTTCTATGAACATTAAAATCAACAGCACTGATTAAAATATAATTTAAGTTTTATAGGCAATTAACTCAAACTCTGCATAAAGAAATTCTAAAAGATCACCAATTACAAATCAAAACTGAATTAAGCAAAACTTTGAGTCTAAGCTGTTAGGAAATTCACTGACTTAAGTTACAGCACATCAAAGTAAGTTAAAGTAAAAGATATTTCCAGCCATATATATTTTAATCCCTCTATTTCGGTTTTCATTGATATTCACAAAATTTTTTTAACCATAAAATTCGAAACATATGTCATTGAGTATAAAAGAAAACCTTAAAAAAAAAGAAAAAAACAAACAAAACTTTGACTATCATAAGCTGGAACAATTAATGTCTATACTAATTTTAGCTCTTATAAAAACATTGTATCGAACGATATTAAATAACGTTGGCACAGGTTTATAGTCTCAGATTAATTGAGTAGCTCATTACCTTGTAAAGACAAAACATATTAGATAAAAGCCAATCATAAGAAAGATATATTTTGAACAAGAAATAATACACAGAATGATTTCAATTATATGCCGGTCATATTCTTGAGAATTTTCTGAAATAATGTCAGTACAGTTTTCGTCATATAAAATATTCGTAACAGATATACATAATACCAATATTATATTACGAGGGAGAACAATAAAATGATGTTTTTATTCAAGAATATTTACCTGTCCAGTGCTGACAAATCATATTTACCGTCCTGAAAAACACAACTAGAACAAACGTTACGAATTACACATATTGACAATAACAAACTGAAGAAGTACGCACAAATCGACATATTACATGAGACAAAATACGAAATAATACTGTAGGCACTTTAAAGTTTTTAGCGTTTTAAAACACAACTACATGAATCGAAACTACCAGCAGAAAGCACAAATAAAATGAATATGAACATTACTCATTATCACTGAAAAGTTACGTTTCAAGAATCACTATCACGTGCTACAGTCGCGCGGTTGACATATGACGTCATACAATAGACAAAAATATTATGCCAAAATGTAGTTCAAGATTGGTCATTCTTAAATGATGCAAGCGTAAAATAAACGAAGCTGTATTTCTTCTTAGACAATAGGAGGATAAAAACAAGGAATTTACATTACAATAAGTTTATGATTTTATTCCTCTATTATAAATGAATTCTGAGCCGAGTTGGAATATAAAAACGTATGTGAAACTTCTTATCTTTTCTTTAAAATATAGTGCAGATATAATCACGATTTATTTTTTATCATTAATTTCATTAGTCAAAATGATAAAGCATAGAATCTTATAAATAAAGCTTTATACATTCAAATCACTCATTCATCATTCTTTCTGCTTCTTTGAAACGCACATTTAAAAGAACACTTTTCTTGAAGGTTCTACAATTTTCTTTTTTAAAAAAGTCGTAATTCATTCATTATAATGGAGCAATTTCAATAAATTTTGTACAAAAAATTATAATTTCCCACTCAGCACATACGTCCAAATTTTTCTCACCTTCATCCGTTTCACCAAACGTACGAAAGAGACATCCTGGTGATGTGCATATCGCAGAGTAAACCTGATTGTCCGAAAGTCTATGTGAAAGGAACGTCCAAGTGGTACCACATTACGGACGTACCAAATGTCTACATGAAAAGAATGTACATTTGTTGATGTAATCTTCACAAACATAATCTGGACTACCAGTGACCAGCAGCGTACGCAGAAATTTTCTAGGATAAAATTATTAATTTTTCTAAATGAAAGAGCAGTTTTGAGCAATCAGTGCAAAGCTTAAAGAAACAATAAAGAAAGAAATACAAAGGAATATAGAAAAACAATTGCTACATTTGTAGTATCGCTTCGTCAGACGACAATTAAATCCTCATCAATTTATTCCACATCAATTTATCGTTTGGCCATCAAGATTTTAATTAAATAAGTTGAACATGTGTGGTAACATAAATGATATAAAAAAAGAAGAATCAATGTTTTAGTTGTGCCTGTTAGATGTATTCGATGTCAAAAAGTAGATTAATTATTTAGTTATATAAGCAACATCTAATATATAATAAATAATATTTATATTGGAGTCAGAGAAGCGTTATTATTATTATTATTATAATTATTATTCACCTACAATTAAAGACGCTCCCTTGGTGGACTCGTACGTGATAGAATCCTACTATGGCTGACGAAGATGCAAGCAATGAAAATGACCCTAGTGCTACAACTGCGGCTGTCGCCAAGGTAAGCGTCAAAGTTCCTTATTTTTGGAAACCAGATCCGAAGATATGGTTCCTTCAGCTAGAAGCACAATTTAGAAATGCAAAAATAACTAAAGACCAAACAAAATATGATTATGTGATAAGTTCCATAGAACCTGAGATTTTGTCACACGTATCTGATATGCTACTAAGTCCGCCACAAGATCGCAAATATCAAGCCATCAAGGACAGATTAATTTCATTATATGCAGACTCGGAGACTCAAAAAACTCAAAAATTACTGAGTGAGCTAGAACTGGGAGATAAAAAACCATCTCAGTTACTGTGTGAAATGCGTAATTTGGCAGGTGACAAAGTTACAGATACTTTCTTAAAACATTGTGGATCCAGCGTCTACCTGTTAATATGCGCAGCATTATATCTGTTAGTGGCGAAGATTTGTCAAAAGTGGCGACGATGGCTGATAAGATTTGGGAATTAAATCCTATTACCCCCCAAATAGCTGCTACTTCATCCATTACCGTAAACTCGGGGCTGATTGAAAGCTTACAAAAACAGATGAATGAACTTAGTTTACAAGTTTCTATTTTATCCAGACAACGGCACAGTCGTTCGTATTATCGTTACCGAACCAAATCAAGAGGTAGGAGTTTCAGTGGTAACAGGTCCAGTAATATCTGTTACTATCACGAAAAATTCGGCGACAAGTCATTTAAGTGTAAACAACCGTGTAACTTCTCATCTGGATCACAGACAAACAACCCGGAAAACTAGCCCCCCGTCTCTCATTGACGACAGGGAGACAAGGGGTAGAGCTGAGTCGTCTTTTCATCAGCGACAAAGAATCGGCCACCCAGTTTTTAATAGATACCGGGGCAGAACTGTCCGTTATTCCTCCATTACCTGCAGATAAAAGAGTTGTCTCGAAATTAGAACTATTTGCTGCAAATGGCACGAAAATTAAAACATATGGCCAAAAGTTACTCAAGCTTGATCTTGGACTCAGACGATTGTTCATTTGGCCCTTTGTAATTGCGGATGTGAACAGACCGATAATAGGTATAGATTTTCTTGCAAATTTTAACCTTTTGGTAGATTCCAAAAATCGCAAATTGATTGATGACACTACATTGTTAGTAAGTAAAGGAACTCCTTGTTTTCAAAATAATAATAATATTCCTATTCTAAATGCCGTACATGATCCATATAAAAATATTATTAACGATTTTCCGGATTTGCTAAAACTGAATGTAGTTAACAATAAGGTCAAAAATCATAACATCGAACATTACATAGAAACCAGAGGTCCACCCGTTTTCGCTAAGGCTAGGAGGTTATCGGCAGAAAAACTCAAAGCAACCAGAAAGGAGTTTGAATTTATGCTTCAAATGGGTTTATGCAGACCGTCTAAAAGTAATTGGTCGAGCCCACTACATCTGGCTATGAAGAAATCTGGAGATTGGAGACCTTGTGGGGACTATCGAGCATTAAACAATGTTACGATCCCTGATAGATACCCTCTTCCATTTTTAACGGATTGCAGTTATGTTTTAGAGGGAACAACAATTTTCTCTTCTATTGATCTCATTAGAGCGTACCAACAAATACCGGTTCGCGAGCAAGATATACCGAAAACAGCAATTCTCACGCCTTTCGGTTTATTCGAGTTCCCTTTCATGACGTTCGGCCTACGCAATGCGGCCCAAACGTTCCAACGTTTCATGAACTCAGTGCTGTATGGACTAGATTTTGTATTTTGCTACTTGGATGACATTCTAATAGCCTCTCCTGATGAAGAAACTCATCAGCAACATGTACGAGCAGTCCTCGAAAGACTAAACGAATATGGTCTATGCATTAATGCGGCAAAATGTAAATTCGGTCAAACTAAATTTGCATTTCTTGGGTACGAAGTGTCAGCTGAAGGGCTTAAACCTCTTTCAACGAAAGTTGATACAATCAATAACTTTCCAGAACCTAAGACATTCATTAGTTTAAGACGCTTTTTAGGTATGGTGAATTTTTATCACCGATTTATACCCTATTGTGCAAAATTGCAACAACCTTTAACAGCATTGCTCAGTGGTATCAAAAAGAACTGCAGAAAAGAAGTAACTTGGACGGAAGAAACAAGAAACGCTTTCCGCGCTTTAAAAGATGCACTTAGTCATGCCACGACTTTAACTCACCCATCCGAAAAGGCTGAAATATCATTAACGACAGATGCCTCCGATACTGCTATTGGAGCTGTTTTACATCAGATCTTGAATAATGAAAAACAACCCTTGAGTTTCTTTTATCGATCTCTCACGCCAACACAGAGAAAATATAGTGCCTATGACAGAGAGCTATTAGCCATCTACACAGCAGTGAAACATTTCAAATACGCCTTAGAAGGCCGATATGGTTTCACTTCTATGTTACACCTTTTAACGAAACATTGATTTATAAAGCTGAGCGAACTACCAGTGTCAATAAGGGCATTCAATTCTATCCCATTAATTTGTATTTCAGTCATAGACTTTTGCAGACAACTAGGTGAGACCGACACTGTAGCTAATGTGTGAACTGATGCAACAGGATTGTGGGAGACACGCTGTGGTTTAGATTTGCACACTTTTTGATAGTGTCCTTTTTTTCCACATCTTCTATACAGTATTTCCTTCGCAGGACACAAACTTCTTAGGTGGCCATCATTTCCACAAAAGAAACACTTTCCAGATTAAGCTGCGTAGCTGCAGTTGAATGACTATCCTCAATATTCCTGTCTGCAAAATCAGTGGCAGCTACAGAAATAGGATTTGAGGCATTCAAGTACGATGCTGAGTGTGATTCAGCTAGTTCCAATGTCCTAGCTTGATCAAAAGCATTTTCCAAGGTAATCGTATAATTTTCCAACAAACGTTCTCTGATACGTGGATTTCTTAAACCGCGGATAAACGAGTCTCTGATGTACTCACTCTTGTATTGATCTGCAGTCACCGCTTTAAAGTTACAATCCTTGCTAAGTTGCTTGAGTGTTTGTAAAAATTCAGTAACAGATTCACCAGTTTCTTGCATTCTAGAGGCTAGGCAATGTCTTGCGAAAATTTAATTTCGTTTCATAACGTAGATTGAGTCCAAAACAGTAATTGCAGCATCATAGTCTGTCGAATCGTTAATATACAGGAACACATTTGAAGAAACGTAATTGCATAGGAGCGGGAATTTACTTGTTTCCGTTAT
Organism: Dolomedes plantarius; assembly: GCA_907164885.2. NCBI lineage: Eukaryota > Metazoa > Arthropoda > Arachnida > Araneae > Dolomedidae > Dolomedes > Dolomedes plantarius. The sequence continues at coordinate 169,662,576 of OU015496.1, read as the reverse complement.
GATAGGAATTTAACGTAAGAAGTTTGAAAAAGTTCGTTTCCAGTGCTTTCATTTAGTCACTGCGCCAACACTCGTGGGATCGACGTCAAACTTTTCAGGTATAAAGAGCTGATCCCTCGTAAGGAATGCAGAACAAGTAAAATTAATGTTGATTAAATTGTAATGTGAGTCGAGTTAACTAAACATTCCTTATCTTTAAACTTAACATAAGCTTTAATCAACATTAACAACACACGTGCACAACAGACATAGCAGTCATCTTACGATGATAAAACTTTCGGTCTTGTTGCCAAAACGACCGTTGTAAAATAGTGTTGCCACTGTGATAATAATATACTACACTCCCCTCCCACAGCGTATGCCACTGCCGGTGGCGTAGGTACATACCATGAAACTACAGAAGGCGGAGTAGCTCTGTGTTAAAAAAGTGTCTCCCATTTGGTTGCCACTACTAGGTAGCGCGCGCGCCGATAGTTCCTCCGTTTTAACACGGAAACCATACGCTTTAATATGGATTTTTCGTATTTTTCAAGAGAAAACAGTTTTTTAGTGCGTTTTTAATATGAATTTATTTACTCAACTTAATAATTGTTTATCTTCATTCAAAATATTTATTTGAACTGTTTTTTTGCTAAACTTCATTAAAATTCTTAAGGGGGGAAATCACCTTTACACGGGCAAAAATACACTGATTTTACTACCAAGCTTAATGTGTTGTCAAACAGTTAATTTGTAATTAATTTAAACCAATTTTTTAGGGTGAATTGTACAAAGTTTTATCTTAGAAAACAAAAACAGAATTGTTGGGAGATTATTAGAAATTATTTTAGGAAAAAAATGTTTTATGAATAGTGAATCTTAGATCAATGCAATGTGCAGATTTTTTAAAAAAACTATAAGATAACTAATATATATTAAATTATTTGTATCTATTCTATCCATAGGTTATACTTTAATCTACACCTAAAATAGTTACCATATTTCACATAAAATTTTTTTTCAGGCAAATGTATTGTAATGTACAAAAAAAAATATAAAATTAAAAAAAAAATTCTGCAATTAAAAATTGTAATATGCACTTACCTAAATTTAGGTAGAAATTGTATAAACATGCAAGATATACATATATACAAAATTTTAGCAATTTGTGACGATTAGTTTTGAAGAAATAGTGCATACAAGTTTCAAAATAACAGTTTTTAGAAAAAGCAATTTAATTAAAAGCAAGTTTAAATTTTCTATAAATTACTTTACTATTAGATTTATACATTTGGCCATAAAATCGGTTCTAATTGTAGTATCGACCTCATTTTTTATAAGATTCCTTATATTCCATTCTTCATAATAAAAAATTTAGTATTTTGAAGGTTTTAAGATGATCTCCCTCATTAAAGGAAATGAGTAAATTATGATACATCATTTTCTAGAGCTAGTTAGTTACATGCACATATAAAAGCTTACACTAGCTGCAGCTACATAGTATGCAATGTCCAAACACGAGTTGACAAACATCTGACACATGAAGAGTCATACTTCATTATATAAACATATTCAGAATAATTTTGTATTAGTTCCAGCATAAATGAGTTCAGAATTTTGCAATAATTGAATAATTAAGGAAATGAAATTGCAGAAAAAAATTGTGAAAAAAATCTTTTATTGAAAAAAAATTGCGAGAAATACTACTGATTAACCAAAACACATACACACATAGTAATATAAAAATATTTTTATTTGCAGATAAGTATGAATAAGGCATCATACATAACAGCCTTTAAAAAGAAAAACAACATTTTCTATTAGTAATCACAAATAAATTCTAATCAGCGCTAATAAAATAGGAAGTCAATTCTGTATTTAATCACACAAAACTTTTAATTATCTTCCTTTGGAAAAAAATCAATCAAAGCACATCAGATCACACTTTTTAAAACTGGAGGTATAACCGTCAAGTTGGTAAATTACTGAATACAAATTTTTTCAGCGAATTAAAAAGAAAAAAACTCCAAATAACATTGACAAGGACAAATCAGCTATATTTTTGCATTTTTACAAAGTATGGGTTTCACTGTACTCCCAGTAAAAAGACCGGATTTTTTTTTTTTTAATTATACACAACACATTTTGCGTAAGCATTTATAGTGGCAATATTATACAATGAAAGCTTATTTACTTACCGAAACTAATTTAATAGTGATTAAATTCTATATTAAGGTTCCAGCATATTCATCAGTTTTATGAAGTTTTCATGGTGGAAATATTTTATTTCTGTGAGCAATTAAAAAAAATGATGGCTTTAGCTCAGACATGTATCTTTGTTTGCCATAACCACAAAATATGTTGAATAGAAGAAAAGTATTTCATAATTATAAAGAATTGAAACTAACAATATACACTATTAATACATTATTATAAAATAAAAATTAAATGCTTGATATACAATTTACTATAGATAAATTTGAACAAATAATTATACATGACAGGTTTTACAGATATTTACAAAAGTATTTATTGATATTGAGAAGGGAATAACTTTACAAATTGAATAGGAATACAGTTAGATTTAATATCGTAGTTAATTTTAATGGTATAATAAAAGCTATTATTCAGTTAAAATTATTAAGTGAGTAGAATATTTCAATTCAAAAGCAATATAAAATAAAAGCTTAAATTTAGTAATAAATATTGTGATTTATAATTTTGAATGTTTTCTTAATTTTTTAACATTAGCACAGAGTTGAGAATTTTGTTTTCTTGTTTGTATATAAAATGCATGCGCGTAATTAGAAAAAAGTTGATAACATTTTGAATTAAATTAATGTTATGTTGCTCATTGCAACCTATTACTGGCATAGGAGGACCAGTATTTCTTTTATCACTTGAAAAATTAATTTGTTATTTAGCTTATTAAAATTTAGTGTTTTGATTATTGCAATTTCTAGAATATTAATGACTTTTAAAAACAAATCTGAATATCTAACCACTATAAACAGCAATACTGATCAAAATAATTTTTTTAAAAGTAAAGAACCTTTACTTAAAAAAAAAAAATTATTTTGATCAGTATTGCTGTTTATAGTGGTTAATTTTTGTATGCATTGGTCACATTTAGAAAATCTGCTGATACTCATAACAACATAACCAGCAACATAATTTATTATGAAATCTGAAGACGATATCATTAAATAATCGTGGTCATCAATCTCATTAACCACGGCAGGTATGACTTCATCTGTAAGTCCCTTGTCAATAATTTTAACAAGCCATTCAGCCCATTCTATCTTCTTATCTGAAGATCTCATGGTCTCTTCAATTAAGGAAGGCTGTAATATATTCTTCCCCTGCAACATTGGATCCTTTAGGGCAGTGGTCCCCAACCCCCGGGCCGCGGACCGGTACCGGTCCGTGGATCAAATGGTACCGGGCCGCCCAAGGGACATTAAATTATTTCCATTTCATTTACTGTGGTATATTTCTCTCGGGTTTGTGCCAATCTATACCTTTGTAACAGAAGAAATCTTGTTACTATTTTAAATTATTTTATTGTTTAGTAAACATTTCAAGATTATGAAATAAAATTGCAGTCATAAAATTGAAAATAAATGCGCTTTCCTGAAAGAAAGAAAAAAAAACGAAACAAATAAAACGAGTTTTTATTGAACAATAAATAATCGTAACGTCATTTATACATCAAAATTATAATCACATCATTTATTAAATCAAAACAATGAAAAATATAAACAATCAACGTCCTCCCTCAGCGGGCCGTGGTAAAATTATCAAACGTTGACCGATCCGCGGTGATAGAAAGGTTGGGGAGCACTGCTTTAGGGGGCTTGACCAAAGAATATGTACTTAAAAGGTTATACAGCTGGAGAAACGTAGAGGAGTCGGGATGGTCGTTACTCCCACAAGCATGACGCATGATACGAAAAAAATCTCTGAAAAAGTAAAAACTTTGTAACATGAGAACCAATAAATTATCCAAGAATTGCAATGTACTTTCATATTGTTTTAAATCATTGTTTTCTATTTTTAAATGACCTTTATTTTTATGTGCTATAATTTGATTTCATACTAAAATATTTTAACATTTTAAAATAATTTTAAAATACTGACAAGGAATCAAAAATATAACACATAAGCCAAAATTAAAAACCTTAATAAAAAAAACCAACGTCTAAAGCATCCTGGTTCAGTCTAGCTGTCATTAAATAGGAAAAACCACAGTCTTTAGTTAAATACGTCATAATCTCCAGTGTGCCTTTTAAGGTTACTTTGAGACCTGTAGTTGTTGAATTCGATAAGAATTTATAATATCTCTCTTTAGTGAACTCCTCCCACTTTATTACATAATTTAGAATTTCTTCAATTGCCTAAAATGTTAAACATATACTGCCGGTTATACACTCAAGAGCCAAAACATTATGACCACCTGTCAATAACGAGTTGGCCCACCTTTGGCGCGCAACACAGCTTCAACCCGCCTTGGCATGGATGCCACAAGTCCTTGGTAGATGGCCGGAGACAGATTGTACCAGATGTTTAAGCAACGGTCACGCAAATCCGAGATATTGCGAATTGGTGGTCTTTGAACTCTGAGCTGCCGTCCCATGACATCCAAAATGTGTTCGATCGGATTGAGATCCGATGAGTTAGGCGGCCAGGACATTAACTGGAATTCAGCATCATGTTCCTGGAACCATTCCAACACAATTTTAGCCTTGTGACACGGGGCGTTGTCCTGTTGGAACATTCCATTTCCAGCTGGAAAAACAGAGGCCATGTAAGGGTGCAACTGGTCCGCAATGATGTTCAGATACCCTGTAGCATTCATGGTCTGCTCTACCACAACCACGGGTCCCAGAGACGCCCAAGAGAACGTCCCCCAAAGCATAATACCGCCACCACCGGCCTGTGTATGACCTACTGTACATTGAGGCCTGGAAGACGGCGTATCCTGACACGGCTATCGGCGTGATGAATGACAAACCGTGATTCATCTGACCAGGCAACTCTCTCCCACTGATCCATGGACCACTCGCGATGTTCCCGGGCCCAGCGCAGGCGCAGTTGGCGATGACGCTTGGTCAGCAAAGGCACACAAGGGGGACGTTTGCTGCGTAGCCCCATATCCAACAGTGTCCGCTGAATAGTGTGCTGCGATACTATTCTACTTGGCCCTGCATTGTATTGGGCTGTCAGCTGAGCCACTGTCTGGCTCCGGTTTTGCTTCACCATGCGAGACAGTCTCCGACGACCTTTTTCTTTGATAGCGTGTGGACGTCCAACACCATGTCGTCTACTGCTGGTTTCACCGTCATTCATCCACTTTGCATAAGTACTAACAACTGTAGGTCGCGAACAACCCACGAGTCGTGCAGTTTCGGAAATACTTGTTCCGAGCATTCGAGCCATTACAATCTGCCCTCTATCAAAGTCGCTTAGATCCGCAGCCTTTCCCATCACACACAGAAGTAAGTGAAAGAATGATTCTTCAGACTCTCCAGCAGCAGTTAAATACCACTTCCACTTGATCACGTGCCTTCCACGTCATCCAGGCGAATTCATTGCAAAATGTAGGGGTGGTCATAATGTTTTGGCTCTTGAGTGTAAATGTTAGAAATAGAAAAAAAGGCATCATTATATTTTTAATTAAAATTAATTTTAGTCATTTTGCACACTACGGATATTCTGTTAAATCCCCTCATGTCCAGGAGAGTTTGGGCCTGTTCACATAGGAGTCCGTTGCGTAGCGTTAAGGGAAAGATGGCGTTGAGACGAAAATAAACCAATCATAGGCGTTAAAAATTTCATTGCTAATCGTTTGGAGGTTTGTCATTGGTTAAATATATTTCAATACTTTAACGCCCCGCAACGGACTCCTATGTGAACAGGCCCTTTAACTTTAATGCTGCAGGTATATCTTTCGAACTCATGGCATCTGTGATGTTTGAAATTCAGCCTACCACTATGACGTAATATAATATTTACTAGATTCCTGCACCTGAGATTGTTTGCACGTGTGATATTATATTTTGTATTATTCGTATTTTACAATAACTGAAGATGGCAACTTCTATATATTTTTAGTCAATATGATGGAATATGTATTTTAGGTTGTATTTAAGACAAGGAACCAGTTATGTACAATTTAACTTCGCCGGGATCGCCGAGTAGGGCATCTCCTGAGATCGTCGAATAGATCTGAGATCCTGAGATCGTCGAGTAGGGCATCTCAGTCTCTTGTGATAAATATTTTGTTTTCTAATTCCCAATAAATGTTTATGTTGTTCAACACCTGAAGTCTATAGTACAAAAGAACCAAACGTCACATCACCAATGGCTGCATCCACAATTTTAATAAACTTTATACAATGGCCACAGTTTTCCAGTGACAAATGGTCATCTTTATACATCTCTATGGCTGCAGCAATACTGTTACTGAAGAACTAAATGAAAAAAATTATGTTAATTGTAAAGAACTATAGCAAACAGGTGAATTGCAGTCGTCTAAAGTAAACCCTTAAGATCAATTTAAAACATATATGAAATGCCATTTTCACATTCATCTTTTGGAAAAATTTGGGATAAATTGAATCCCAAGAAAGATTGGGACAAGCTTTCAGATTGAAGCCCTTTGGGTTATCCATTTCCATAACTGCCTTCCCAACATTTTGTATCAATAAGACCTTCATGAGTCTGAAAGAATCATAGAATATAGAAGTCTCATCATTTAAATACAGGGAACAGATGTATTACACGCACCTCCCTTGGCGACAAAATTTTTTTGACGCCAAATACTCGTCAAAAAAATTTTGTCTCCAACTTGTCGCCAAAACAGGCCTACGCGGACATTTTACACTTAAAATAACAAATATACACAAAATATCAATAACAACTCAAATATAAAAATAAATTCAAAACAAACTTACCAATGGCAATAATAAACTTTCAAAAACATGTCACAAAACCACAACAGCTACTTTGAAACATACACGAATATATCTAAAAACGGCTGTATTAAAATTCAAAACATAAACAGAAATGCTCAACCGCTACTTTAAAACACGCAAAAATATCTAAAAACAGCTGTATTAAACTTCAAAACCTCAGCAGAAATACTCAACCACTTATTTAAAACATACGCAAATATATCTAAAAACGGCTATATTAAAATTCAAAACCTAAACAGAAATGCTCAACCGCTACTTTAAAACATACGCAAATATATCAAAAAACGAAGACATTAAACTTCCAAAAACATTACACATATCCGCAACATCTATTTAAAACATACTCAGATATATCAAAAAACGAAGACATTAAACTTCCAAAAACATTACAGAAATCCTAAACCGCTACTATGAAACGCCAACAAAAATATCGAACACCGGTATATTAAACTTCCAAAAACACTACACAATACCACAACACCTATTCAGGGTTGCAACAAAAAACAAACATCACGCCAAATCGCATGGCTGCCAGACCAAACAAAAAAATCGCCAAACATAAAAAAAATCGCCAAATTGAAAAAGGTGCGTGAAACACATCTGTACCAAATACAGAAAGTCTAAAGCAGATATAATATAAAGAAAATTAATAATATACCATAATTTTTATATTAGAAGATATGAATTTTCGCATGTTCTTAAAAAGATACGGGAAGTCAGAAATGAACCACAATCTTCTCCCGGGATCACAAATATGACTGCAGCTTAAATTTTCTGAGCCGATACCAAATTAGGTCCACATGTTCCTGTTCCATGTTGCTCCATCACTGACGACAGCATCCACAAGAAAACCAGAATGCTCCAGCAGAATGATGCATTCTATAATCAGATATTGGAGCACTGTACCAGATGGAGCTCCTGTACTCAGAAAGCATGCCAGCGTTTGGACCCATTTACCTTTAAAGGGCTGGTACATGAACACTAAAGCGTGGTCCCCTTTCTCACATTTTTGATGATTCGGAGTGAACTTTCCCAAATCAGTAAAATCTTTTACCGAAAGTTCTCTCTGATCAAACACGAGAACAGGGGACAGCTTCATCTCATCAATGAGCAGCGTTCCTAAAAAGAAGCACAATAAAGAAATTAAGAAATAAAGAGAGATTTTGCAGCCATGATACACCATATTAAATTTTGCACAAGCATTACCTCGGCGGTCAAATCAGGCCCTGATTTTCCATTAGGCCCAGTAGGTCCGGGCCTAGGGATCCCCGAATGTTGGGCCCCCTCCAAAAGTTTATTTTAAAAGAAAAAATTCCCAATTCAATTTTTTTTAATTTTACCTTTTTTAATAGCAATTTTTTTTATATATCCTTTCAAATTTGATTGATTCATTCATCATAATGTTACGTGTTTGGGGCCAATTTGGCCTGTTATCGCAAGCGCGCGTTGTTCAGGAGTTCTCGTGAATTAAAAACCATGGTTTAAGCACGCTCACACGTCTACCATGGAGAAAGTAATAATTGCGGATTTCGGTCAATTGTGTGAAAATGGGTTTAGTTGAGCGGTTTTGTTTTGTTTTGCGAGTTAAATAGGTTTTTAGAATAAGAATTCAATTCAAGCTTTATCCTTGAAGAGATAGGTGATTGTGATTATTTAGGTATTTTATCGTGACGGATGTGACGGGAGACCTTGGCATAGATTTCGGAGGCCTTGATATAGTTGTGAAAGATTGTATATTTTCACTTGCTAACCGTTATGGTACAGATGTGTTTCACGCACCTTTTTCAATTTGGCGATTTTTTTATGTTTGGCGATTTTTTTTATTTTTAGCGATTTTTTTTTTGTTTGGTCTGGCAGCCATGCGATTTGGCGTGATGTTTGTTTTTTGTTGCAACCCTGAATAGGTGTTATGGTATTGTGTAGTGTTTTTGGAAGTTTAATATACCGGTGTTCGATAGTTTTGTTGGCGTTTCATAGTAGCGGTTTAGGATTTCTGTAATGTTTTTGGAAGTTTAATGTCTTCGTTTTTTGATATATCTGCGTATGTTTTAAATAGATGTTGCGGATATGTGTAATGTTTTTGGAAGTTTAATGTCTTCGTTTTTTGATATATTTGCTTGTTTTAAAGTAGCGGTTGAGCATTTCTGTTTAGGTTTTGGATTTTAATATAGCCGTTTTTAGATATATTTGCGTATGTTTTAAATAAGTGGTTGAGTATTTCTGCTGAGGTTTTGAAGTTTAATACAGCTGTTTTTAGATATTTTTGCGTGTTTTAAAGTAGCGGTTGAGCATTTCTGTTTAGGTTTTGAATTTTAATACAGCCGTTTTTAGATATATTCGTGTATGTTTTAAAGTAGCTGTTGTGGTTTTGTGACATGTTTTTGAAAGTTTATTATTGCCATTGGTAAGTTTGTTTTGAATTTATTTTTATATTTGAGTTGTTATTGATATTTTGTGTATATTTGTTATTTTAAGTGTAAAGTGTCCGCGTAGGTCTGTTTTGGCGACAAAATTTTTTTGACGAGTATTTGGCGTCAAAAAAATTTTGTCGCCAAGGGAGGTGCGTGTAATACATCTGTTCCACTGTTATATGTGTTCTTAATTAAAACTCTTTTAAATCACAAATTGTCAAGAAAAATACCTAGGAGCTGGAAATTGTTGAATCAAAGCGAAGATTAGTAGGAATACTCTGGTCTACTGCTGTATCTTGTTAAAAGAAGATTGTATGTTAGTTTTGCTGTCTATAAAAATCTCTGTTTTTCAATTGTGGTAACTGGCATATTTATTTCATTTCTTGAATTCGCCTGTAAAAAGAACTTTCCGTACCACGAATTTGGTAAAATATATATAGTTAAACACTATCTTGCCAAAAGTATCCGGACGCCCAGTGGTACGGACTCGGAAAGTCCTGAGGCATTTATTAATATGATGTTGGTCCTCCCTCTGCATCGATGACGGCCTGCACACGTCTGGGGATACTTTCCACCAGTTTTTGATAGGTGTCCATAGGAATTGACTTCCAGGCGTCCATTACAGCTGAAGTGAGTGCTGGCAGTGAGGAGGATCGATTTGGCTGGCTACGTACTATGCGTTCTAATTCGTCCGAAAGGTGTTCAGTGGGATTTAGATTGGGGCTCTGAAAAGGTCAACCCAGTTTTTGAACACCCATTTCGTCAAACCATTCCTGCGCAAGTCTCGATGTGTGAATGGAGCAGTTATCCTGCTGGAAGAGAAATGGGCCTTCCCCGAAATATTGCCATAGATTTGGGAGAGCAGCATTGTTCAGAATGCCCACATACATCTTACAGTTCATGTTTCCAACCACAGGAACTAAGGAACCCAGGCCAAACCGCGAAAAACTTTCCCACACCATGATGCTGCCACCACCAAATTTAATAGTAGGCCTAATGCAGTCACGTAAGAAGCGCTCGCCGGGCATCCGCCAAACCCAGGCGCGTCCATCGGACTGGCAGATTGTAAAACGAGATTCATCACTCCAACGAACATTTTTCCACATGTCCACAGTTCAATGACGGTGAGCTTTGCACCTTTGCAATCGACGATTCGCATTCTGGGGAGTGATGTTCGGCTTGTGAGCGGCTGAACGACCATGGAATCCCATGGAGATTTTTTAACTCTCGACGAACAGTCCTGCTGCTAGCACTAACGCCTGATGAACTTTGGAACTCCTGAGTGATTTCAATCAACGATGACTTGCGATTTTGTTTCCTACCCTTTTCAGAGTTCTACGGCTGCGTTCACTAATTTTTTTCGGCCTGCCACTTCGTTTTTCTGCAATTTCACTGCCTCGACGTTTTCACTTCACAATTACATCACTCACAGTGGATTTTGGCTTCTGTAGAATGTCCGAAATTTCACGAACTGATTTCCCACAAAGGTGGCATCAAACTATAATGCCACGATTAAAGTCACCAAGCTCCTTTGACTTATTCATTGTATCACAAACGCATATGACCTGACAAACCACTACCAACACTTTTATAGCTTTTGGTTAGACATCAAATTACGTCACCTGTCAGATCCACTTCTTTAGGGGGTAGTCCGGATACTTTTGGCCAGATAGTGTATGTATAGTTCATCATATGTATGTTATAGTGTATATAAGGGATTAATAATTTTTCTGGTTGCATTGTATTGGTATTTTAATGATGAAGTTAATATGTTGTATTGTTTTTGTTATTTGATAATGTTCTAGGCTTCTACGCTTCAAATAGCCAATTCTTGGTAAAATGGTACTTTCACAATGATTCATTATTATTATTATTATTATTGTTATTATTATTTTTTTTGTGTGTGCCAATTTTGGAAATTTTACTCCCACATGAGTATTAGGGCGCCCCCATTCCGAGTTGTGCCTATAGGCAAGAATTTTCTAAATTAAGCCCAGGGTCAGATACCTCCATGTCACCAGCTTTCTTTTTCATACACATAAATATACTTTTCTGAAACCCATACACCACCTTAACAGACTGAATATAATTCATTAGGGTATGCGGAGAAGGCAAAGAAAGTATATTATGCTCCCGTAGATGTTTTTTTATTCTCTGCAGCAAGCACTCATAAATCCACTGCCTTGAGTATCCCACGGTCGCACTGCATTTTGCTTTTGTAGCTGAAACACATGTTTTTATTGCCATTTGTTGTTGGGATAGCAAATGAGCAATAGCTTCTTGCAAACCCTTTTCCTTCACTTCAGCACATAAACGTTTAGATCTCAGGAGATCATTTCTTAACTGCAATACCTATGTAAAGAAATAGTTAAAAATAAATACACTGTCAAATTAAAAATAAATTTAAAATGTCTTACTTAAAAATTTTCCTTTAAGGTTAACCTTCTTCTTCAAACGAGAATTCCTTTTTGTAATATTTTTCATCCGTAACGCAATTTTAAAATTTTTCTTGGCTGCAAGCCTTAATTCTTTTTTTCTTTTGAAGTCGTTTTTTCTCTTCATAGATCAACAACACGCACTACAAAGTATTTGTTTATTTTTCTCAGAGAGATTCCCAAGATAACTAATAGACATCCTAAAATAAAATGAAACAGTAAGTAAAGTTCAAGAACAAATGCTACCACCCACTGAAAAAGATTAAAATTAGTCTTACCCTGATTCAGCATTTTTGCAAATTACTAAATAATTAACACGCTGTAGTAAAAATGACAGGCTTTCAACATCATACACATCAACATTCAGTAATATTTCTATATTTCCCCAAAAAATCTGAAATTTGAAAAGCAGTGTATTTTAATTTCTATTGTAATGAAGCGCTTTCAAAAATTAAAATTAATATTGTAAGAGAAACTAAAAGGTTCGAAAGCTTGCTTTATTACATTTTGTGGTTAAGGTCGGGAACGTCTTTGATGCCGACGTGATTATAGGGCAAAGCGTTTGTGAGCGACGTTAGCCAATTTATGAAAGTTATATGAGCCTAGCGTATGTGGGGTCTGTGATTCTAGACGCAGATAAGCGCGGGATGGCACCAATTGTGACTTATGCAACAATGACTCTTTGTGGGTGATTGATTGAGGGGTTCGTAAGTAGACCACGAGGTTTAGCGGTGTTTTTCGGGTTGTCATCAACTGTTTGCAACATTACGTAAGAGGGGCGTCTTTGGATAAGAAAGATGTTAGCGAATGAGAGGTTTTTAAGTGTAGAGACTCAGCAAATCAAAAGATGTGAGTTTCCTGAATGGCCGAAGAAATGGTTTCGGAGGCGGGAACGTTGAGAAGATTAAAAAATTAGAAGTGAGATTTTGGAGTAAAAAAAAAGTTAGTCGGAGTCCAGGAGGCCTCGTCCTGTGGCGGCTGAAGAAAGTCTCTCCCTGCTTTACTGCCCAAAACCCGGTCGACTCTTCCCGGAGCTAGCACCAATTTCGGGTAGAAAATAAATAAAACGAAGAAGATTTATACGTAGAAGCTCGGTGGATCCTTCCCGAGAAAGAAAGCCTGTGTGGCGTGGAGACCGGTAGATTTTCCCGGATACAAGATAAATATGTGCTGCTGAGAGAAGATTGCCTCCAGTGCCCCATCAGTGACGAAAGCCCCATCATTGACGAAAGCCCCATCTTTGACGACAGCCCCATCTTTGACGAGAGCCCCATCTTTGACGAGAGCTCCATCATTCGAAAAGAGACTACAGTGCCCCATCTTTCGACGAGAGACTACCGTGCCCCATCAATTTTACGGGAGAACCCCCCACCAGAGAGGAGATTCGACACCTAACCCCAGTGATTCCCTCAACTAAAAGACGTGAGTGCTTTCTCTTATTTTTGTCTAGTTCAGATCCCACGTTTGCTTATGAAGGTTAGTGCGGGTTTAGGTGATTGAAATATAGTTCTTTTTTTGATAGGAGATTTTAGAGTTTTGTTTAGTTAGTGTTACGCTCCCTGAATCGAGAAGTTAAATTAGATATAACCCTACTTCATTTGCTGGTGATTTGATAATTAGCAGATCAACTAATATGTTAATTAAATTTGATGAGATGAAAATGTAAATAGCAGAATAGTGTAAATAAATAAGTTTTTTGTTGTTTTTATCTTAAACCTTGATTTCAGTATTATTTATCTGTTGCGTGTCTTATTATGAGCGAAGTTTATTGGTAGATAAAACTGGGTTTAAACTGTTCGTTATTGCTAATCACGTCCAGAACTTTGGGTTACAAACAAATAATTTTACACAACGCACCCAACTACCCCTTTTAAAAATATAAAAAAATGTACTACCCCAAATAATCACGCCCTATAAAATTAACTTGGACGAGCAATACGACATATGGTCTCGTGACCAGGCGTTTTTTGAAAATTTTTTTGTTGTTAAAATTTTTTATTTTGTTCTGTGTATGGTGCCGACCAGGATGGTGAAAATAATTTGTTGTTAGGTGTATAGTGTAGTGGCTAGAACCGTGAAAATTTTTTTGTTGTTAAATTTTTTTTTAGTTAGGTGGTGCTGTGACCAGTTCCTTTAGAATATTTTGTGTTAAAAATTTTTGTTCGGTGTATGGCGCCTTGGCCAGTCGTTTTTTGAAAATTTTTTCTCTTTAAAACTTTTTTTTGTTTAAAAACGTCATCTTTCCTTTAACGTTCCGCTACCGGACTCCTATGTGAACAGGCCCTAATACTTTATTATATATGTAAGCATCACACATTTTTTGTTGATTAAGTGATTTCCTTTAGAGCAGTGTTTCTTAACCTTTTTGGCACAATGGACCACTTTAAAAATTTTAAATATGTCACGGACCCCTCTGTGAAAAAAAAAATTGCTTAAACATCATTTATTACAAAATATATTCTGTTTTATTATTTAATTATTTTAATATTTTTATTTCAATAGTATAAAAAATTTGAAGAAATTAAAATTTTTAATGTGAAGGCTGTTGCTGCTTTTCCTTGATTAACAGATTGAATTGAGGGATGGTTTTCGACAAAGCAACGCGCATATCATGTTCGATATTCAGTCGATTTCGATGTTTTGTTTTTATTGTGACAAGTGTGGAAAATCCCGCTTCGCAAAAATATACTATAGCAAACGGAATAATGGCTGCCATAGCTCGTTTTACAAGCAATGGGTAGGCTTCTCTTAAAGAAGACCAAAACTCTCCAAGAGTTTTTGAATCGAAATCCATTTTCAACAAGGACTTTGTTTTCAAATCAATTAGCTCATCTTTGGCAAGGTTCATGTCATCGATACAGTCAATATCACAAAGAAAAGGATTACGAATCCACAACTCATCTTTTATATTTATTCCATCCGAATTGAAATAGTTTTCAAATGAAACTTGAAGTACTTCCAGGTGTTCACAGATTTCATTTTTCAAGTTATTCAATAACAAACTATCTTGCCGAGATCCATTTTCAAAAAGCACTTAGTCCAACATTTGAAAGTTTGTATATATCCCATTTTGAATTCTAATTTTCCAAAGTGACATTTTCAATAAAAATGCCTGTAGTTTCTCAGTGGCATCCATAATTGTTGTATCAGGCCCTTGAATTGAAAGACTTATATCGTTCATGTGGTTAAAAATGTCTGCCAGGTAAGCCAATTTACATATAAAATCTTTTTTCTTGAAATATTGAAAGAGTGAGTTATCTTTTTCTTCTAAAAAAAGTGATACTTCTGTCTTCAACATGAAAATTCGTTTCAAAACCTGCCCTCGTGACAGCCAGCGCACTTCCGTGTGGTACAGAAGTACCTCATGTTCTGCGTTCATTTCTTGACACAGTGTTTTAAAAATACGATGATTTAAGAGCTCTACTTCTAATAAAATTCACAGTTTTAATAAGTATTGACAATACTTCTTTTAAGCTGGTTGGAAGAGTTTTTGTAGCCAGTGCATGTCTATGTAAAAAACAATGTGTAACAATAACATTAGGAGCCTCTTTTTTTACCAAATGGGCAAAACCAGATTTATTGCCAAGCATCGCAGGTCCTCCATCCGTACAAAGTGAATGAAGTTTTTGTTTCCAGTCGAAGTCGTGTTTGGAAAAGAAAACATTTAAAATCGCTAAAACATCAACTGCCTTTGTAGTTTGCAAAAGAGGCTCACAAAATAAGAATTCTTCTTTGATAGTATCAGCAGACACGTAACGAACAAAAACAAGAAGTTGACTACAATCCGAGATGTCTGTAGTTTCATCCAGTTGCATACTAAAGGGAAATGGCGATGCTTTCAATTCATCGATGATCTGTTTCAAGATATTGCAAGAAATTTCAACTATTGTTGAATGTATCACATCATTGGACAATGGAATAGCCTCAAGTTTTTTTCTCTGTTCCAGTCCACAAACTAATTCAACCATTTCCAGCTCACATGGCTTACTTAATGTCTCTCCAATAGTATGCGGTTTCTTACTTTTGGCAATACGATATGCAACTCTGAAAGATGCCTCAACCAAAGGTTTTTGTGGTATACCAAATCCAAGTTTGGTTAATGTTCCAGATTTCGAAAACTGGGGTTTCTTCTTTGTAAAAAATTCTAGATCTTTAGATGCATTTTCAGGATGAAGAGATTTGAGATGCTCTATCAATTTTGCCGGTTTCATACTGGCGTTTGCCAAAACTTTTCCACACAGAAAGCATTGTGGCTTTTCAACACCGTCCGATTCCTTCATGCAGCAGAATCCATATTTTACATAATTTTCATCATACTTCCTTTTTTTGGACATTTTGGGCTACAAAAAATATCAAATAATCAAATGAAACATTAAGAATTCACTCGAAAAAACTGTGACACAAAAAAACACTTGAAAAAAAAACTTTAATTACAACTTATGAAAAAGTAAAACAAATATTTTGTTTTAAAAATTTGCAAGAACTTTGCGGAACTGATTTTAACGTCACTTTATTTCCAAGTGAAGTAAAATTCAAAGGCTACTTTGTGTTTCTAAAAATTTCAAATTTTATATGGTTTGCGAATGTTCTTTTCCTCGTATTGTGGAGGTCTCTATTGGGAAATGGCAGACAGACGGCTTACAGAGGTTGCCCGTGACAAAAAAGTTTTTTTAAAAAAATATTGATGCAAGCATTTTAAAAATTAGGAGCAGTCGGCGGACCCCCAAAATATGACCCATGGACCCCCAAGGGGTCCATGAACCACAGATTAAGAAACCCTGCTTTAGAGCAATAATTTCAGTAGTTATTTACATTTGTTTACGTACAATAGAGCTTTGTGAACACCTTTTTTTCTGAAGGGAATACAGGGATGATTGAAAAATAGAATACGCTTATTTCCGGCAGAATTTAAGCTGTCTTAACTTTGTGTTCGCTTAAAACACAGCAACTGTATTTTTCTCGCACTATTATACAGCTTATATTAAAACAAAACATTAATAATGTTCTTACTTTAGGAGCAGTAAACAAACTAGGATTTCTCTGTCCAGTTTCTTTGTTTCTTTTTATGGTTGATCAATGGCCACTAGAACAACAAGGTGCAAAACATGTTGGCATATCTGTGCACAGAATAAATTAAAAAATTTGTAAAACAATTTTCAAAAACACGCATCCATATAACTCAATGAAATATCGGCGCCTCTATCACATGTCGCGCCATCTGCCGGTGAGCGACCATAATCGGTCCATTTTTCGAGGAATTCCCCATTGAAGCTTAGCTTCTTGGTACTTCTTATAGCTTCATGGTACATACATATTCTGCGCCCTGGAGCAAGTAAAGTCGGTGAGCCCACCTGTTTCTTGGAAGGGTTCTGGCGAAATTTGTTTTCTATCTAATCTTCTTATTTCAACTTAAAAATCTTACTTAATAACAATTGTAACAAATAATTTTCCTCCCCACTGACCCTAACCTTTCTCCTCCCGAGTACTTATAATAGGCTCATCGGCAAGGAGGAAACGGTGTCTAGGACGAGTCAGTGAATGGGTGAAAAATATAGAAGCAGTTGATGTTAGAATGTAATCGTGTGTTCCTGTAAATACGTGATAATTGTGAGTGTTCGTAAGATATGTGATCGTCTGTTGTGTAAGTGTATTTTTATGTCAAGATGTCCTGTGTAATAAAGTTCATGTTCAGCTAACCGGATGTTGTTATTGACTCAAATTAGGACATTTGCCTTACAATTTATTTGAAATTCAAGATATTTCAACAATAAGATATTCAATTTAATAAATATAAATATAATAATAAAACAAATTATAATTCTTTAAATACGGAGTACCTACTAATATTGACTACATATTTTATAAACTGTATTGACAAAATGTACCTATACATATTTAGTTTTCCCATAAAAAACTTCAAAATTGTTGTTTTTTCGCTTCTTCGTTTGCAAATCGGCCAATCACTTTCTCCAGATCAAGTTGACAAGCTATTGTTTTCTCAATTTTTATAATGGCCGAAGAGCTACGAAGGTGCTGTGACATGCTGCTTCTTAAATATGTTTTGATTAATTTTAGCTTTGAGGAACTTTGTTCTGCTGTCGCTGTCGTCACCAGTTAAGTAAAAAAAAATCAGGCATGCTGTAATAATGTCAGAGAAGCTATTTGAGGCTGCGGGGTGAATTAAAAGTAGTTCACCAACTTCGCGTATAGAATTAATTTGTTTTAGTTGAATATAAAAGCTCATTTTAAATCGAAGCAGATGAGGTCCAAAACTAGGTGAAATATCGGAAAGATATGCGGATTGCAACAATTATGATCCTTCCAGAATACTTTTATCAGGTAAAGCGACGAGATATGCAGGTGATAAACATTTAAAATGCGTACATAATTGCCGAACGGATTCAAATCTAATAGTTAATTGATTAATTATTAAATCCATTACTTTATAAAACACCTCGGCTTTGAAACATTGTTCACTGTTTTCAATGCGTTCATCTACTTGTAATTCGTCAAAGAATTTTTTCACACGACGTAGTCTCTTTTTTTGGGGGGAAACAAGGTTTAATATTCCATATATAGCTGATATCTCAAGGACATCGTTTTTAACAAACTCCCAAATATTCCTTAAGTTCTAGAATTGAGTTAGGAGTGATGAAAGCATCTCATTGGATTTCATTATATCATCATGAGTACCTTGCAGTATTTTCGAGTCTGTATTAATAGGTTCGAGTATTTTACTTTGTACAATAATCAAAATAATTGTTGAAATTTGTTCAGAATAATTAATCAAAGTTTTAGCTTCACGTTGCTCGTCATAATTTTTTCCATTCAATGATATATATGTCAACATTTTAATTACATCAAAATAACGAGAACGTAGTGCATCAAGAGCCTAAACACGGGAAGACCATCATGTTGGACAGACTCTTTTTAAGGTTTATGGTATGTTGGTTTGATTCGTTTCCATTAATACTGCCCAACGTCTAACAGAACTGAAGAAATTTTTTTTTCTAGCTGTTCATAAAATTGCCTGACTTCATGTACATTCGTGACACTGTCATTGATCACGAAAATCAAATAATGAGAACAGCAGTGCAGAAATCTGGCAGCGGAGTTTCGTTGTTTAATTCTTGTTTGTAACCTTGAATAGACACCACTCATATTCGCAGCTCCATCGTAACCTTAACCACGCAATTTTGATAGGTCGGGGAAAATTTCAATAATTTGTAAAACTGTTGTTTCTAATCCTTGTGATGTTTGATCTGTAACCTGAATAAATCCACAAAAAGTTTCCTTTATTTACAATTTGACTGGTTTCTCATTTTCATCTTTTTTATCATAATATAACGGAATACAGTACTTAGCTGATCGTTTTTTGATAAATCTTGCGTTCTATCTGTTATTATTGTTATGAAAGCGGCCTCTTTTATTTCACTTTTAATTTGGATATTAATTTCACGTTCAATCAAATTAATTCATTCATTTTGTATATATGGACTCAAGTAATTGGTACTTACTTTGGGTTTCTTTAATAGATCTGCTAAGACATTATCATAGCGAGAAAGTAATTTAATTATTTCTAGAAAATTTCCTTGCGAAGTTCCTAGATTTTTAAGATCTGTAATCCTATGGGCTCGGAAAGGTAAATTATTTATAGCAAGTGTGGTAATTACATCTAATATACGTCGCAACACTTTGGGACAATAATTTACCGCATTGTTAATTACTTGCTATCTAACAATATCTATGGTTGAACGCCTTTTCTATCGATAGTGAACCTCGCAAGAAATCCCATGTTGGTTTGGTTCTTCGTGGTTTTCAATATTTCTTGTTAAATGCGCCCAGTCAGATGTTCCTCTTGCGATATCTAAATCGCAGTTTGACGTATCAAAGAATAAGCACGATTAACAGTAACAAATATTTTTTTCTATTGGATAACACAACCAATTTTTATATGTCCGTTATATTTATAGTAATACTTCTCGTTGAAGCCTCTGTTTACATTGTGACCTGCTGAATCTTTATGGAAAGGCCCCCTTGGTTAAAACTAAAACTTTACGTTTTTGTTCAGTAGTTGGAGCTCCTGAAAATTTTCCTTTGTCAGAATTGAGGTCCCCCAGGGCTCGTCGATCGACCCCATTCTTTGGTTAATTATTATGAACAAGCTACTCAAGATGAACGATGAGTTAGACGATGGAATAAAAATAAAGGCGTATATAGATGAAATTATCATCATGATGAGAAAGAAGCCCGGTCATCTATAAATTTACGGAGATGGCGGAAGTCCCGCTCAGAAAATGTATGAATTGGACCCGCAAGAATGCAGTACAGTTTAGCTTCGATTAATTCTGAATATATGATAATACCGTACAAGGGGGAAGTTAGCAGAAGACCCGATGATTAAATTGATGGGAGAAAGTATAAGATACAATAAGGAGATCAAGTATCTAGGTGTATACTTAGATGAAAAGTTAAATTTTAATTGTCATATTTCGAAAGTAAGAGAGAAAACATTTAAGATTATGAATAAAAATAAATAAGCTGTATAAGAAAACTTGGAGTTTGAAAGAAGAGAATGTTAAACAGATATATAATAGTGTAGTTGAAAAGATACTACTTTATGGTATCCAAACCTGGTACGAAGATAGAAATACTACTATGAATCAGCTTCAAAGACCATTCCTCCTGATTATGACAAAATGCCATAGGACAGTGTCGATTGAGGCACTGGCGGTCCTGGCTGGGTGCATGCCACTCGACATTAAAGCAAAGCTGGAGAAAGATATAAGTATATATGCTACTAGCCGGGCTTCGCCCGTTTAGCCGGTCGGTTTAGGGATCCGCTCCCTTCAGCAATCATTGTCAGAGAATGGAAACACTAAAAAACAACGAATAAAGGTATTTAAATTTTGTGGTGCAACAATAAATAGTGCAAAGACTGTGATACAGCGCATACTGTATCAGTCTCGTGGCGCCATCTAGCGGACCTAGATGCAAATAGAATCAAATATTGAATAAAAAATTGAATCAATTAATTTGAAGTGTGTATAATGTTTTAAACCATCTTAATATTATTAAGAGAAGTAATAAGATTTAAATAAAATTTATTTCTTTTATAATAGAAATTTTTTTTCGGACTTTTTAATTGCATAATTCGGTGTTTTTAATTGCATAATCACGCTGTGAATGAATCACGCTTTTTTTACATTATGATCGCAAGATTAGAATCCAAATGACTCTAAAACTATTGAAGTAACAGATTAAGTGTACGCAGAAAAAATTATCAGTTTTCAAAGCTCTTTCCAAATATGTAACATTTATGTACTTTCATGAAAAAAAAATACATCGATTTCGACATTTTCAAATATGGCCGAATTTGAAAGGGAGGCTCTTACATTTCTGGATTCACCCTTCAAAAATTGTTGGTTTTTTATTAATTAAAAATTAACGGTAATAAAATTTAAAATTCGGGCTTCGAGGTGCACATGTTCAGACTCTTCACTACCCGTGTGCCAAATTTCATAGTTGTAAGTTTCGTAGATTCGTCTGGACTCAGCACACAAACACACAAACACTTCCTTTTATTAGTATAGATTGGTTGAGAGAAAAGATGAAATTTTTGGTAACGAGGTTTACAGCGCCCAGAACTGTGAGGTAAGGAATAAAGAGATAATAAAGATCGAGGACATTTTAAGCTGTGATTGGACGTATAGGGAGACCCGTAAAACAAGGACTATGTACTACACGGGCGGATCTAGGATGAAAGGAAAGGTGGGTGAGGCCTGCATTTGCTATATGGATGGTTAAACGAAAGAAGATTTGAAGGTGAGAATTCTAGATGGTGCGTCTTCGTATAATGCTGAAGTTATGGCTATTGAGTTGGCAATAAAGAACGCCGTAGAGAGAAATTGCAAAGAAATAGATATATTTAGCGATTCAAGGAGTGCTTTACAGGCTCTGAGTGCCCTAGATTATAAAGGTGAGAAAATAGAAGAGATTAAAAAATTTACGTGGAATAATAATCTGGAATTAAATTTACAATGGGTCAGAGCTCATGTCTGAATCTTACAAACTAAAGAGGTGGACCAAACCGCAAGAGAGGCAACTGGTTTAGAGCATATAACGGGCAACTTTAAATAAACCAAGGAGCAGTTCAAAATGGAAGCAAAAAAGGTCTTATAGGAGAATTTGGCAGGATAAGTGGAACACAAGTGATTTGGGTAGGCCGGTATATTCCATCTTACTGGTGGTCACAGCTAGGAGGATTTATGGGGACTTTTATCTGAACCAGTGCATTTCACATCATGGAAGCTTCAGTGTGTACTAGAACCGTTTCTTCGGCAAGTCATCGGAGTGCGAGTGTGGGTAGTATTCAATCGGTTGATCATTGTCTCCTAGAATGTGAGCAGTGGAGAGAGGCTAGAAATAAACTCCCACAGGATACAGGGAACTGGTCAAAAGAGAACTTCTTTCACGACTATTACTGTCGTAAATTTATTGGCTTGGTCGTCCGTGACCTTTTGGATCGTCACCTGCGCTTTATTCGCTAAATTTGTCTGAACTGTTGTGTAGTTTTATTTGTATGTGTTTTTTTTGTGTGTTTTATTTGTATGTGTTTATGTGTGTTTTATTTGTGTGTATTTTTATTTGTATGTGTTTTTTATGTGTGTGTTTTATTTTTATGTTTTTTATGTGTGTGTTTTATTTGTATGTGTTTGTGTGTTATTTGTGTTTATTTGTATGTTATTTGTATGTGTTTGTGTCCGTGACCTTTTGGATCGTCACCTGCGCTTTATTCGCTAAATTTGTCTGAACTGTTGTGTATTTTTATTTATATGTGTTTTTTTTGTGTGTTTTATTTGTATGTGTTTGTGTGTGTTTTATTTGTGTGTATTTTTATTTGTATGTGTTTTTTATGTGTGTGTTTTTTATGTGTGTGTTTTATTTGTATGTTTTGTGTGTGTGTTTTATTTGTATGTTTTGTGTGTGTGTTTTATTTGTATGTTTTTTATGTGTGTGTTTTATTTGTATGTGTTTGTGTGTATTTTTATTTGTATGTGTTTTTTTTTGTGTGTTTTATTTGTATGTTTTGTGTGTGTTTTATTTGTATGTGTTTTGTGTGTGTTTTTAGTTGTATGTGTTTCTATTTGTATGTGTTGTGTATTTTTATTTGTATGTGTATGTCTTTGTTGTATGTTTATTTTTTTCTGTGTTTGCGTGCTTATAATAAATAGTATTATTTGCAGTCTTACATAATATCTCTCGTATTGTTCGGAATGGAGAATGCAATGTTAGAATGTTTGAAACGTTGATTGCACTTCTATATATATTTGATTTGTTAAGGTAAATTGATGCGCATGTATAGTTCGTATCATGTATTTAATGTTGTAATCAGTGTTTGTGTATTGTTCGCACTGTTTATATAGTTTGGCATTGTGAATATATGCAGAAAATTTTAATTTCAAATTGTATTATAATATTTAGATAATTTCGTATGTATTGCATGAACAGTTCGTATTTATTATTTATGGTTTGTATTGCACAAAGTATAACTAAAGTATAGTGTATAATGTATAGTAGAGTGTTTAATGTATGAATTACTGTAAAGTCTTTCATGCTAATCTCATAATGCACTGTATATATACTGTACGCGCAACGCACATTTAGTAGCGTATTGTGAGTGATCATTTAGCAATGTGTATTTACGGTGAGTATATTGGATGTATTTATATGTATGTTACTTGTATATATAGTAATGTACACTGAAGTGCCACTGAATTACGGATACCTACCTAGTAACGAGTTCGGCCTCCTCTGGCCTTGATAACGGCTGCCACACGACGAGGCATAGATTCAACAAGTTTCTGGAAACGTTCCACGGGAATGGCTTGGCAAATATTGGCTAAAGCTGTCCATAATTCAGTACGGTTCTTTGGTGCTGTGTGATGGCCTTTCACGCCTTGTTCCAAAACATCCCAAAGATGCTCAATAGGATTTAAGTCTGGGCTTCTAGGTGGCCAATTCATGACAGAGAAGTCAGAGGAATGCTCATCCAAACAGCTAGTAGCCAACCGAGACTTGTGAGAGGTACAGTTGTCTTTCTGGAAAACTCCATTACCGTGCGGATAACAGAACAGCGTAAACGGATGGAGGTGATCACCCAGCAACTCTACGTACCGAATTGCATTGAGGGAGGTTGGTACACGCACCAAAGATCCCAAACTGTGCCACGAAAAAACACCCCAGACCATGATTGAGTCACCATGCCCATGTACAGTTCCAGCCAGGCATGCAGGATCCATGGCTTCATGAGCCTGACGCCATATTCTGAGTCTCCTGTCGGCGTTAAGTAGTCGGAATCGAGACTCATCACTCCATGCTACTCGTTTCCAGTCCCCTACACTCCAGTCTCTGTGCTGTCTTGCCCAGGCAAGATGTGCAGCCCGATGGCGAGTATAGAGCAATGGTACTCTCGTAGGTTGACGGCTCCCGAAACCCATACGGTGAAGCGAGCGTTGCACAGTCCGTTTACTGACTGTACGACTGGCACCGTCATTAAACTGGGTGGCAATTTGAGCTAATGTTTGGCTTCGCTGGCTACGTACAATACGCATGAGCCGTCTCTCACCACGCACTGTCAAGGCTAATTGTCCTTTGCAGTTTGCCCGATCGCTAGTTTTTTTCCACCATCCATGTATTCTTGGTATACTCTTGACACTGTCGACCTTGAAAATCCTAGCTGTCTGACGATTTCGGAAATTGAATGGCCCATGCGTCGCGTACCTACAATTTGTCCGCAATCGAAGGCGTCTAAATCAGGCAGTTTACCCATACTGGCAATTCCAACAACTAATTCAGAACAACTACAGTAAGCGCTATATATGCAGTTACCACAGCGCCCTCACTTGCGCATACATGATGCGCAGCGCTACACAATTTGCATAGGCTTTGCTATCCCTAATTCAGTGGCACTTCAGTGTATATCGTACGTATGTAACTATAGTATGTGTAACATATTTATGTGAGTATAATATGAGTAATATATTGATGTACAGTATATGTATTATAGTTTGTGTAATAGTGTGTGCATGTTGGTATAAATTGTTCTGTATGTATAATAATGTGTTGAGTATGTTTAGTATACACATGTACAGTATATTGTATGTAAAGCAATGTGTATAAATTGTATATGTTTCGTAAGTATCCTATGCATATTTATGTAACATTTGTCCGCTAGTGTATTTATGTATCCAAACGGATGTCTACCAGTCCCTGATTTTCCATTAGGCCCGGTAGGCCCGGGCCTAGAGGCCCCCGAATGTTGGGGGCCCCAAAAAAATTTTAATTTTAAAAGGAAAAAAAGAAAAAAATTCCCAATTCATTTTTAAAATTTTTTTTACCTTTTTTAATAGTAATTTTTTTATATATCCTTTCAAATTTGATTGATTGATTGGTTCATCATATGTATAGTTATATGTATAGTTCATTATATGTATGTTATAGTGTATAAGGGATTAATAAGTTTTTCTGGTTGCATGATATTGGTGTTTTAATGATGAAGTTAATATGTTGTATCGCTTTTGGTGATTGGATAATGTTCTAGGCTTCTACGCTTCTAATAGCCAATTCTTGGTAAAATGGTACATTCAGAATGATTCACGATTATTTTTTTTTGTGTGTCAATTTTGGAAATTTTGCGCCCTTATCAGTATTAGGGGCCCCCCATCCCGAGTTGTGCCTATAGTCAAGAATGTTCTAAATCGGGCCCTGATGTCTACATTAGAATGCATTCAAGTCTGTGCACAGAGTTTGATGTATTTTGTGTTTCAATAAGGTGGGCAACCAGGCACGGGCGCGGCACTAAGCAGTGTTGTCCATCCAAATCAGATGAAAAGTTAATTTTAATTTGTAAAGGCTAGTTAGTTAGTTTGTTTTCTAGCTTGACGGTGCGAGGATGATTCGTTCGGGGAGTATTTGTTACTTCATCCCCCAGGCCAATGGGTGTTTTTTGAGTTACAAAAATCTTTTTTGCACAGCAGCGCCACCTTCTATCAAATAGACTGCGAATTCGCAACAGAAGTTGAAAATGATATTCTAAAAGACTTACAATTTTATAATGTCTTAGAGAATTTTGTTTACAAGATATTACGCAAAGCAAATGCTTACGTTTGATTTTTTTTTTTTGAAAATCTCGTAAGAATAAATTTAATTTCGTCTTTAAATTATTTTTTCTTTTTGAAAATACAGAGTGGGGTAAAAGTCGCTAGACCGTAGGACCATAGAAAAAATGTGATGAACTGTTTTTCCTAAGCCACGCCGTCTAACACAGACATTTTTGGTTATAGCATCGGAGAGCGAGTGTTCGTCGATGTGAACATGGAGTGAGCTGATTGGTCGGCTCCAGGATCCTTCAGATTTCTTCACCAAAAAAGGTCGCTAGACACTAGCAGTTATTTGTCTCTCCTGTGACCAGAGAAGTAGCAATGGGGGGGGGGGGACAACAGTCAACGAAAACAACAGCAGTACGCGACATAGTCGCACTGTAAATAACTATAAATATGAGAAAATACAAAGATCTAGTGGGTACGTTAAGATGAACATTAGTCAAGCGACTTATGTTCAATTTAATATTACTGGGGGCCTGACAGTACCCTAGCCTAAAGGCCTACAATGTTTTAATCCAACTCTGATCAAGGGAACCAGGTTCGGATTCCGAACTTGAAGACTATCAACTTTTGCAATAATAATGTAATATAACTTAACTGGTGAAGAAGTAATAAAATTTAAGTAAATAATAATTTTAGGAAGAAATTGTTCTTTAAAAGAATTGAGCATATATATCTGGATTTTTAAATAGTGCATTTAAAGCCACAAACTTCAAATAAAGTTTGAGTTTTGCGTTAAAAATTAGATTTGTTGATGAAAGAACATCGCAACAGAAAATCTCTCTTGTTTTATCTGTTCCTTAAACCTATATTAGAATTCTTGATATTCTGTGCTTCACCGTCATGACAGATATTTTGTTTTACTTCAAGGGCGGATCAAGCACTTGGAGGGCCTCAAATGCAATCTAATTTTAAGCCCTCCTTGTTCTGAATACTGAGTAATGCTTTTAAATCAATTTATCACTTAATAAAAAATATTGATCAATCAATCGTTTCCGTAAAAATATAGCTTTACTTTCAACCTTTTCCATCATAACTCATTACTGTTTAGTATACAAACAGTAATGAGTACTTACTCAATAGTTGTGTGTAAGGTATACACAAGATTCGATTCACAAGAATCGAACTTTTGAGTGAATGAATTAAAGAAGCTGCTTGAGATATGCTAATTTCGGCATACGCGCTTGGTATAAATACCAAGCAGCTTGATTAATACAGAGGTTAAAAAAGGTTGTTAAAGTTGATAGATAAGGGAGCTACGAGGTAAGCAGCTCCACGTGCTATCCTTCGCTAGTGCTTAGGGGACCCAAAGTTTACGTGACAGTACTGCTGGTTTGACTCTCTGCTGGTTTGTGAGTATTTGCAAAGTGTATTTCTATTGAATGTTAATATATATTCCGTACAAGTAGTACGTATGCTTATTGCTGTAAAAGCAAATTCTATATGTGCAACGAATTCAATAAACATTGTTTCATATATAAACTGTGTTTGTATCAAATTCATTTAGAGTGTCACTTGAAATTATATACACCCATGTCTGGGTAGAAGTGAGCTATTCTCTATAGGTGTTTAAAATACAATGCAAAATATATTAATTTTTAGTAAAAAAAAGAAACATTACACTGTGTATGTTGTTTATTACAGAAAATTTATATAAATTTATTTTAAATTATTTAACACCATTGGGACTTAAGTACAAGTATGCACGTACAATTATAATTGTAAATATACAAAACAAAATCAGAACTTCTCTCGTTTTATGTTTAGCGAATTTATCAATAATACTTTCTATAACAAAACAAAAAAAATCGACGCACGAAAAAGTTGTCCGATTTGAATGAAATTTCAAGCAATTTTATGCAAAGATGTTACTACCGAACATGCAAATGATTAAAATTTGGTGTCCAACGAATGAATAGCGGGAGCTCCAGCCCATCAGAACTGCGCATACAGCATGTGTATTGTAGCGTACTGGAAAGATGAGGTTATTTTTCCAAAGAACCCACAAGCGCTTGGAACACAGCTGCGTGTTTTCAAGGAATGTGTTGTTCGGTTCCACCAGTTTCGGAACCCGTGGGGGGATTAAAGACCGTTTCCCTCACAGACGCAGCCACTAAAGCTGTCAACTTAACGTTTCGGAATGTAATAAAATTCGGCGTCTAGAAGAAACTGTCAGCCGATAATCTGCCAGCCCTCCACTCCTTCTGAAAATCCAGACATTGAGGGGAGACGCTGTATAAAATCCGAGCGGGATAGACGTGTGTTGCTAGGCTCCTGTGTTGTTGGGCCGAGAATGGGCCCTGGAGCGTGTATTGGTGAATCTGCACGTAAATTTAAGTGATCATGTCGGAAGTGTTTAATGTTTAATTTTTCTTGTTAATAAATTGTTAAGTTTGTTTTAAAAATTTGGCTTTCGCTTTTAATTAGAACTCTGTCTTTTTTTTTGGTATGGATCAATAGTTGTGAAATGTCTTCAAAATGCCTCAGAGAGTTAACAGCCTTATAGTGACGTCACAGTATATAAGGAGCGATTCTCAATCTGATACTCAAAATTTCTGTTGCAGTTCGACTGCGGATATCTTACGTAGACTATAACATTGCCTCACCGAAGGATTCGTGCTCTTTACGAGCATATTTCAGAGTTTGAAAGAGGTCGTGTCATTGGAGTGAAAGAAGTTGGTTGGGCAAATCGAAGAATCGCTAGACATATGGGTCAAAGCGATGCAGAGATTGGACGATGTTGGTAACAGTGGGTCAACAACAGTAGATTTAAACGTCAGGACCGTAGCGGTCTATCTAGGACCACAACAAAAACGGAAAGACAGAACGATTGTCAGATCAGCTGTCACAGCAACGGATTCGTCGTTATCAACCATGCGACGTGTGATTCGCACACAAGTGTCGAACACGACCATTTATAGACGACTTGTGAAATCAGAACATGTAAATAAATAGATAATCGTATAGAGGCACTTTCTTTTAAAAAAATGTTAATTTGAGAAAAACATATTCTGACACATGTCTGCGATAACTAAAAAAAAACAAACTCAAATTTAATAGGTAATGTTAACATTTTAATTTCTCTTCTTCTTACTTAAAATTACTTTTATCATTAATTAAAAATTTGCACAGAAAACATCATAATAATTATCTACATACATAAAAAAATTATTCGAACACAAAATAAACCCTAGTTACATATATAAATTATTCTGTGCTCTCGCCTGATAAAATATATTACAAATTAATTATTACTCACCACCACCCTCATTGGAGGCTGAAGATTATATCTCGTATCTAAATCTCGGTCAAAAAACAGACCAGTAAAATCATCATACAAAAAAATGTCGACTGGCTGAAGAGCGGACAACCTAGAGATGTCTAACAGTAGCGGTCTTTTCTTCAACTGCCCAAAAAACCGTTAAAAACTTTCCAGCACCGGAAAAGCATAGGTCAGAAAGAATCGCGAACAATTAACACCTTTCAGCTATATCATTGGTTAAAACATGGTTGCTGGGCCGTTGCTATGGGGAAATTATGTCCCCTTAATGACCGAGAGGATGGCAAGTAATTCTCCCTTCTGTGCACATGACCTTGAGTACTATACGTGCTGTTACAGGTCATACCTACTTGCCTACGGGAGGCACATTCCCTTCTTCCCGGAAAACCGGTACGAAAAACCACAGGAATGATTTTCAGCAGATATATATTTTAAGATTTACAAAAAAAAAAAATATATATATATATATATATATACACTTATAAATGTGCATGGAACCGAATTAATGTTGTATCGAAATTATGAAATCAGAAAATATATTTTTTTTAGAGATAAAACAGTATATTTAACAAAATAATTACAAAGTCGAGTTCCGACTAATTCACACGACCAATTCGTGTTCTTTCAAGCTTCGGGATTAATTTCTCCAGTCGTTGAACCATGTTGAAATTTTTGCTTGTAATTCGCAAAACAGCGTGCACACATAACAATAAGACTCCTTGTTCCTGAAAATAATAACCATTGACGAAATTTTTTGGTGCCATTTGCTTTGACACATTAAAACTTATATTCGGAAATATTTCTATAATAAGAGCAATTTCTACCTGTATATTGTGTTTTAATATTTGTAATACCTCTTAATAGTCCTCTCAGTGTTACAGGGTTTATTGATTAAATGATATTCTATCATTTTCTAAGATAAATTCACTGGCCACAACGCAATATCATTGGGAAAATCACAATGGTTTTCATTTATATTAGTGTTGCTGAAATTTTTCTTTTTTCTTTTGTTTGTTTTGATTGCCATTCGCAGGTTTGTTTTTCATTAGAAACAGCTACAGAATAAGGTTTTAATCCTTTAGATTGTTTTTTGATCTTCTCTTCTTCTTTAATTGGCTCTTCGGTTATTTCCAATTCCCTTTGTTCTTCATGGGTAATATATATGGAGAAAGTTCTTGATCTTTCTGTACGTATTTCGATTTCGTTTTCAGTTCGCCCTGTTAAAAAATTTAACCAATTTCTTTGCAGCAGTGCATGTTTTTCCATAACTTTAAACCTTTTTGTGTTTCTCATCTCCACTCTGAAACTTTCTTGTCATGGCTAAATAAAATAATAAATGCTAAGTAAAAATTTTTAAAGTAAAAATTATGATAAAATAAATTGAATTTCGCCTTTGATTGATTTCAATATTCGATTGTATGATTTCAATAACGACACAAATGCAACAGATTTTACTGTTCTGAATGGGTCCTTGCTGTTACTTCAAATAACCAGTGATCACAATAAAACAGTGCTTACTGAATATAAGATAGATAATAATATAATACCGGGTGGGCAGAAAGTCCGTAGAAACTTTAAAAATTCATAAAAACTGGAAAAATAACCAAAATAAAAAAAAAAAGTTTGCAGGGTTAGCATCGCTAGTTCACGGGAATTTTTTGAGACAGGAAAAAAAAACTAAAAAAAAAAAAACAGCCGACAGGTAGCGCTGACGTACACAAGTCAAAGAAAAGATACGCAAATAACGAAAAGAATGCTTCTAAATCGTTTATTACAGCAGTAGGTGTTCCACATGACCCCCACCACAGGGGATAATACATTGCAAGCGAGTCACAAATCCAGCTACGGCAGAGTGCAACCGGTCCGGATGTATACATGACACCTCTCGGTGGATCGCACCTTTCACTTCCGACAGATTGGATGGACCGGATAGATACACCTGGGATTTCAAATATCCCCAAAACCAGAAGTCTGCTGGTGTCAAATCTGGAGACCGAGGAGGCCATGGGAACTTGCAACGCCTGCTAATGATTTTGTCTTCCCCGAACGTCTGTATCAGGAATGCCTTGACCGGAGTAGCAGTGGGACTAGTTGCTCCATCTTGCATAAACGTGATGGTAGACAACGCATCTCTTTCTCGCAAACATGACACGACCTCCTAGCGCAGAAGCTTTAAATAACGCTGCGCATTCACCGTATCCGTTTTCCATCCCTTTACTGGGCCCTGCGTTTCAAAGAAGGAGGGTCCTATGATAAACGAACCTGTAAACCCACACCACACTGTCACTTTTGGGGAATGCAATGGTTGCTGCGTATACTCACGTGGATTACACGTCACCCAGATACGACAGTTATGGGTATTAACGTCGCCATGATGTGAAAAGTGAGCTTCATCTGTCAACAAGATGTTAAAGACCCAGGTGGAATTCTGTTCGATCTTGGAGAATGCCCACCTCGCAAATGCTTTCCTCAGTACGGTATCCGCTGGTAAAATATCATGGCACGACTGCGATCTGTATGGGTACAGATAAAGGATTCCATGAAGAATATGGCCTACCAAGGATGGTGGTAAGCCCAAGCGTCTGGCAGCTTCACGAGCACTGCTGGTCCCTGCAGCTGAATCGGCCGCTAGCGTTTCCATTTCGGCTGCAACACACGGCGCACGTGCCTTCCTTAAACATGGTCGTCCGGCTCTTACACGACCCTCCAGCGTTCCAGTTTCCTCAAACCGCTGTAGAAGCTTTATGAGGCCTGTCGCTGTTAAAGGCCCCTTTCCACTCCTCCAATTCTTTTGAATTCGGAATTTACGCAAGGCAATGGTTGCTGATTCCTGGTTCACGTAAAACAACTTCCTCAACAAAGTTTTATCCTTCGCACTCAGCATCCTTGTTCACATACACGGTTTACAAGGGTGAACTGATTGTAGATTAGGAGCGCACGGTCATATAACCGTCTCATTTGCATATTTCCACAGAATTCGCTCGTACCAGCGCCATCTATCGGCTGTTTTTTAGGTTTTATTTTCCTGTCTTAAAAAAATTCTCGTGACCTAGAGATGCTAACCCTGCAAACCTTTTTTTATTTTGGCTATTTTTCCGGATTTTATGAATTTTTAAAGTTTCTACGGACTTTCTGCCCACCCGATACATCAATACTTACTAGATAATGCTTCCTTTGCAAAAAGACGGCACTAAAAACACCAACCATACCAAACGTAAGCAGTTGAGAACTTTTTTATTCGTACACATACTTTGCAGTTTGCAAGAGAAGATCAACTGCACTTATTTGACTGAAGAGTAAGTACGTAAACGCACACAGAATTGCAAATATTATTTATTACTTAAGATATTTTCTTATGGTTGAAAAGAAAATTTTGCTGGCCAGTTATTAAATAGAAAAAATTTTTACTACGTCGTTTGTCGTTCGAACAGCAAGTTGTCTAGATCAGTGGTCCGGAAACTTTTTTCGACAGCGATCCACTTTGTTTAAATAAAAAATTACTTGACCTTTGACAAAAATTTTTTAGTAGAGGTAAAATTAAAAAAAAATAGAAACAAAACAAAAATATTTCAGGTTAACAAAAATATTTCAGGTAGTCTCTTCTAACGAAACAGCGCGGGTTATTAACGTAGGGTTGATTACTTATCGTTGCTTACATCTTTTTCCCCCGCAATTTGGTACTTTTCTGTTTAACTGTTTAGTGCTACTGAGTTTGGCGTGCTGCCAAAATTATAACTCGCGACGCCGGACAGACATTTTTTTCTTCCCTTAGGACCGTTATTGAGGAACGTAATCCTACGTTAAAATGAGAAAAATATTTAAGCAAATTCCGACAAACTGTTTTAAAAATCCGAAAACCCAGTCTCACACAGATAGGGAGAAGCAAATGGAATCAATGTAAGTATAGTCTTTTGTTGAAGGGATTTTTATTGTAAGGCTGTTTAACGCCTTATTTAATAATATCTATATACAAAACATATATAAAACACTGTATATAAAACAGTTCCGTAACTGACTGACTGACTGACATATAACGCCTAGACCAAACCGTTGGACCTAAAGGGCTGAAATTTTGCATGGCGATTCTTCTTATAGTGTAGGGGTGCACTAAGAAACATTTCTGAAAAATTATTCTTCGATTTTTTTAGAATTAAATTTTTAAGCTGTTTCAGTAACTTTTTTTAAGTTTGCATTTAAAATAATAATTTGAGGGTTATAAAGTTTATATCACGAGAAAGATTATAAAAATTCCTTTAAAATGAAATCTTTTTCGAATCTTTACCTACATTTTCTGATTTTTGGAGTGTTTTTAAAGATTAATTTTTAGAATTTAATTTATTAAATGATGATCACGTGATTTCTTTTTCTGGTACTAAATTAATTTATCGTCATTTGCATAACATCGAAATAGACAAAAAAAAATTTTCTTGCTAATGCGGCAGACGATTGGACATTATCCAAAAAAATATTAAAATACAGTAAAAGATATGTTCCTCAAACTGTACTATATTAACTGTACTATATTCTTTAGTATGTTCTATTACTAGATTTAATTTGAATATTTTCTTCTACATTATTTTGTCTATAAAAATATCCCTTACGATTTTTTTATAAATACATTTTTTGTTTTTTTACATCAATTGCATACATTGATCGTTGTATTTATTATAAATATATCTATACACTCTGTCACAAAAAAATATATGCACCCAGAAGAAATCGAGCTACTATCACGAAACTTGGCAGGAATGTAGTCTGGTAAGAGATATGCAAATGATTAAAATTTCGACACCAATGAGACAAGGGTAAGCGCGCTATGCACATATGAGATGCGCAGCTGGGAGAGTTTAAAATCATGATTGCTCGTAACATATGGTTATTCAAACAAATCTGTCGACTTGAATGGACGGTATTGTGACTAGAGATGCCTCTGAGACGTAACCGGCGACAGTACGAACAATTGTCGGACTTTGTAAGGGGGCGTATAGTAGGCATCAGGGAAGCAGGTTGGTCAACAGGCGTCTCGGCCACCACCTCGGTCGGAACGATATGGTAGTTGCTCGGTGTTGGCAACAATGGATCACGGAAGGGATAGTCTACCGACGCGGAGGGTCAGGGCGTCCCAGGAACACAAGTGCGTGCGAGGATCGCGCAATCATAAGAGCGGCCACGTCCGCACCAACAACGTCGCTAGAATCGGTTCGACGCCATTTAACACCTTTCAGACATCCGGTGGTATCAAGGGAAACCATTCGGAGACGACTGTCCGACGCAGGTATAAGGAGCCGACGTCCATTAAGACGTCTACTACTGACCCCACATCATAGGCAGTGTCGATTGGATTTTTGCCGACCTCGGGCAAGCTGGAGTGTAACCGACTGGACGCGTGTGATCTTCAGCGATGAATCCCGATTCAGTCTCAATGCTGATGACCAGCACATACGCGTGTGGAGGCGGATAGGCAACCGGTGCGATCCTGTCATTTGTTATCTTGAGGCATTTGTTGTCTTGAGGCATACGGCGATTACACAAGGTGTGGCTGTGTGGGGAGCGATTTTTTGGGACACACGATCACCTCTAGTCGCCCTTCAACACACTTTGACGGCACGCAGTTACGTGGACGAAATTTTAACGCCAGTTGTACTGCCTATGTTATCAAGCCGCCCAGGTGCCTTTATCAGCAAGACAACGCTCGTCCACATACTGCGCGACTCTCCCAACAATGTCTTCAAGGATATGACGTACTCCCATGGCCTGCCAGGTCACCAGACCTCTCACCAATAGAGAACGTCTGGGACGTGCTTGGATGGCAACTGCAGCCGTCCCAGAATACTGGGGAATTAACTGCCCAGTTGCAAAGATTATGGGATGATCTTCCTCAGGAGGTCATAGGTGACCTCATGAATTTGATGCCACGCCGTGTTACGGCTTGTATAGCTGCCAGAGGTGGATTTACTACTTACTGATTTGTAACCTTTTTCATGCCATATCTTCATAATAAAACGGTCTGTTCTTCTGAATTTGTAAGCATTTATTTATCTCCTCATGCACAACATATGTGTTAAGTTTCGTGATAGTAGCTCGTTCCCTCCTGGGTACATATATTTTTTGGGGACAGAGTGTATATATGTTTATTTATTTTTTGGCATTAATTGTATATATTGACCGTTTTATTTAATTTGAATGTACTCCGTAGCGAAGTGCGGGTTTTCAGCTAGTCATAACATATAAAAAATATTATTTTTTTTAACATATAAAAAATATTTAAAATATTGAAAATATGTGATTATAGAAAATTTAAAGCATATTTTTTGATTAAATAATTCGATATGTTATAAATTTTCTTCAGAATGTCCTCGACCCCTTCCATTTTTTTTAAGTGACCCACAGTTTGCTCACCACTGGTCTAGATGAAGATGGTATCTGTGCCTGAGGTTTGCATAATATGTCACGTTTTGAAGCTGTTAACTTTCAAGGGACCCAAGCGCGCGCCTCTTGCGCCTGTGCGATGGTCTACAAAGGTTTTGCTTGAAGCTCTTTTCTCTTGTTTTCAAAGTTAAAGGATTGCGCTTTGTTTTTCGAGGAAGGATTTTCTGATATTGTTGGAGGTAAGCTTGCTAAATACATTAGTAGCCAAAGGTGTGTTTAACCTTATGGAGAATGTCTATTTTTGAGTTTAATTGCGGGATTTTTGCGTATAAATTCATTATTTTTAAAGAAATCCCATGGAGTTGTACTTCACTGGAAAGATAATTTTATACAAAATCTAATGCAGTTTATCTCGATGTGTTATTGTTATTACATAAACAGTTGTAGCTGAATATATACAGGAAGAAAACAAAATTGTCAGATGCAAAGAGGGGATTTCTTAAACTCAAAACTGAGGAACAGGAGTGATTGTTTTGAGACCCAATCAAGCGTTGCTATGCCACGAAATGGATCCAGAAAGGTGTTAGTATGAGTAAACTAGCATCTTTTGCTAACAGAATTGATAGTAAAAATCTTATTTATTTGTTTGATTATCACTAAGTTGGTCGCTTTTTTATGCTGTTTTTTTGTTAATAGCAATTTCTGTAAGTAAGCTGTGTAACAGTTTTAGGATGACAAGCAAAGTAAAAAGAGTTGACTGGCCCCCTTGAAAGAGATTCAAAAATAAGGACTTGACGTGATGAAGGTAACACTTACAACGAAATTATAAGAAACGTAAGTGGAAACATGACCAAAGCAGGAATTTCTAAACCATGGAATAAGTGTCAACAGACTCAGTCGATTGAAAAACAAACTAGTAAATGTAGGAAATGATTCACAACACCTTACTGTGATAGAAGAATGAATAAAAAACTGTGTTTAAGTGACAGAAGAAAATCGCCTGAGGCGGTGAAAAATGATTTACGTGAATACCACATTCACGTAAATCATTTTTAACCGCCTCGAAGATTTTCCTCTGTCACTTAAATACAGTTTTTTACACCCATATTTACACCACGTAAATATGGGTACCAGGACTGTTCGACGCAGACTTCAAAATTTAGGGTTAAACACCTGAATTGCAAGGCGCTTTTATTTTTCAGACAGAGAAGATTAAAATGGGCTAAAATGCATATTAATTGATCAGAATAACAATGGGACACAGTGTCATCTGGAGTGACGAAACCAAAATATCCATATTTAGTAGTAAAGGAATGAAATACGTCAGGAGAAGAATAGGAGAATATGTCATAAAATGACGCGAGCAAAGTGAGATAGAAAAAAAAATGTGCTTTCCAGAAAAAATATTTGAAACCCAACTTCTGAGTGATATAACTGAAAATTTCTAGTTAATCGTATATATTACACTGTATAGAAGACACGAGAAGTCTTCAAAAAATTGTGAAATTCAATGCTTAAATAGTTCAGATATTAAGTCTGCGATAGGTCACTATTGTGTAACACTTAAATTTTCGGAAAAGGAATTTAAAGTTTCATCATGAGAACGCAGGAGATAATTACTAGTTACCATGTTACAAGAAATATGTAAATGAAAATCCATTGCTAAACTTTTAGATTATTTTTTTAAAAAATCAGAAATTAGTATAAAGTATTACTTAACGAAGAAAAATGATGTTTGCAAGTAATCAAATTACTTTAAACAATTCACTTCAATGCTCACTTTGTGAGAGTACACAAAACTGGGTATAACTCCTGTTCTGTTAAACATACGAGGGTCATTCTAAAAGTAAAGAACGTTTTGATCTGACGAGCCGCGTAATTCTCCCACCACCCCCGCTGCCATAAAATTTACTTACCAAATCCTTCCTGCCAGTTTGACGCTAACAGCGAGCAGCTGCGGTCATTTACTGTTTATTTTTGCGATTTTAAAATGTGTGACAAAATTAAGGATCCCGCCAAGTGTGAGGTTCGTAGGGTAATACGCTTCCTGAGTGCAAAAACACGTTCGCCCTATTGAAATTTACGTTAACTGATAACTGAAGACAGATAAACTGAAGTATATGAAAAATGTTATGAATGAAGCTTCAGTTCGAAAATGCTGCATTATTTTTAAATGCCGCAGCCTACTGCCAGACCTTCACCGACTACGCCGTGCCATTCAAAACAAACGGCGTGGATTGTTGTCCAGCGGCATTGTGCTTCTTCGCTCGTCCGCATGCTGCTCCGTTGACGAAGGAATTTGCTTCACCAATTTAATTGGGAAGTTTTTGAACATCCCACCTTATAGCCCGAACTTGGCCCCCAGTGATTACTTTCTTTTTTACCAAATTGAAGGATTTTTTGGGCGGAAACCACTATGGAAATGATGATGAACTGAAAGAGGAAGTTAGTGACTGGTTCAAAAACTTGGCGGCAAGTGAGTATGCAGAAGGCATAGGAAAGCTGGTACAGCGCTTTGACAAATGGTTCAACTTGAACGGCAACTACGTAGAAAAATAGGTAAGATATCAAAATGTGTTGTACAATAATTTTTCTTTCATTATCTTGAATAAAAATGAATAGAGAAACAAACGTTCTTTACTTTTAGAATGACCCTCGTATAAACGAAATGAAAATTGCTATGGATCGTAAAAAATATATACATGAAAATAAAAGTAGAATTCTCTGAAATTATAGAAGTAAATCAGAGAAAAGAAAATTGGGAAAGTCTAATAAATTCGCTAAACTAAGTAAAAACTCATATTTTTATACATTTCCTCCATAGGCGTTAAGGATTACAAATAAGAAAATTGTCCATAAATTTATACCGTAAACCAGTAAGTTAGTCAAAATAAAAAATAAAAATAAAAAAATTCTTTTAAGCCTTATTCAAACTGCCGTCGTATTCAACATCACGCATTAATTCTCTTACTTATCAAGTACCAATACAGTCGAATCCGGTTAATTGGACCACCGGTTAATCGGACCAGCCGCTTATTCGGACCGAATCCTAAAGAACCGAAACATATCCTATTACATAAGCCTAATAGGGCATGTTCGTGTAATCGGACCAGCCGCTTATTCGGACCAAATCCTAAAGAACCGAAACAAATCCTATTACATAAGCCTAATAGGGCATGTTCGTGTAATCGGACCAGCCGGTTATTAGGACCTAAATGATAGCGTCCCGATGTGGTCCGATTAACCGGAATCGACTGTAATACCTGCCTTATTTTGGTCTCTACTTATTTTGTGGAAAAGAAGCCTGCACCTTCAGGGAAAGAAAGCCTGCACCATTTCAATCCTTTCACCCTTTCACCATTTCAAACGGTTTTGGTAACTTCACCGGAATGATTATTGGCTCAGAAGTTTCAGTTTCCTGATTGAAGTTACAATTCACATTTAAACCCATTAGTTTAGATTTTGTTTTGTGTCTCGTAATATCTCATTCACTAAAGAACTAAACAGTATGTTATGAATTCAAATTGATGTCCAAGGTGCTAAGCTATGATTTTCAAGCTTCCAAGAACGTTTGTGAATATTTCTACAGCTATATTGCTCTGTAAAATTTCATAACTTACCGTCCCAAGTCAACATATTCTTCACCCAATCTATAGCTCAAGAAAAGTGGAAAATACAATTCTGGATGATGACATGCATATTATGTTGCCAGTAAAGACCACCTTTAAGAAGTGACAATCGAACTCGCAACCTCTGGGACTATTCTTATCCATCACTTTAGATCCGTAGTGTATTACTCCAAAGTTTTGATACACCTCCCGGTAATAAGACAAAATACAATGTGTCTCTCCATTACTAAGTGTAATAGCAATTGATTATCGTCATGGTTGTTAGTTCTCATTTTTGGTATCGATAATGGTTAGAAGACATCACAATTTTTTTCTCACATGGCAGGCACTTTGTGTAGAGTGTTTTCGTCTATCCACGCAGCGAATTTGGTGGCTTCTTTGCCATCGGAGTACCTAGTAGGCAAATCAGCACTACTCCCTACGAAGGGACAGCACGGGAACATTGTCAAGATTTGAACCCGACCCCACTGTGTATAGAAACTCACGATGTTAACCACCATATGATGCGGGTGTCAGAGAAATCTTATACGAAAAATGATACTAAATATATAGTGTTTTTATGAAGAAAAAAATAAAAATGTCTGAAAAAAATTATTCTGAGGACACTTTGAGAATCGCGGATTACGCCTATTGAGGGAGCTTTCGTCAAATAAGAAGAAAGTCAAGTTTTTCTTTAAGACTGCAGTGACACGCGTCCCAGTGTGAGCACCACATTGACAATTATTTTTCTTCTAATATAGTTGTATAGTGTTACTGTATTTTTTCTATTTCAAAAAGTACAATATGTATTGCCACTGAACAAGCTTTCGATAATTCATCCGCCTGACGTGTGTAGGCATACGAATTTATTATTACTAGATAAGCTGAATACACTTCTCCTCTATACATACAGTGTAAGGAATTTTATCTTGTGAATACTATACTTTACATTCTTCCTTACTCACTTTTTGCATCCAACGTACAAGATACTGTTTTTTCCCTGCTCAAACGACACAGTTCATTGCATTTATTTCGTAATTTTAACTTTTTCTTCAATGATTTTTTTTTCTATGATTTGTGTATTTGCTGTTTACTCCTAACGTTGTCCCATCGTTCTTCCTTCTGTCGATCGTCGCAGTAACGACAGCCTGTTACGAACCCACGACGTCTGGACTTCGAACCCAGCGTCCTAACCATTAGACCATCCCGCTCGATGTAAAAAGATCCCATTTTTTTAATGCCATCCATACCTTATAACTTGAATGAGTGAGATACTGTCTAGTCTCCTTTGTCTCAATTTTGATTCCAGACATCTCTGTCATACAGAAATAACAGTCTTTTGTGGGATATTTTAGTTTTCACAGAATCATCTTGGTACCGAAAATGTCGATGTAAAAGATCCCATTTTTTTAATGCCATCCATACCTTATAACTCGTATGAGTGAGATACTGTCTAGTCTCCTTTGTCTCAACTTTGATTCCAGTCATCTCTGTCATACAGAAATAACAGTCTTTTGTGGGATATTTTAGTTTTCACAGAATCATCTTGGTACCGAAAATGTCGATGTAAAAGATCCCATTTTTTTAATGCCATCCATACCTTATAACTCGTATGAGTGAGATACTGTCTAGTCTCCTTTGTCTCAACTTTGATTCCAGTCATCTCTGTCATACAGAAATAACAGTCTTTTGTGGGATATTTTAGTTTTCACAGAATCATCTTGGTACCGAAAATGTCGATGTAAAAGATCCCATTTTTTTAATGCCATCCATACCTTATAACTCGTATGAGTGAGATACTGTCTAGTCTCCTTTGTCTCAACTTTGATTCCAGTCATCTCTGTCATACAGAAATAACAGTCTTTTGTGGGATATTTTAGTTTTCACAGAATCATCTTGGTACCGAAAATGTCGATGTAAAAGATCCCATTTTTTTAATGCCATCCATACCTTATAACTCGTATGAGTGAGATACTGTCTAGTCTCCTTTGTCTCAACTTTGATTCCAGTCATCTCTGTCATACAGAAATAACAGTCTTTTGTGGGATATTTTAGTTTTCACAGAATCATCTTGGTACCGAAAATGTCGATGTAAAAGATCCCATTTTTTTAATGCCATCCATACCTTATAACTTGAATGAGTGAGATACTGTCTAATCTCCTTTGTATCAACTTTGATTCCAGACATCTCTGTCATACAGAAATAACAGTCTTTTGTGGGATATTTTAGTTTTCACAGAATCATCTTGGTACCGAAAATGTCGATGTAAAAGATCCCATTTTTTAATGCCATCCATACCTTATAACTCGAATGAGTGAGATACTGTCTAGTCTTCTTTGTCTCAACTTTGATTCCAGACATCTCTGTCATACAGAAATAACAGTCTTTTGTGGGATATTTTAGTTTTCACAGAATCATCTTGGTACCGAAAATGTCGATGTAAAAGATCCCATTTTTTTAATGCCATCCATACCTTATAACTTGAATGAGTGAGATACTGTCTAGTCTCCTTTGTCTCAACTTTGATTCCAGACATCTCTGTTATACAGAAATAACAGTCTTTTGTGGGATATTTTAGTTTTCACAGAATCATTTTCGTACCGAAAATGTCGATGTAAAAGATCCCATTTTTTAATGCCATCCATACCTTATAACTTGTATGAGTGAGATACTGTCTAGTCAGTCTCCTTTGTCTCAACTTTGATTCCAGACATCTCTGTCATACAGAAATACCCCAGTCAAAATAGACCCGATTTTGACGAATGGCTAAAAAAAATATGAAAGTTTTGAAATTTGGTGGAGATGTTTGTTTAGGCATGCTAATGAACATACTAAAAGTCCCAACCGATCAGATTTGAGCTTTCGCCGCCATCTTGGAAAATGTGTGCACTTTTTTGGTGTTTTGGAAATATCTTTAAAAATATTGATTTTATAAAAAATAATTAAATGCAAAAATTAAAGAGCATTAAATTATGAACAAAAATCATTCATAACATTTTTTTATATGTCTAACAGGAACAAAGATAATTGACTTTGAAAAGAGCGCACTATCACACCTGGGACGCGCAAGCGCGGTTCCCCATCGCGGTGGTGGGAGATAGCCGCGCATGTGCATACCATAATTAGCCAAATTGGTTTTACACTAAATGGGAAGGTTTTTTGAATTTTTTGAAATAACTAGGGAAATATTAACTTTGCGTAAAAAAAGTTTATTTCAAAAATTAAAAAACATTAAATTATGTACAAAAACGATTTTATACATTTTTGTCGTAAACCTAACAGGAACGAAGATATTGAGTATAAAATGCGCGTTGATTAATGGAGGTAGCTTCTACAAAAAACGATGCACAAAAAACACATATTATATTTTTTATAAGTCTAACACGAACAAAGATAATTGACTTTGGAAAGAGCGCACTATCACACCAGGGACGCGCATGCGTGGGTGCCCATCGCGATGGCTGGAAGACACGCGCATGTGTATTCCGTAACGCGCCAAATCGGTCTTACCCTAATATTTTCCTAGCCAGTTAATAGTCACCGTTCCGTGTGCGTCTGTGAACAATAGCTGATACGGAACTATGTTTTATATGTAAAAAATTAATGTCAAATGATGATTTCGTGAATGTAGGAGAAAAGGGGATCGACGCTTTAAAGAGAGATAGTGTCCAAAGAAAAGACAATAAGCATGAACAGTTGGAACATTTAAAATCTGTTTCGGTTCATTCGTTGTGTCGGAGAAATTACACCACACCAGGAAGTATAAAAGTTGATTTAAAAAGAAATGCAGAAATCGCGTCAACATCCCAAAGTGAAGAGCGCGCGGTAAGTTTACGATCTTTTTTACCTCACTTCAATTTTCGAACAAAATGTTTCTTTTGTACGGCAGTGATAGATGAAGAATTCAAAGCAAGGCAAAAGAAAAACCGACTGACAGGCGAAGAACTATGTACGAAGTTAGGAGTCTCGAAATGAAAAACAAACTTTTTGAAGCTGCAGAGAATAGACATGACCAGTGGGGAGAGGAAGTTCAGTGTCGTATAATAAACGTTGCTGATTTAGTTGCAGCTGATGCGATTTATTACCAAGATTGCTTCATGACTTTTTTCTACACACTGCACCAATCAGAAAGAGAGGGCAGCCTGAGTCGGATTACGTCTCAGCAGCTATAGACGAAATATCCTTCTTCCTTGATAATAATGACGACTGTCAATTCTCACTACCCGAGCCCAAATCTCAAATTACAGGGCTAGTTCCAGACGACATCACTTTGAGAAATAAG
Source organism: Dolomedes plantarius (assembly GCA_907164885.2). Classification (NCBI taxonomy): domain Eukaryota; kingdom Metazoa; phylum Arthropoda; class Arachnida; order Araneae; family Dolomedidae; genus Dolomedes; species Dolomedes plantarius. Next base: position 169,619,069 of record OU015496.1, on the reverse strand, counting down.
TTGAAACAAAAATACGGGGATGGCATTATTTTGGCTTCAAACTCCAAAAAAGTTACTGTCTTATGTTTACGTAATACTGGAATGAAAGTCTTATCAGACTCTTGGTACGACAAAAGGATACGAAATGATCGCGAGGAGCGTCTACGAATAGTACAAACTGCTGCAGCCATAATAAAAGAAGATATCCAGACACCAGTTTATGACACTCATTGCTACCCTCCAAGTGATAACTTTTCAGAGATGTGAACAAGGGCATTCCAGAAAGCCTAAAATCTTTTTTGGAGCACTTGACTGCTAAGGCAGAAAAAAAAGTCACTTCAATAGCTCACGTCATTATATCAGCGCTAAGGCCACGATCATTTATGTCTCCTCTGCTCAATGGTCTTGTTTTATTTTTGTACAAAAAGTTCTGTTCCAAGAATTTAATAACAATGCTCTCGAATTTGGGATTTTGTTCTTCTTACTATGAAGCCCAAACACTTGAGATGTCAGCCATTAATCATCCGCAACCCCAAATGCGCGAGGGATCATTCTACCAATTCGTATTTGACAATGCATATTTCAATGTGTCGACAATCGATGGCCTGAATACGTTTCATAGCATGGGGGGCATTGCTTGTTTTACTCCAGCGTCAGCAGTGGAACCCGGGACGAAGATAAAAAAATTAACCGAACTTACATCCGCATCGACCGTAGGAAAATGGGAATCATTCCTCTGGAAACGTTTGAAAATTTTTAAGGGCCTGGGTTAAAAACAATTACTATCGAACATTTGAATGTCTTAAATCCTTTAGCGGAAAATTTACCACTGCCTAAGCCATCTGATATCTCCTGGATGTGTGCTAAGTGGTTAGGTCTTCCACAGATACCTGAATGGAAAGGATTTTCCCATTGTATAACCAGAAACCAGCCTTCTGAAAAGACCAAAGTAATACCCCTTCCTTTTGTTTATTCACCACCAAGCAAGTATGACACCAGTTTCACTGTGCTGAAATATGCTGCCCAGCAGTGTGTTAAAATGCACCAAAAGTCTTGCATACTCACGTTTGACCAACCACTGTATATTAAAGCATGAGAGATAGTCGCAGCAACTTCCAATCCATTATTATCAAGTTGTATCGTGAGGCTTGGTGGATTCCATCTTTTAATGTCATTCTTAGGCTGCATTGGGTACATAATGGCTGGAAGTGGGTTAAAAGAAATACTCACTTTGATTTATGCACCTACGTCAGTAGAAAAAAATGTTGTCTGGCCATGCATACACTAGGGCCGTCCGAGCTCATTTATTGACCCAAACAGCTTTAGCAAAAATAATTTTGACGGCATGGACATATCGGATTTGGAATGTAAAAATCTCCGTGAGTTGTTTCGAGATTTTGCTACTGAACCACCATCGCAAGAAACCTTAAACGCACACACTCAAATACGAGCCATCGAAATTAAAATGAGGAAGACTTTGGAGCACCTGAAAAAGAAAGGCCCAACTGTCTGTGGGGCTGGAAGCGTCAAGAGAAAATTCTTGTGCCCATCACAGCTATGGATGCAATAGCTCCCGATTCAGTTTTAAACATGGCGTTTTGCAACTGTAAGACTGACTGTGGAGTAAGATGCGGATGTCTGAAAGCATGCATCAACTGCACAACGGCCTGCAATAATTGCAATGGGGTATGTAAGAATGGCATCAGCCCTGTTGATGATGACGATCGAATGAAAGAAGTTGATGAATGGGCCGATGCTAGCGGATCCATAGACGATCTATACATGCCTGACGAAGGGGAGAATCCCGTACCGAAAAAAGCACGTAAATCCTGAAGTAGGTAAGCTTGAACAATTATTCGCAATGGAAATCTGATAGTGAATACCCCCAAGTTTACTACATTCATGTATAAAATTAATAATGATTAATTATCTACATAGCCAAAAACATTACAGTCTATTTTCTTGTGTTTAAAGAATGCCGAAATGTGGGAGAGGTTAGAAATTCAAAGAAGAGCGCCTGCAACGAGACTTTGAAGCTACCTCCATTATCAACGAACATTTTATAGTCAATTTCTTCGTTCCTGTTAGGTTTACGACAAAAATGTATAAAATCGTTTTTGTACATAATTTGATGTTTTTTAATTTTTGAAATAAACTTTTTTTACGCAAAGTTAATATTTCTCTAGTTATTTGAAAAAATACAAAAAACCTTCCCATTTAGTGTAAAACTAATTTGGCTAATTATGGTATGCACATGCGCGGCTATCTCCCCCCACCGCGATGGGGAACCGCGCTTGCGCGTCCCAGGTGTGATAGTGCGCTCTTTTCAAAGTCAATTATCTTTGTTCCTGTTAGACATATAAAAAAATGTTATGAATGATTTTTGTTCATAATTTAATGCTCTTTAATTTTTGTATTTAATTATTTTTTATAAAATCAATATTTTTAAAGATATTTCCAAAAAAGTGCACACATTTTCCAAGATGGCGGCGAAAGCTCAAGTCTGATTGGTGGGGACTTTTAGTATGTTCATTAGCATGCCTAAACAAACATCTCCACCAATTTTCAAAACTTTCATATTTTTTTTCGCCATAAAACCTATTTTGACTGGGCTAAAATAACAGTCTTTTGTGGGATATTTTAGTTTTCACAGAATCATCTTGGTACCGAAAATGTCGATGTAAAAGATCCCATTTTTTTAATGCCATCCATACCTTATAACTCGAATGAGTGAGATACTGTCTAGTCTCCTTTGTCTCAACTTTGATTCCAGACATCTCTGTCATACAGAAATAACAGTCTTTTGTGGGATATTTTAGTTTTCACAGAATCATCTTGGTACCGAAAATGTCGATGTAAAAGATCCCATTTTTTTAATGCCATCCATACCTTATAACTTCAATGAGTGAGATACTGTCTAGTCTCCTTTGTCTCAACTTTGATTCCAGACATCTCTGTCATACAGAAATAACAGTCTTTTGAGGGATATTTTAGTTTTAACAGGATCATTTTGGTACCGAAAATGACGTTACAAAGGATTGTTTCCGTGAGAATCAATAATGTAATCAAATTATCAAATCAAGAGTAATCCTGAAGGGGATATCAAATCACTGGGGGATACTCGTACATGGAAAAGAGGCTGTTTCTGAAATTTGGATGAGAGTTGTCTCAGCGAAATATTTCACCTGTTCCACCCGGCTCCCAAACGTATTATTAGAAACACCCTAAACCAGGCTTGCACAACTCGAAATATAATGAGGGCCATATTACCTTATGGAAAGCTGCTGCGGGCCGCAAGAAAATAGGAGAGATGGGAAATCAAAAAATAGTATTTTGTCTAACAAAAAATAAATTACTGATTATTTAAAAAAATAAGTAAATATTGATATTTGAGGCTTATATATTACATTCGTAATATTATAAATCAAAAAATAATATATATATATATATATATATATATATATATATATATATTTATATATAATATTATGCATCTTCACAAAAGACTTCTCAGGCCAAAGAGGGAATTCTGGCGGGCCGTAAGTTGTGCAGACCTGCGCTAAACAATCTGATTCAACAATTTCACCTGTAGTGTTATGGTTTTGAGACCTTTAAGTTAACATCCCACGACAATAGCGCTGTAATTCACCTGTCGGAAAAAATAAACTGACAGGTGAGACTTAGGTCGCTTCCCGGACGTGTCATAGGTCACAGCACGGATATTGTGAAATTATAACTGAACGACATAGTGAGGAAACTAAAATAGCTCAAACTTCCTGTAAAACTCTTTTTAAAGTCCCATTTTTTTTAAACTCACTATGGTATTTCATGTGCATATCGCCCCTTTACTCGAGGCAGTCTAGAAGCGAATGATATGTGCCGATTGGCGCTGTACCACAAATTATTCATGAAGCGATACAGAAATTCGGAATTTATATTCTGAATTGGCTCGCGCAAGTTTATAAGAATGAAAGTAAAATTTTTATTGTATCAAAATTGTTGTTGACGGATGCAGAGATTTTCATGCAGAGTCCTGACAATAATTATTTTATGAAACTTATCACCTAGTTTATCATGTATTGGAACCTCCCCCCCCCCCCACTTTCGTTCGACTTTTTGGTCTACCAGTAATATATGAAATGAACTCATACTTACACCAAATTAAAATATTAAATTATTCTGGAATGCAATAAACATCATTTTGTTCATATAGGAGATATCGTATTTTCACATAATTGAATTGTTTATTTCAGAAACCCGTCAACAGACATTTTTTTTCTTTTTCTTTCTCTTTTACAGAATCTGGGTCTTCTATCGTAAACGCATATTTTTGTACAGAAATCCGCCAAGCACCATTCCCCTTTTAGAGGTTACTTTTCAGTGGCGCACCCAGGATTTTTTCTTGTGAGGGGGGGGGGTGAGATGAACGGATAAAAATATTTATAATGCATGGGGGGGGCGAGATGAATGGATAAAAATATTTATAATGCAAAATCAATATTCATAATGCAATTTCTACTTCTTGGGGGAGCAGGGCCCCTTGCCCCTTCCCCCTGGGTGCGCCACTGTTACTATTGACAGTGCATATTAACTTCAGTGCAGAAACCGGACAAGCGACATCACATAGCGTGTTTCTGTAGTAAAGCTAATTTTCGTCCCGCTTTCAACACTGCGCTGTTGACAACATTAGAGTTGCTTTTGCTTTTCAAGTAGAGGTTAAATTACTGTGTTGTGGGTATCATTTTATTGTACGGTTTTACGTAGTGTTTTATGATAGTTTATTTTTTAAAATGGCTAGTAATAGTTCTGAAGACGAACCTCAAACGAAAAGGAAACGAGATTTTACAAATGAAGAGAACTATACACGAAATGTCATACGAAAAGCAAGAGTGAAAGGTGAAGGCTACAAAAACAATAAAGTAACACGGTTCCATCAAAGTCTGTTCCTGATGAGATAATATGCAAATGTCCATGTAAATATAGTTTATCTATTCCTGATAAAGCAAAGAATCAGATAAGGAATTCTTTTATTCGATAAATGCTAAAAACAATCAAGATATATATTTGCAATATTTGCAAACATTGATAGAAGTAAGAGAAATTAAGGGTAGAGTTTCAAGTAAAATGACTTCCTCAAAAGCAATTAATAAATCATTTGTGTACAGTATTAAAGCTGCTATGTACTAACCCCATTGGATTCGCTCACCTCAATGTTAACCTATGGAGAAAATTTGTACACGGATTGCCGACTTGGTTTCAAAGAATTTTCAAAAGAAATTGTACTCCGTCATAGAGAAAGAAATTTTACATTTGTGTACATTTTTCGCTTTTTTTAAAAATGCAATTAATATTTTAAAATTTAAATTATTTGGGGAAAAATCTGGTATAGTGTGTTTTAAACGCTCATAAATTCCTTCGGTGGATGAAATTTATAAAATGAATCCTGTAGCGCTTTGCAGAAAAGTTCGGGCTATTTGACAACCCCAATTTTATTTGATTATCAGCATTTATGTGCATGTAAATAGTTGACAAAAATATATTTTAAATAAAAAATTTGGGGGCAGCGCTTAACCCCCTTATAGAGAGAGAGCCATTACAATCCCTCAAAATGTCAATCCTAAGGGGGGTGGAATTCTCGAACTGTCAACTGGACTCCTCCCACCACAAGAGTCTGCAAGAAGAGGAAAAGGGAAATACGATTTTTTTGTTACTACATAGCAACCTTAAGATCAATGGTGTTCTCCAGTTTGCAAAAACTATTTTTTACAAATACATGGAATTTCTCACGATCCAGTTGGAAAGCTGACTAACCTATTAGTCCAGAATAAAACACCTGGAAGGTCATGGAGCATTTGGAAGAGGTGTTTCTAAGAACTAAAGTTTACCATTCAAAGTCTCATCTTACAAACAATTTGAATTCAACAAAGCTAACCAAGGAAAAGTTGTTGTTAATCAATTTATTAATGGCGGCAGGTCGTCAACGTTCACCTTAAAAAAAGTACAAGAACATTCCTGAACTACCAACGGTAAGATCGTACGCTTCTGGAAAAGTACCGATCAATAACAAAAAATTGATGACCTGAAGAAGCTAAGTATCTACACTATAGGGCAGGGGTCTCCAAACTACGGCCCGCGAGCACCTCCAATTTGGCCCGCCATAGTTTATTTTGATTACATTGTAAAATTTACAATGTAAGTACAAATCATACAAAATAATAATTAGATGCTTTTATTTAACGACCAATTAAGTAACACAATAACTGACATACATAATGAAATTGAACATTTTAACTGTAATGATATGAGATTTATCCTAAAAACTTACAGTAAGTGACATACATAAGTAATTTATATAATTAAATCAAACATTATAATTATGATTATTGAGATTTATGTAGCTGTAACTTTCCACTGACAGTTTTGCAGTTGTGGATCAAGGTTGTTATTGGAAATTATCAGAACGACTTCAAATGCTCATCAGTTAATTTGGATCTGTGAATATTTTTTGCATATTTCATTCTGGAGAATGTTTTTTTTCACACATATAAGTGCCGAAAGTGAAAAAACAGCCACGGGCAAATTTATGGAACGAAAATTTGCGCGTAATTCAAAACTACAGTGTGTTGGTATGATGAGCTAGCTAGCTAGGTCATAGCCCTTGGGACTTAGTGGAGGAGTCAGTGTGGCCCTTAAGCTAAAAAGTTTGGAGACCCCTGCTATAGGGTATGAAAGCTTCTACGATAATATTTTCCATTGGCCTACTACAGAAGCAGAGTGCAATGTAGACAGGGAATACGAAGATGAGTAGGTCGACAGACAGAAAGCAGAGTAGGATGAGAGTCACTTTTTAAAATTTTTTTTAACTGTAGTATAAATTTTTAGCTTCTTAATGTTTGATTCTGTGTTCGGATAAAAAATATAGATTATAATATTGTATTCATTTTTAAAAATACTAATAATACAACAAAATGAGGAAATTAGCCTTAAAAAACTTATGTTTTTAAAGAAAAACGTATGTTATTGCAGAAACCCGCTAACTGTAAAATAAAAATTTTTTTTTCAAACGTAAGTAACAAATATTATAAGTTAATTTCAGGCAACATGCACTTCTAGAAGATATTAACTAATGCTATAAAAATTTTAAAGCCAAAATCTATAATAATATTAAAAATATGTTTTTCTTTGTTTCTCAAAAATTTGAAAAAACGCACTTAACGAGTTTTTGAAATAAACGATTCAATTGAGATACTGAACACCGTTTTACCAGTAGTGAATTACGGATGAACAAATTCAGAGCTTTAGTAATATGTAGATTATAATACAAACTATAAAGAGGAGGAAAAGAAGAAAAGTAGAGTATTAGCATTAATAATAATAATAATAAAAATAATAATAAATACTGTAAATTGTTGGTTAACGTTGCTCCTCTTATATATGTTTTGTTTTAAGGTTGCATATCCACATAAAAAGTTTCTTCCTGTATTTCTTCCTGAAATACCAAAATCAAATAGGTTAACTAATCCTCTGCCTATACAAGTCATTGCGACAGGAGAAAATACTTCACAAACACTCCTTACCTGAAGCTGGATTTAAAACTTCTTAACAAGTAGGTGTTTCGATCGCTTATATGAAAGAAAACTTCTGACAGTATGTAACCATGGTCATTCTCAAGTCCCCAAATGAGGGATCAGAGCTTTAGTCATTGCTTATGGGAACTCTTGTGACAGTGCATACAATCTCATAGATGAAATCTTTGAGAATTCAACCAGACGCTGCTATATGGAACGTTCATGAAAGAAATGAATTGTACTTGAGTTCGAGATGCAGCTTTAAGTTTTCAAAATCTGCCTAAAGCATCTTTAAATCAAGATTTCATTAAAATAAGACACATTGATTCGAACATGATAAATTAAAACATTTATGTTTCAGGAATATATTAATTTAATATATTCTAAGAGCTAAACGTGTTTTTATACATTTTATAATTTTGCACGATTTTTTTTCATGTCTAAGTTCATCTTTTTCAAAACTAAACAGAGTAGAGAGTTTAAACTTCTTAATTTGTAAAAATAATTATATTCATTAAAAGCACTTAATATCACAGCATTAGTGCAGAAAAATTGAAAAAGAGATTCACAGCAGAAATTCTTATAAAACTTCAATCATTTCACATTCTTTTTAAACCAAACATTAAATGCTTCTTATCATTAGAAAAGGTTATTTCAAACTGCCATTCCAAATTAATGGAATCGGTTACAGAGAAATACATACCAAGTTGACTTACTATCAGAAATACCTACACGAATATGATGGAAATTGGGAAACATCACTGGCAAGAACTTATTTTTTGTATGCTATGTAAACTTTACCATGCATATTTAAAAAAAAAATTAAATCTTATTCGTATCTTTACATTTAAACGTATTGAATTCTGACAAACTAGCTACTAATACTGCTCTAAGATGTGATATATACTCTTAAAGATATTACAGCACTGTAGACACATCTTATTAACATTTTTCGTCTTAGTCTGCGCCATTTTTGTAAAATACTGTTTTATGATGCAGTTAAGGATTATGTTTTTTCTTAGTTAAAGAAACTAAACAGCCCGTTAAAATAATATTTATAAATATCACATTGAACCCATACAACAGGCAATTAGAGCATGTGCTCACTTCTTGTTTGAAAACAGATGCTCAAATACAGTTGCCACATTTCTACAGCTGAACTTTATGCTACAGCATTCACCAGTTAATCGCTGCGAATGCATTGCATACCATTGTAAAAATAAGTTGTGATCACTCAACTGAAGCAGGTTAGTAGAAAAGAAAAGAAGGAAAGAGAAAAGGCCCTATTTTCTAGATGCAAGCGGTGAAATCTCTACCAAAATTTTCCTACACGTTGCTCACGCGACTGATCTCAAACTGCTGGAGAATTAAAATTAATTTACTATCTTAAAATATGAGAAAAATTCATGATCAAAAGTTCACACCAAAACATCACAAGCTGTAAGTAAATAAAACCACTTTAGGAGTCTAGTGGAACAACAATTCTAGGATATATTAGTTTGAATCAGGTCAAATACATACGTCTGTTAGCATATAAGCAAATACAAAAGAGATGTAGCAGAAACATACCAACACAAATAGGTAAAACTGGCTCAATCACACATTAAAAAAATTGTGGGAGCTTTCACAGTTGCTCAGATAGGGTAACAACCAACACACACACACATATATATATATATATGTATATATATATAATATATATATATATATATATATATATATATATATATATATATATATATATATATATATATATATATATATATATATATATACATACATACATATATATATATATATATATATATATATATATATATATATATATATATATACATACGAGTATATTTATAAACATGGCGCAGAATGAAAAATATATTTCATGGGTTTGATAAGTACATCAATAACTCTGTAATCTCTTAAATATATTCCTATTATACTTCTAAAATATCCTTAATTAATTTAGAAGCACATCCCTAATATCTAAATCATGCTCAATTAACACTTCAGTATTAGGTGGTTGGCCTGGAGTTTTCTCTTGTTGTCTCCCCATCAAATATTTTATGACAGATGTAGATCTCTTAAAAATGCTGAAAATGATGACTCATCATCCTATACTTTGGTACGCCATCATTTCTTAATTTCCTGCTTGAATCAGCGTTGTGTGTAACAGATGGTGAATGATGTAATTAGTATTCTTTTCTGTCCTTCCACATGTTCTTTGTGTTCAGATTCTTCTAGATCGTATTTTTGGTGTGAAAGAAATGTTTCGTTACTCATGAATTATTTATTTCCGATTCTCTTGTGAACACCAGAGAACGTCTGTATTTATATGTGTGTGTGCGGGTTGCGACCAATTAATACAAGTATATGAAAAATCGATAAAATAAAATGTATGAAATTTGAAACCGAAACCTAACATACGAAAGAAAACCAAATTAAGATTACTAGTGATATAAAATTTAATAATATCATCACTTTATAGTCAACAGAGCCAACGTTATCATTACACGAAGAATTTTTTCGCTTAATGATGACGTCATTTAGAAGTAATCCTTTGTTTACTGATAAGGCTGGCGCTGATGAGTTGTCACCATTGAACAAGTAATCATATGGTTCGATTTCAGTTTTAACGTTTATATATTTTGTTTTTTCATTGGAAAGTGCTGCATTTCGTGCCTTACTATGTACGTATTTATTGAAAATTATATTAGCTTTGTTTTTGGGGTAGTAGTATATTGGTGCAATTTTTGGTAACTTTTTTTTTTTCAATTATAGAAAAAAGCGAAAAAATTACCAGTAAACACACGTGTTTGCATTTTTACGCATTCACTAGCTATTCCGTCCAAAATACTAAATAAAACTTACTTTATCAAGAAAATTATTTGTTGGCTTTGCCGTGCGATTTGTTTAGATTTGGTTCAATTTAATATTCATAATAATAAAAGGGAGTGATCCACCACATTTCCGACTGTTCTTGAAAGGGCTCATATAGACGCGTACCCTTGGGATCTCGTGTATTTATTTATATAGGCGGTTGCGGTCTGGAATGATTTGATCTTGTTACCCATGACTGGGCTATTTCAAAGGAAAACCTTTGCATTAGATATTTTTCAAACGTCACGACGTGATGGCGTATCACATTTCGTCATTTTTACAAGGCTCGAAATACACTGAATCATGATAAATCTAAATTTTATGTGAATTAAAGAGTTTAACAACCTATCTCTGCGACATTTATACATTTTTTTTTTGTCTCTCGTATCAGACAACACAAATATTAGTATCACACTCCAATAAATTAACCAGTCTCGACAGGAGTTTTAATATAATATATTTCAACCGAAACGTTTAAGTTTCGCTCAGATATGACCATCTGTTTACTTAGCTGCAGTTTTGACTGGAATCCGCGTGACTGTTATCTTTTGTCGACAGTGCGTGCTTTACGATAAATAAGAACCCTTCCTTTTGTTACATATTTCATTTTGAACCAGCATCTGTGACCACTAGCTGAATTTCACGCAAACAGTGGCGCAACAGATGGTGTATGTTTCCCTTTCACTCTTTTTTTTTGTATTTATCAGTGCAGGATTACCACGGCCTTAAGGTAGTTTGAGGTAGATGATATGAGGTGCGTTTTAATTATGGATCTGAAAGGAAACCTTTTTTTTATTTCAAAACATTCATTTCAAATCGTCTTCATATATATATATATATATATATATATATATATATATATATATATATATATATCGATTATCCGTGTGCGGACTATCCGATTTGCAGATTAGTCGTGCAGAAAACGTCTGAAATCTCTATCCAGAATAATACATAATTTATTAAAAACTGCATGCAAATTTCATCCGATATGCATAAATCAGAAACAAGATTTTTAAAATAACAGTTTTCTATTCATTCAGAAGATTTTTATTTGATAAAAGATGCGATAATGTACTAAAATGACACTTCTTTAATCGGAGCCATTTCCCGGGAAAAGACCGATTTATTTAATTTAAAGGCAAAATTATAAGGATTTGAGGAGTTTACGGAATAAAATTTTCTAGAGTGGTTAGAATGTAATTTGCATGAATCAGGGTTTGAACATATGAATGACCCTGATATCATATTTGCTGCTACGATTCAGACTCTGGATGAAGTTGAAGATGAAGCGAGTGAAGAAGAGTTTGGCGATCTAATTAAACACAGCACAGCCATACCGCATGTCGACGCTTTGCTAGATTATATTAGTTAATGGAATTATGAAGTGATATCTCCAATACAATGATATCATAGCTGTTAGGAAAATCCGTTTAAAGCATACTAAGGATTCGGCAGTAAAAAAAAATTACGGATTAAGTACATTAAATAAATTTTTAAAAAAATGAAAAACAAGTGTTTTATTATATTTTGAAAATAAAAGGGTGGCCCAAACGAAAGCGAGACTTTAGTTTTAGCGGCAGTGGTTAAATACTCAGAGCTTTGTGCCAGTACATGACGTTGTATGTTACGAAACAAAGCTATGGTCGGAAAGTGTCAGTATGCTGTTTGAACATGTGGTAAGCAAGATGACTACGTACGGTCGTGACATGGATAATGGGCGTGTGACGTCTCCGCCGCCAATGGTGCGATGACAGAAGGATGTGGACGGCAGAATGGAATGAAATTGTCTTTACTGACGAGTCACGTTTCTGTCTGCAACACCACGGTGGTCGCATTCGAGACTGGAGACACCGTGAAGAAAGGATGCTGAGCAGCTGCGTTATGCACCGCCACACTGGTCCTGCACCGGGTATTATGGTATTGGGTGGTATTGGATATCACTCTCGCACACCTCTAGTACGCATTGCCGGTACTTTAAACAGCCAGCGCTACATCTCCGAGGTGTTGGAGCCAGTTTTCCTTCCTTACCTCCAGGGCTTGCCCACAGCCATATTTCGACAGGATAATGCGCGACCACACGTGGCACCCATTGTCCAACGGTTCTTCATCAATCGCCAGATTGAATTGCTTCCCTGGCCGCCTCGCTCTCCGGATCTTTCGCCGATAGAAAACATGTGGTCCATGGTTGCTCTACGATTGACCCAGATTCCATACCCAGCTGACACAGCAGATCAACTTTGGCAGCGTGTGGAAGCTGCTTGGTCTGCTGTACCCCAAGAAGTCATCCAAAGTCTCTTTGAATCAATGCCGAGGCGTGTGGCAGCGGTGATCTCCAACAATGGCGGCTACTCTGACTACTGATTTTGGCAGGAACCACACTTCACAGAAGTCTATAAATTTAATCATTTGATACTTGGTCAACATGTTATCTACAAAATAAATTTTGTTGTGATATCTCTTGTCTTTCTTGGTGTTGCAATTTGGGTGGCCAGCAGTGTAGCGCACTCTATTGTCATATTTATAGGAATATTCGAGACATGCACAGGATGAGAATACAATAAATCGCATTTAATATTGGCCAAGGATTATCGAGCTACATACATTATTTAATTACACTCATAATGTTCATCATTAAATTTAGACTGAAGATGCGAGTTCACTCCGAATTTCGTTGCTGCTGTCCGTCGGCTGGAGTAGGAGTCATTTTTTACTCGCATTACTATTTCATTTTTAAAAAAATACCATAGGCTCGATGATGTGACTCTAAGACACGGAAAAGAAAGGAAAAAGGTTTGAGGATTTTGAAAGATGGAAAATGAAACAAAAATGTCATCCAAAGTGTAAATAATACACACCGAATTTCCGAGCTCAAGTAATTAGGAAAAAATTACGTATTCGAACAAAATTACGTATATCAACGTCCTTGTTTTATAGATTGGCTGGGGTAAACTTCAAATTAATTAGAATTTTCATTCTTTATAACTGATTCAAAAATTGCAACTAGTTTTATGTCTGTATGAGGAAAGGTTTTATTAATATAAGGGTACCGCTAGGTTTGCTGAAAGTATTAAGAATTAGTAACAGACGTTTTTATATTACTTGAATAACAAAAAAAATCATTTAATTAAGTCATATTAATCAGTTAGATGTATACAGCTCAGATTCAAAATATTAGAATAATTGAGAAAAAGTACACTGCTGGCCACCCAAATTGCAACACCAAGAAAGACAAGAGATATCACAACAAAATTTATTTTGTAGATAACATGTTGACCAAGTAACAAATGATTAAATTTATAGACTTCTGTGAAGTGTGGTTCCTGACAAAATCAGTAGCCAGAGTAGTCGTCATTGTTGGAGATCACCGCTGCCACACGCCTCGGCATTGATTCAAAGAGACTTTGGATGAGTTCTTGGGGTACAGCAGACCAAGCAGCTTCCACACGTTGCCAAAGTTGATCTGCTGTGGCAGCTGGGGATGGAATCTGGGTCAATCGTAGAGCAACCATGGACCACATGTTTTCTATCGGCGAAAGATCCGGAGAGCGAGGCGGCCAGGGAAGCAATTCAATCTGGCGATTGACGAAGAACCGTTAGACAATGCGTGACACGTGTGGTCGCGCATTATCCTGTTGAAATATGGCTGTGGGCAAGCCCCGAAGGTAAGGAAGGACAACTGGCTCCAACACCTCGGAGATGTAGCGCTGGCTGTTTAAAGTACCGGCAATGCGTACTAGAGGTGTGCGAGAGTGATATCCAATACCGCCCCATACCATAATACCCGGTGCAGGACCAGTGTGGCGGTGCATAACGCAGCTGTTCAGCATCCTCTCTTCACGGTGTCTCCAGACTCGAATGTGACCATCGTGGTGTTGCAGACAGAAGCGTGACTCGTCAGTAAAGACAATTTCATTCCATTCTGCTGTCCACATCCTTCTGTCATCGCACCATTGGCGGCGGAGACGTCTGTGGTTCTGCGTCAAGGGTAGACAAAGCAATGGACGTCTTGCGGACAGACCACTCTGCTGTAAACGGCGTCGAATGGTACGCGCAGACACTGGATGATGCGTTACAGACTGCATGTGCTGTGCTATGGTTCGTGATGTGACTGAGCGATCCGTCACTGCCATGCGCACAATTTGCCTGTCATCACGTGAAGTGGTGCGCTGAGGTGAATGCGATCCAACACGCCGGTCCGTCGTACCCTCCTGCGTCCAACGATCACATATCCGCATTACAGTTGTTTGGTTTCGTCCAACACGACTACCAATTTCCCTGAAAGATAATCTACAATCTCGGTAGGCCACTATCCTTCCTCTGTCGAACTCGGATACTTGATCAAAAGATGATCGCTGTTTTCGACGAGGCATAATTGATCGTTTTTTTGAAAAAACCACAAGAAAAACACAATTGCCGAACTTGAAATCGTCGAAATCTCCAAGCCTTAAATAGCGCTTTGAAGTGTCGCCACAGGTGCGCGTGATGTGCGTCTGCGTTGAAATTCTAATCATTTGCATATCTCACCTCCGCTAATGCATATTGTAAATTTCATGTTACTTGCATGTTTCCTTCAGGGTGTTGCATTTACAGTGGCCAGCAGTGTAATAAAAAATAAATTATTTTCCATTTATTTATTTTTGATACTAAGTAAATGCAATTAAATTTCTTATAAATTAAATTTGGAATGTTTAGATAAGTTTTTAACATTTACAAAATATAAAATACAATAAATTAGGTATACAACAGCTTTCTGAAACACATCAAAATATTAGAATAAAATTTAGATTGGTTCAAAATATAGATATATATATACAAATTTGGAATGTTTAGATAAGTTTTTAACATTTACAAAATATAAAATACAATAAATTAGGTATAAGTTAGTTTTTGATCGGATTAATGTCTGGTGAGCTTGGTGGCCAAGGAAGTACCTTAATTTTACGTTGGCGGAACCAATTCTTAGTTGACACTGAGGTATGCGGTGACGCTAAATCTTGTTGAAAGATGAAATCATCTTCAAATAAATCTTTTGATGATGGAATCATGTAATATTCCAAAATTTCTTGATATATCTGAGAGTTTACCTTTTCGTAGACGATGCATAACTTTCCAGGTCCTTCTGCGCTCATGCAACCCCAAACCATGACACTAGCAGCAAATTTTACCGAACGTTTAAGGCCTTCTTTATCAAATGCTTCTTGATTCATTCTCCAAACTCGAATACCTTGATTACCATATGAAACACAAAACATTCTTTCATCACTAAATAATATTTTTTTCCAATCTTCTTCGCTCCATAAACGTCTTGATTTACACCAATTCAATCTTATACTCCTTTGTTTTGTAGTCGTGAGAGGTTTTGTTTTCGGTACATGAGATTCAAACTTAAATTTATGGAGACGTCTTAATGTTGTCGATTTAGAAACTTCAACTCAGGGACGGATTTACATATTTTTATGCCCTAGGCCAAAGCACCATTTTGCGCCCCCTTCCATCCATTTAAATTTTTGACTTATAACATTAGATTTGATATACAGTAAGAGTTTTTGAAACATATATACTTAATAAACATTTGAATAACATATTTTGAAAAAAAAATATTTCTACATAATTTCTTCTAATTTATCTAAAAATTACAATTAAATTTTTTTTCTTTGTGCTTTCGCCCATGAAAATTCTTCAATAGTTTCATTGAAGTCAACAGATCTTGTTAAATCTGCTTCAATGCAAAGAAGTGCCAAGGCATTTAGTTTGTCTTGTTGCAGGAAAGATCTTAAATGATCTATGATTCTTTTTAGTGCAGAAAAGATCTTTCTGCAGAGGCATTTGTGGCAGGTGTGCACACAAACATTCTCAATACGATATCAACATTTGGATACACTGTTTGTAATCCACTTTCACGAATCCACTTGCAAATTGCTAAGGGACTTTTCGAACCAATGCTGCACTCAGTTATGTGAGATTTTAGATGTTGCAGTTCATCACATAATGCAGGCTCCAAATCATCTTTAAAAATTGCCTGAATTTTCTTCCCTCTTCTTCAAGCTCAGGAGAAGTCAGTGCCCAAATTCCCGTAATTCCTTTAAATTTTTCACCGAGCCCTCTATAACCTTGTGACCTCTTCTCAAGCTCTGCTTTGAGTTTGTCCACAATCGTGAAATAGGTATTAACTCTAAAGATATCACGCCCGTTTAAATTAACTTCGCTTTTACGTTTTTCGCCAGCTTGTAGTTTTCTGAAAACCTGACGTTTTTCATCACACTCATAAACTTTCTTTTCTGAAATATCCAGAGCTTTGTTTTCATATACATAAAATTGTTCTCGCAGTTCTAACAAGAACTTTACGAGTGACTGAAGAACTGTGGCAACTTCTGAAACACCAGGTTCTACGTTTTGTACATACTTATTGACTTGGTGAAGTCTAATCAGCACCGTTCCCCAAAACTGTGCCATGAATACTGTTTCGAGCCTTTGCAACTTCGTTAGTAAAGATCTAGCTTCTGCTCTTGTTCCTGATTTTTGACTTTCGTCACTTTCAAAGTATTTTAGAGCCTTTATGACTGCAAACTAATCTTCTTTTAATGCTCTACAAGCATCATATCTTGCCGACCATCGTGTCGTGGAGAGGCTTTTTGCGGTAAGGGTGCTATTTTTCTTCAATGCTTCCCACCTCGCTGTAGACGACGAGGAAATATTATAAAGTTCTTGAAGCAAATTAAAAAACGATATGACTTCAATGCAGCAATCTACAGCATGTGTGCCCACTAAATTTAGAGTGTCCTGCACAAGGTATGAAGGATGCAAGAGGAGAAACTTCAAGTATCCTAGCCTGAAGACCTGAGAAAACACCAGCCATATTAGCTGCATTGTCATATGATTGACCTCGACATTTCAAGATACCAAGGTGGAGATCAGTGACAGTCTTAATAACAGCTTCAAACATTTCATGGGCTTTGTGGCCAACGTTAGGTAACAATTTTATAAATCTCTCAACAGGTTTCTCATTTTCTTTCACATATCGCAAAACAAAAGACAGCTGATCCACATGGGAGATGTCAGGAGTTGAATCTACAACAAGGAAATAGTACTTTGATGTTTTAGCTTCATTAGCAATATGCGTTAGTACTTTTTTAGGTAGGAGATCGATGAACTCATCACAAATAGTAGATGAGAGATAAGATGTCTGTCCACTACCTGGATTCTCGAATTTCCTGATGTGATCAGCCAAAAATGGATCAAACACAGAAATTGTCTCCAACATCAGCATGTAGTTGCCATTATTATTAAAACCAAATATTTCATTTCGACCTCTAAATGGCAAGCCACGTGAAGCAAGAGCTTTAATTACTACAACCACTCTGTGTAACACATTTCTCCAGTATTCAATTTCTTGATCAACCATTTTAGTTAGTTGCCGATCGATTCTTCCAAGTTTAGCTCCTCTATGTTTTAAAAAATGTTTGTAATAATATATACTCCTGGCTGCTGGTATCGACAGGTTGCATTGTTCAAAGCAGAAATTTGAAAAGATATTTCAACCACACATTTACCCAACACTAAAAATCTAAGTTTTTATAATAATTTATCACAATTATCCCTTATTATTAATATAAAAGTTCATTTTATAGGGGAGATAAAATGCATTTTTGCTTTTCAGCTAAAATTGATTGTTTCATGTTTATTCGGCGGTTTGGCTTAAAAAATAAAATGATAAATTTGTTTATCTTTAATTGTTTTTGATTTTACAGTTATTACATAAAATATCAATATTTTAAGAAATTATATCAAAACACAACTCCAGATAAGTATAAGAAATGGTTACTTTACTCTAACAGAGATCGCTTTATTTTGGAAATTCATTTGCAGAGCTTAATTTTAATTAAAAAAACATACTTTGTTTTAAAAGATCTTAAAATGTGATTACAAAAAATTTATATATAAAACTTTTTTTTAATGAAAACTAGTGATTTTTTAACACATATACTACCCTAGGTTTAAGGAGAAAAACTTGCTCCGGAACGTTATGTCCTTGTTTTAAATATTTGAGTTTAGACGAAGGTAGCCCCGGATTTTCTTCCACATTGTTTAAAAGCTTAAATTTTTCCATTTAAAAACGTAATCAGAAAATTCTAACTTAAACATAGAATATTAGATAGGCCTCGTTAGATAATTATATAAATATGCACACTATTCAAGTACGTGCGAGTAAAAAAATATATATGTTGTAATACACATATTGTGCATTTCTCAAATATGGATATATATATAGCAATTGTACGAGTTAGTGTGTTAGAGAAGTAAGTTTTGCTTCTTTCTAGACAAGTTGAATAAAATATCCCATTTTCCTGACGCTGTAGCTCTCTTGTTATTGGGTTTAGAAAAAAGATGTAAATATAAGATTTGTTCAAAATGTTATCCTCTTTAAGATTGTAACTGCAATCTAAGCTCTAAAACGAACCATTGCCGAGATATTTGGAAAAGAAAAACCAAGAAAAGTAAAAACAATTCGTTGTTTTCGGGCTACAGAAAATTCCGCAGAGGTCTTTCGAATTGGAAAACTCGGTTTTTCACTACTGGACTAAACATATACAAGTAGGAAAAAAATCTAATACCCGATCTTTTGCATGATAAGATGTACATAGCTACTGGGCTATAAGCTCACAACAACAATTTATGTTTCGTATGCTACAAAAGGTTGACAAAACACTCAGCCAAAATGAGCGTACAGATCACACTCTAACGGAAAAACAAGTCTCTTTTCGTATCAAAACCAAACACGGGCCCTGCCCTTTAACCCCTTGAGTCTCCATCCGTCCTTTCCTTCCTTTTAATTCCCTCTCAACCAGGATTGGTACGTGGTCCCTTTACATGTTCACTTTTGGGAACTCTGATTTTCCCAACTTATGGCTCCTCCTAGGAAAAATTCGGAAGAAAAGAACCGACAAATATTTCTGTTCCCTTTGACAAATTTAACTGTCTCTTTTCTAAGACGACCCATTCAGGTTGCAGACACTCTGGCGGTTTCCATATAATAGTCCATTTTACTTCAAAGAAGCACCTTGCACAAAAAGACACCCTAGTTCAGTGTTCACACAATGATTCTTTCACCTTGAAACAGTTTCTAAACCTGGAGAGTGCCATCGTTCCTTTGACAACGGGACAGCAATTACTGGACAGATGACGATGGGTTGGGAGTTTAAAAACCATTAGTCTTCTTATCGGACTGCCCCTGGTCTGAAATCTGTTTTTGGAGGAAAAAGCGAGGGCTGTTTGTCAAATGTATCGAAAGATACAGCGGAAGTTGTCTTTTGTGAGGTTCAAGTCCGACTGCTTTCTGCAATCATTATCCCTTCAAATTGCAAGAATTCTTAACCTGCTTCTCGTTAACTCATAATGGGTGTTTGGGAAAAGAATGAAAGAAAAAGAAGGAAAAAATTAGTCAGTTGACGAAAAAGTTATTTCAAAATCTGTATATTGCAAATAACATTTTTGGCGATACTAAGAATATATAAATAAAAATGAAAAAGAAAAAAAATTGAACTTTCTCGTTTTATATCGATAAAAATTTTGTAATTTGGTTCTTACTTCTTCTAAATTTACGCCCTCTTAACGGCTGCGCCCTAGGCCATGGCCTAGGCTGGCCTTATGGGAAATCCGTCCCTGCTTCAACTCCTTCTTCGTTCCATTTTTGGTGCAAGAATCGCACACTTTTAAAACGGTTTTTCTTAACTATACGCTTCAGTTTCCTGTCATCTCTAGCAGATGTTTTTGGTTTTCGGCAGCCATTTCGGCGATTATTTTGAAATTTTCCATTTTTTGAATATTGTGTTAGTATTTTACTAACGCTTGATTGCGAACAATGTAAATATTTCGCTATATAACATTGATTTTTACTGTGCCGATACAAATTAACCATACGAAGTTTAATAGATTCTGGAATATCACTCACACGACCCATTTTAAGACGAAAAAGCAAACAAACTGCAAAAAGAATACTGATTTTAAATAAAATCGTCTGAATTTAATCAATGATGCCACCAGTTATGAATTGGTAATAATTAAAGGAGAATTAATGTGAAATATTCTAATATTTTGAACCACTTGAATAAATATTCTAATATTTTGACTTTTCAAAGTAATTTTTTTTCAATTAATCTTTTCAAAAATGATATTAATTTTAAGATAATAAATAAGTTTAATCAACAATAAGTTCTTAATAAAATATCATTTGCATATTTGCATTAAAAGACATTAAATTACCAAGTGATATTTTCAATTTGTAAAAAAATGTAATTATTCTAATATTTTGAATATGAGCTGTAGTATGCGAAAAGCAAAAACATTAACAAAGACTATGACTCTATCACTGCATACAAGAATGCTTGAAAACGCATAAATCTAATGTTAGTGAATATCGTGAAACATCTGTAGCTGGCCTCTCCTAGTAAATGGCCACAACTCTAAGCGGCCACATTTTGTTCAGAACCGTTTAAAGATTCCATAGAGCTAATGTCATGGAAGAAACCTCTTTTCTACGGCAACGCCTAACAGCGGCCATTTTTTCCGGAATTATTACTGGCCATGACAGAGAAGTTTCACTGTACTTCATATATGTATGATAGACAGCCGACGCCGGGGGTTAAAGAAAAAACAATCTTCTCAGGTTCCTAGGAGTTGTGGCGTCACTGTAAGTAGGTAAGGCGATTCTCTCTGAGGCGTTGCTAAAAATTACCACCATGGGATCCATAGAATCAAAGAAAGGCAGAGTATCAAAGAAAGGCAGAGTTCTAATTAAAAGCGAAGGCCAAATTTTTAAAACAAAACTCAACAATTTATTAACAAAAATAATTAACATTTAACAGTGCAACATATTCAATTTAAAAATCCCGTGCATATTCACAACGTACGGAGCCGAAACACACATCCGCACCGCCCGCGTTCTCAAGCGTCTCTCTCCAATGTCTGGATTTTCAGAAGGGGTGGAGGGGCCGGCAGATTATCGGCTGACAGCTCTTCTCAGACGCCGAACTTTATTACATTGCAGAAACGTTAAGATGACAGTTTTAGTGGCTGCATCGGTGAGGAAAACGGTTTTTAATCCCCCCCCCACGTGTTCCGAATTGTTGGAACCGAACAACACATTCCTTGAAAAATACGCAGTTGTGTTTCAAGCTCTTGTGGGGTCTCGGGGAAAAATAAGACCATATTTCCAGTACGCTACAGCGTAATGAAACTTTATTACCATCAGTCCCCCCCCCCCTCCTAAAGTTCTCGGGGACGAGTAATCTTACCCTCTTCCTACCGCGTCTCTTCATGCCTATTTGCGTAAGCGATAAAGTAACAAGAGAATTGTAACTGCTAATCCTATTTTGAATAATTTAAATCTTCGTTTCTGAAGCATATTTTCCGGATTTTTTTCTACTTGTTTCAAGTCTCTGAAGGACAAATAGACAGGATTGGGCGAATCCAGTAGCAAATTTAAGGATCATTCGACTATAGTGAGGAAGGAAGAAGATACAGTGAAACTTCTCTATGGAGGACAGCCATGGTTACGAAATGAAGTGGCCGTTTTGAGGAGTGGTCGTCGAAAAGAGGTTTCTTCTATAACACTGGTTCCATGGAATCTTTAATCGGTTCTGAACAATATGTGTTCGTTTAGAGGGTAGAGAAGTTTCGAGGCTAGAGAAGTTTCACTGTACTTTACAGCTGAACCATTTTGAAAAATTGAAGCTTTTTACCAGAAGTAGACTGTTTTAGCCTCTTATGGGTTAATCAAAAGGAAGAGTGAGAGAAAATTACTGAGTGCTATTTTACACTGCTTAGGTGCTGATGATTGTTACCCAGCACTGCCCAGTAATAATTTTTCGCAGAAATTTTTTCATTCCGAAACGTATCAAAACACCTTACAGGATTTTTAAAGATATAACTCGCAGAGTATTGTTTCTAGGCCTAAAACCGTCATGTAGCCAAGATTGACCGGGTGTTCAAATTGACGGATAAAATTTCGGGACAAAAATACATACGCACCATCTTTATATTTCACCCCCTTAATAGAATTTATCGTTGTAGATCAGTTGGTTACTAACCGATGGTCCGAGAGAACCCAAGGAGTGGTTCGCGAGGTCACGAGTGATAAAAAAAAATTTTCATAGTTTCAAAACTACCGCGAATTTAAACAGTTTTTTTTAAAGCTGGGAGGAAAAAAAATGTTTCTTTCCCAATATTTTGTTCAAATTCAAAAAAAT
The DNA here is from genome assembly GCA_907164885.2 of Dolomedes plantarius. Taxonomy (NCBI): domain Eukaryota; kingdom Metazoa; phylum Arthropoda; class Arachnida; order Araneae; family Dolomedidae; genus Dolomedes; species Dolomedes plantarius. The sequence continues at coordinate 169,596,397 of OU015496.1, read as the reverse complement.
TCCTGTATTCCTTCCCTTTTCTGACGTTTTGAGAACGGAAAAAAAATAAATCCTTGTTTTGCTTAAAAGCTTCTAATTTATGTTCCGTGACTGGGTCTCGCAGTGTCACAGCCATTTCGCAGCATCAAAGCCATTTTACAGACCAATGCAAGCTTAAAAATCTCGATCATTTTTAAGTTTTCGCAGGCTTTTATGTTTGCTTGAACGTAAAAGAAAACTTAATATAGTTTTCTTTTACGTCAACTTGTAATTGTTATTACGTTTGTGTCTAACTTTTTATTAAAGTTCTTTATCACAAACCTTTTGTTTATTCAGAAAATAAAACCCATTTTTGCTTCTTAAAAAACTGGTTGGGAGAGGGTTCCCGACAAATTTTTTTATTATTTATTTATTTATTTATTTATTTATTTATTTTACAAGTGCTCCCTGATCCACAGAAGGTTAGGAACCACTGTTATAGGTGAATAGCGTTGGATTATGATCCACTGTTGGTAATACAAAAAATTTGAAGATCTGAAGTAATATCGGAAAAAAGTAACTGTTTGGCTGAAGAGGGATATACGCCCGTTTCATCCCCCATGGCAACAACTTCATACACAAAGAAAAGAAAACGAGCTTTAAACAAGATTAAATGTTATCAGATCATTTTGTCGCGAGAGAAAACTGAAAACACATACCTAAATTTGGCTTGTACGGGTTATCAGCATATACTTTTATCTTTAAGATTCCGATGAGCTTTAGGTTTTGATTACGTATGATAGGAAATGTCTGAAGTATTACACACACACACACACATATATATATAGAGAGATATGTGTGTGTGTATAAGAATTTAAAGAGGAAGAAAATGTGCGTATTTAACATGATTTATAATAAATAAACATTTTTTTAGATTTCCAAGCAATAAACAAAAACAACAAGATAAAAAGTACAACAAGAAAAGAAACAAGGAGATAAAAAGTAAAACAAAGAAGGAAACAGGATGTATAGTAAATAAACTACATTCGACAAAAATAATATTATACATTTTAAAAGTAGTCTATAAAAAGAGATTTTTTACTTAAGTTTGAGACTTTTTTACTTAAGTCTGAGACTTTTTTACTTAAGTTTGAAAATTATTCAAACTTAGAGAAAATAAAAAAAGATTTAACAATGTCTTTATCATTTAAAGCTTGGGCAGCTTCATTTTACGTAAACTCTAAAAAAAAACATTGTGTAAATGCATGTCAGATTATCAGTTGCGTAAACAGATTTCAACATCTTAATCGCTGTAGACGTGCAAATGCCACTAGCGTTTCTTATGAGTAATGCATGAAAAAAACCCCAATATTAAACAGTTTCTACATCTAAAAAAGTTAGTTTAAATTCATGATTATGAACTAGCCAATTGACTTCAATGATGATTCATTATTTATTATGGAGTTATGAAAACCAAATTTTCGGAGTATCTAAGAAACTCGTTTGTAAACAAATAGTAGGAAGCGCAATTTTTTATGAAAATGTAACACTTAAATCCATATAGTAGGGAAGATATATTTCAATTCTTCTCTACAGTATGAATTTGGTTTTCATAATATATATATATATATATATATATATATATATATATATATATATATATATATATATATATATATATCTTATATATATATTTCTTCTGTCCGTGTGTATGTAACTGAACTCCTCCTAAACGACTGGACTGATTTTTATGAAATTTTGTGTGTGCAATTTAGTTGATTCGAGAATGGTTTAGATTCACAATTTGATCCGATAGAATATGTTTTTATATTTTTAATTAATTAATAAAAAACCAACAATTTATAGGGGGATGCGTCCGGTAAATGGAAGCTGTTACAGTTTGTGAAATCACCCCTCTAGATAATGGCGTCCACGTTAGGTTTAGTTAGCAAACAGCGAGCGAAAAAAAAATAAATAAAATCAAAAAGTTTCAAGTCATATATTAAACCAGAATAATAAATGAAAATAATAATTTTTCAAATCAGATTTTATACTCTAAAATGGATCAGATCCAACGGCATATTGATACTCTCGACACGCGATGGAAAATTCGAATCAACCACGTTAAGTGACACGAGATCTTTTTTAATCGCTACTGCAATCCTCCTCGCCTATATCTTTGTGTCTATTGAAGAGCTAAAGACTAAGCTTCTATCCTGCTAACTTATTTCTGACTAAAAACTCCTCTGACATGTATAGTCACCAGCCCACAACAACTTTCCAATAGCGAATATGTTTCACTTTACCCACTAGAGCACCGTGTCATTGTGGCGCATTCGGAAGGTCGCCAATTTGGAAAGTACCATGCTCTCGACCCGGGCTCGAATCCAGAGTTGTGTAAATTTTGCTAGACCTGTTATTTCAGCTTTTTTTAAGGCTTTTTTATTTCAGCTTTTCTTTTATTATTCTTTAAATTATTTAATTATTATTTTCTTTTATTTTATTATTTTTTTATTTTAATTTTTTAAAATTATTATTTTTTTAAATTATTATTTTTAAAAATTATTATTTTTATTTATTTTTATTTTTTTCAGCTTTTTTATGATGAAATACCGAATATAGCTGAAATCTGAGGAGTTTATTATACATTTATACATTTTTAATTGGGTTTTCATATTATTAATATGTATAACATTTCGTATGCTTTTTTTCTATGTTATTTATACTGTGTTAATTTTTAAATTGATTTTGGTTAACAAACATTCTTAAAATCTCGGGCATCGCCGGGTACTTCAGCTAGAATTACAACGTTTGAACAGGACAACGTCTGTCGGGTCCGCTAGTATATATATATATATATAAACACACACACACACAGTGAAACTTCTGTAGCCGGCCATATTTTATTCAGAGCCGATTAAAGACTCTATAGAATTATAGAATGCTATAGAAGAAACCTCTTTTCGACTGCCACCCTCAAAACGGCCACTTTTTTCGGAACCATTACTAGCCGCCATAGAGAAGTTTCACTATATATATATATATATATATATATATATATATATATATATATATATATATATATATATATATATATTTATATATTTATATTTATATTTATATATATATATATATATATATATATATATATATATATATATATATATATATATATATATATATATATATATATATATATATATAAATATATATATATATATTTATATATTTATATATATTTATATTTATATATATATATATATATATATATATATATATATATATATATATATATATATATATATATATATATATATATATATATATATATATATATATATATATATATATATATATATATATATATATATATATATATATATATATGTATGTGTGTGTGTGTGTGTGTGTGTGTGTGTGTGTGTCGGACTTGACTTCTACTCCCATACTATTTAATATAAATCCGAACCTCTTTTGTATCATGATGCAGTCGGTCATGATCCGTCTACTAAAAATTCTCCCATGTGATTCTGTGGTTCTTCGGAATTGAATCAAGTCGAACCCACTAAATCTATTTTCACTGCAATGCCTTATGCCGCTTATTTGAACTCCCAGACTTTTAAATTGTTAATCCTATATTTTACTAACTAATATCCCGTCGCGCGATCGCCCCCCCCATATTTTTAGCCTCACACACACACACACACACTAAGGTCGCGCGATCGTCCCCCCCATATTTTTAGCCTCACACACACACACATACACACACACACATATATATATATATATATATATATATACCAGGAACTCGGAAAAGAAAGAAAACTTTTGCCAAAATTTATTAATTGATAATGTTACGAACACCATATTACAACTTTCACATCTATATTCGCCCTTAGCATCCTGTAAATAGCATTTAATCTACAGACTGAATGAAAAATAGCTGAAAGCTCAGTGTTGTGCTGTTGGAGGACCAAGGGCGAATATACAACTCTTTCGCTCACTTTATAGCACTGCGCCGCACGTGAGCATGATCTATAACAGAGGTTAGCCCTTTCTTCCACCGTGTTTGCATATGCTTACACAACAATGTCATGACATCCTGTCTATGAATTTTGTTTTTTGCATACATCCGCTCGGTCAGTTTGACTCGATATTTTAATGTGGTTAGTTTGTTCTCTTTCTTATATTGCATGAATTACTTCTTTCTTATTACGATACGTTATAATAGGTGACCACGGATGTGGTTATTTAAAATGGAAAATGAAAATACATCGTGGAAAAAGTAAAAAATTTACAGAAAAGTGGATTGTTAATAAATGCAAGAACAACACATTTCTGGTTAGAGTTATATTCCAAGGAAAAACAAAACTTGTAGTTCCTGCTCGTCCAGCTGAAAATTAGGAATAAACGTAGTTGAACAAATTATTTCTAATTTTTGGGGTCTTGGGGATTGTAATTTACAAAACGATCATCTTTTCTAAAATGGAATGGCCGAAAGGTATCTACAGTCTCAAACAAACCAAGTGGAAAACTAAGAACAATTTCATATTCTGTTCAGTGGGGTAACCGTTTGCCGCCAAGCATTCAGTAAGATTCATAGCATTACTAGCTGAAAGCCCGCACTTCGCTACGGAGTACATTCAAATTAAATACAACGGTCGATGTATGCAATTAATGCCAAATATATATATATATATATATATATATAATAAATACGACGATCAATATAGACAATTGATGCAGAAAAAAAATATATATTTATAAAAAAATCGTAAGGGATATTTTTATAGACAAAATAATGTCCAATCGTCTGCCGCATTAGCAAGAAAAAAAATATTTTTTTGTCTATTTAGTTGTTATGCACGTGACGATAAATTTATTTAAAGTACCATAAAAAGAAATCACGTGATCAGCATGTAATAAATTAAATTCTAAAAATTAATCTTTAAAAATTCACCAAAAATCAGAAAATAGAGGTAAAGATTCGAAAAAGATTTCATTTTTAAGGAATTTTTATGATCTTTATTGTGATATAAATTTTATAACCGTCAAATTATTATTTTAAATGCAAACTTAAAAAAAGTTACCAAAACAGCTTAAAATTTTAATTTAAAAAATTCTAAGAAGAATTTTTCAAAAATCTCTCTTAGTGCACCCCTACACTATAAGAAGAATCGCCCTGCAAAATTTCAGCCCTTTAGGTTCAGCAGTTTGGTCTGTGCGTTGTATGTCAGTCAGTGAGTCAGTTGCGGAGCTGTTTTATATATATAGATAGAAAAGACAGTGCGTGCAGTTTTAGTGTGACAGATACGGATGAAAGTGATAATTGGGGAAAGTCAACCCCACCAAACAAGTTTTTGAGAGGTTGAAAATTCCTAGTTAAACAACATACAGTACTACAGTAGTATCTTGGTATTCGTCGTTTATTGGTTCCAGAAGGCACGAAGAATACAGAATGAATTTTCCCATAAGGATTAATGAAAACTGAATTAATTCGTTCCTGAAAACCAGAAATTTCACATTTTATTAGGCAATTTATAAATGGATGGGATTTTTTTTAATATACAAAATCTCTAAACTAGACAGACAAAATTTAAAATAATAATTAGATTTAAGGCGACAATGGACCTTCAGATTGACAAAAATACTATGTCAGCAAAACGATTTTTTTTCTTCTTTCAGAAAATGATTCTGCAACTCATCAGCTTTAAATAAAAAAAAAGTATGCTGATCCGATCATTATTAACCGAGTTATAAGTAGTTTTTTTCAAACGTAAACAATGGAAATGTTAGTCAAATTAAAACTTTAAATGTCATTTTCTCAAAACAAGTTCTCATGTCGTTTCGGTAAGTTCAAAATGTTCCATTCATCGTAATTTTTCTTGAATTTTCCTAAAATTTCATAAAATGATTATTTATATATGTTAGAATAAAACTTAGTAATCAATTCATTATACTATTTTAAAACAACTTAAAATTTTTACAATAAAAAAATTTTTGTTTGATAAAATTTTGCATAAAATGACCTATTTTTATCGATTTCTTTTCTAGCTTTTATAAATATGACTGTAAATCAAATATTGCTACTAACTTTATTTATAACTATATAAAGCTAGCTTAAGAGAGAAAATTAGATATCTGAGAGAAAAATTAATGAGCATGGAACATTTTTAAATAGAGTAATTAACAAACTGATTTTAATTAATATCTTAATTAATTACATTCTGATTTTTTTTTAGAATTTCCATCTCTAAACAACACTGTATAAGTATACAAACTTTCATAGAAATTGGTTAATAAATAAAAATAAAGTTTTTCATGCTCCATTGTCACCTTAAAAATATAAAATTTATCTTCCCTCAGCCTGTAATGAAAAGAGTTTATGGCCTAATGGGATAGTGGTGAAGTAGAGGAGGAGAGAAGTTAATTCTTGGAAGGGGAGTCTCCATCCAATAAAACACCCAGGCTCTTGCACAGGGATACTTTCTCTTTTCTGTCTCTTAAGGTGACAAGGGACCTTCAACCTCTAATTTTTTAATATTCAACTTTTAACTTTATATACAGAATGAGAATAATTAGTGTTCTTTTTTACTACATTGAAGTAGTTTTGGGAGCCACTGTATATAGATAGAAAAGAGAGTACGTAAATTTCTCTTTACGTAAATTTCTCTGTACATAAATTCCATAAATGACTATAAGAACTAAAAATAAGGATTTTTGGCAGAAACATGCCTGTTTTTCAAAATTAAAAAAAAAATGTTCCATGCCCATTCCATATCATTAAAAAACCTTCAGTTTTTTAATAGAAGTTTACTATATAAATAAAAACATAACTGTGCATTAAATATCTTTTGTAATAATCAAATGCCATAAATGTAATAATTTTTCTGAATCTACCTGTTACTTTTTTATGATTTTGAATCTCTTTGCCTTTTTTCATGGTCTACAAATATGGAAAATATTTTTGGATTCAAAGAATGATGCACAGTTTTCTCACAAACACTTTAATTAACAATCCTGAGAAAGTCGGAAGAAATCGGCAGAAAATTAATGCGCACGGAGCATTTTGAAAAATGCCATCATTTTTGAAATTTTTTTTTGAAAAACAGGCCTTATTCTGCCACAAAGTACTTAGTTGGGAATTCTAAGTGTCTTAAATGTTATAAAAAATAATATTAGTTATTCTCGTTTTGTATATAGAATTAAAATTCAAAATAAAAACAACAAACAAACAAACAAACACACACACACACACACACACAAAAAAAAAAAAAAATTGTTTGAAGGTCCTCTCCTTAATACTTCAATCCTTGTTGTAGGGAGTTTCACTACAAACCTATCACGATAATGCTATGAGGAAAAATTTGTTTCAGCCTAACTCAAATACTGTAAATATTTCAACACGAAATAATACACATAAAAAAGGCATAGACAGCTGAACAAATTAACAGAAAAACTACCCTAGAGTTGAAAAATTTTAACTTTTCAATAAAAGATTGTTCAGTTGCAACAAATCCTCATACTGAAAACAGACAAATAGACATAACTAAAAAGTAAATAATTCAACAGAGAAAGCTAATTACTAACAGGAAGAATGCAGACAAAATAAACCGAAATCACGCACTCAGAGCTATACGTACCATAAATGCAAGATTCTGTAGCAGTAAAAGAACTAAATCATATAACGAGGCAACCGACTGGTCTCTTCATCAGGAGGCCTAACCAAATCAGTTACCTCAAGAGGGAACTTTCTAAATAGGATGCAGGTCAAACCAAAAGGCATCCCAATGCCCCGAGATCCCCATTGAAACAGATAGTCAAAACTTAAGGGGGCACACAACCTTTGACTACTGGGAAATGACCCTAAACATGATCAAATTCGAGCTACTGAAGCTCCCATAATATTAATATATATATATATATATATATATATATATATATATATATATATATATTTTTTTTTGTTTTATATCAAAATTACAAGTCTTCAGTTATATTTTATACAAAAATAGAACTTGTAAAGCCATAAATAATTTTTAGATTTTATTTTTAAATGTACACATTACTAAAAAGGGAAAAAAATCATTGGATGTTTTGCGCATCATAAAATTAAGAAATATGCATACAGAAACTATTTTTTGGTCAAATTAATTTAATAATACACTCAAGTTTAATGTAAAACCAAAAAATATACAAAAATTTAGTTTAAATTGAAAAATTTACATAAAATTTAAAAAAATTTCAAATTTAGCAATTTTTTAAAACATTTTCACGTGTAAAAATTTTTTTTACAAATTTTTTTAAAACTTTTCTGGTTTTAGTGTGTAAAGAAGCTTATAATACAAATCTGATAAAAATTTTGTGTGTCTAGCACACATAGTTTGGGAGTAACAGTGCGTGCAATCCAAAAATTCACATATTTGAGAAAACTGAAGTTAAAGTTGGAATAACATGGATATGGCAACAGAGTGAGCTTTACATAAACTCTCATAACTCGAGAAATAATGCAAATTTTTCTATGAGGTTTTTTGCACATTGTTCAGAAATGTCCCAAAAATCAGAATATAGCAAAATAGAAAAATCAATTTTTTGAAGTTTTAAAGGTTGTAAGCCTCCTTAAAAAAAAAAAAAAAGAGTTTGAAGGTCCCTTGTCCCCTTAACATTCCAATCCTTCTTGTAGACTCAAATTTGGGGAGTTTCACTACAAACCTATCAAGAGAAACTTATTTCGGCCTACGTTTCACCCCGCATTTACACAGCCGCGAACGAGAAGAGTCGAATATCGGGGAAGAGTGAATGATGGATGTGTAAACGGAGCAGTGTTGCCAACCTCTACGAAGCGCCTCCCCCTAGCGCCATCTCGAAATCCCCCTGTTTCCCCCTAACACCCACTTGAGATCACCCTAGACCTTCCTAAACGAAATTCTGGTTCCAAATAGGCATCCTGTTTGAGAGATAAATTGAAATAAATAGAAAATACACTCTTACATAATGAAATGGAGGTTTATTTACATTTGACATGTATGTATGTATGGAACTTATAATCTAATAAAAAAAACGCGTCTCGATTGTACAAAATATTAAAAAAAGTTCCCCCCACAAAATGCCCCTAAAAAAATGTGGCCCCTAAAAACACCCCTTTTCATCTAACTTACCCCCAAATTTAGGGGGAAAACCCCCAAGTTGGCAACACTGAAACGGAGCCCTCGCCGATAACCCCGCTATTTTCCTCCCCAATCGTGGCGCTCGCTTCGGGAGCGGTTTCAAAGGGACGAGTCAAAGGGACGAGGGCATGTCTCCCCCACGTTGGGGGGGGGGGGGTCAAAGGGGGAATGGTGACCGGATCGCTTTTCGCAAAGGGACGAATGGCGACGGGAAGTCTTGTTGACAGCAAGAGGTGGGAATGTTAGAACGGTCATTCGCGTCGATGCAGGAGCGTGACGACTGTCTCGCGATTGTCTTCCAGGGGACGAGGGGTGGCTCGTTCGTGGCTGTGTAAATGCGGGGTCAAAATGTTTCTGAGGTGAGACATAGCTTTATCATTAAACACGTCCACATTTCGGCTTGCTAGAGCTTTGTCGAGGTGATACTTCTGAACAAATTTTCGTAATTCAACCTATTTCGGCTTTTTCTTTTCGACCTGACAGCCAGGATTCGGGGGAGCCATCTTGTCTCATAGATGTTTTAGTATTGTGTGACGAGTACCTAGCAAACGTCGAATACGGAAGCATTTTTTTGGAGTCGAAATGCGACGGTACCGAGCAAACGTCGAGTACCGAAGTAATTTTTTTCGTGTCGAAATGCGACGAGTACCGAATGAGACGAGTACCAAGATATGACTGTATATTGAGTTCTCCCTACAGTCTCCAGCCGCTACAGTCGTTCGTTGAGCCCCTGCAGGAAGTATATGCCCCAGAATCATCGGTTAAACATCGGACTTTGACATGTAACATTTTCTACTGCCAGTTGTTTTACGATTATTTAACTATTTTTTATCATGTTTTTATTAACTCGCTTTCTTGTTTGTGTGTGTGTGTTTGTTTGTCCAGTACAAATCTTGCAATCGATTTTTAACTAACTTCCCGACTAGCTAGACATTTGAAACTTTTAGAATAGCACAGAACGCGATCACAATGCATTTTTTAATACGTTTAGCCATCTTTCAGCAGAATTAAATTAATTTTCAGTTATTTTTCAGTTAATTTTGTTTTGTAGACTGGTGCAGCCATCTATCGGCCGGAACGGGAACGAAAAGTCAAACGCAAGTTAACTTCCAATTAACTTTATTTTCTTCAAGTTGATGGGATAATTCATCAAAAAATTTTTTAAAAAGTATTCATTTATACATAGAATTGTCAAGTTCATATGATTCAACAGAAAATTTAAAAACATGGTACATAAAAAGTTCTTTTTATCTTATAATTATTAAAAAATAATTACAAGATAAAAAGTACCTGTAACAACATGCACCAATGAAATGACATTTTCTACCTTTCGCTTAGAAAAAAAATCTATTTTAGATCTACTATGACACAATCACGATTAAACGGCCTGGCTTTGCCATATATACATAGAGAGATTAATGTAAACACGCGTGAAGTAATTCAATAGCTTTGTAAAAAGAAAAGAAAACTGGAATTTATTCTTTAAATAAATTTTTATAATCACCTATTGAATTTCAGTAAATTTTCATTAAAAATGTCTTTAACCGTTCAACTCTGCTCCCCATCCACAATGAAATCCTGAGTGCACCACTGGTGTTTTGAAATACCTGTTTTTTGTGACTATTGATCGTAATGCATATAGCAAATATGACACGCAAATGGCCTACAAAAAAATCATGTTTTGCCGTTTAAGGACAAAGAGAAAGTCATTAGCTACAGTCATTAGTCAAGAGCAGTTTTTTTCCTTTTTTTAATCTTTGTGTAAACTGACTGCTAAAGTAGAATTGTGGGAAAACACATGTTACCCAGATTGTGGTTAACATGCGGTATTATTATTATTATTTTTTTTTTTGGGGGGGGGATACTGGTATGACCAATACTCCCACTCCTACAGCTTTTAGGCCCGATATCAAACATGTGTGCTCTAAGCATCGATCTCAATTCTCACATTAATAAAAAAAGACCCTTTTCAGTGATTTCCATTTAAGTCCTCTAGTGTAATACTAGTATACTGAATTCCATGACTATTTTTGAGACTGTATTAATATAGTCTATTCAGCAGTTTGTTATTTATATCTTTCAATAATCAGCAATAGAGTAAGTACTATTTATTTGAATTTAAATTTAACATGCTCCTGATATATATTCCCGTTTGATTTAATATTTAAAAAAATTAAAAATACTAAAATTCTAACAAGGTTGCTTCAAGTTTCCAATCCCATTCCCGGGTACCTCGCAACGGCGGCTCCAAGGGGGGGGGGAGGCAGTAGGGACAATTGGCCCCCCCCAAAAAAATGCTCGACTTATTTTTTTTTTCATACACTAAAATTTTGTAATCATAGACCTAATACTAAATGAGTTTAAATTTATAATGAGAGGATGTTTCTCAATAAAGTCCAAAATTTTGTTATTAAAATTAGAACGACTCCACAGCCATATAGAGTTAAGAGGAAATTTTCACGTTTTGACGAAGGGAATTTGTTTACATTAGATCGCACTAGGAAGGAGAAGGCTTCTTTTAGCGGGAAAGATGTCTTCATGTCTTTGTTTATATATATATATATATATATATATATATATATATATATATAACCCTAAGAGCCAACGTTTCCCCCCCTCCCCAAATATCTGGACTGGAGCCCCCCCATGCTACCTCAAACGAAAATAGATTGGGAATCCCTGATGTGATTAAATAAACAAACAAAACAAAACAAAAATAGAAAGAAATTTTTGATTACAAATACGTACACTTTTCTTAATTCCTCAATTTCGAAACCCCTCTTTCGGGAGTCATCAGTCGGATCCAGAGAGCGGCCAAGTGGATTCAGAGGAAGATTATGTGAATATGATGACTTTATCAGAAGCTCTTGTAGCTCTTAGAAAACTAGAAAATGTATTTTCGAAGTTTGAGGATGACGTCGAAAAAAAATACGAAATTTTAGAGAAATTTAATTTTAAAATTGAAAATGAGGTTATGCGAAAACAAAAAGTTTTTAATATTTCAAAAAAATAAATAGATACAAAGTGGACATTTAAAAAAAAAGAAACTTTTGAAATCCCCCCCCCTCTAAAAAAATAATTGGTTCACATTCTATCAAATCGGTCAGAATTTCAATCAATCAAAACATTAAAACGATTGCCAAAACTAAAGCAAATAACCAAGACACAAAAAAAAGAAATTCGAACAGCTGCGCAGTAAATATAAACACTATTATCAACTGTTATCTCTGGAAAGAATCAACTCGACACAGGAAGACACTTATCGTAAAAGGCTAATATTTTGTATACATGTTGCCAAATGTTACTACAATCAGCTGAATGTTTAAACTTGAAAATCGGTAATTTAGCATTGGAGAAGTTTTTTTTTCAATCTCCAGTGAAAATTCCGTTTCCAAACTAAAATACCTTTTCATGGGTGGCATCACACACACACACACACACACACTATATATATATATATTTATTTAACTGACACATAGAATACATGATATCAAAAACGGATATCCGGAATTGTCAGAATATGCTCTTCGAAAAGGGAATTTCGAAATTGCTGCTGAATAATTTCTGATAATTCAGACACAGTGTCTCAGAGCAGGGCTTCTTAAATTTTTTTCCACTCAAGATCCCTTTTTGCACGAGAAATATTTACACGACCCCTAGTATATACATACGTAGGTACATAAAATAAAAGTACAAATAAAGCGTTAACTGATAAAAAATCATAGAAATTTAATTCCAAACAATTCTTTGGTATGCACATAATTTTGTTACTTATGAACATGACAAAAGCAAATAAATCTGCATACTAACGAGATGGATGTGCTTATTTTTGCATAAAAAGTTTAATCTTGGTTTAATAATTGATACTGCAGGTCGCAGAACAACTTCAACATTTTTTCAGAGATTATATATTTTAATTTTACAATCGTTACCCGCATAAATGCAGAGGCTGTTCACACATTTTTTAGACTATGTATATTGTATTCACAAAACTAACTTACATAAAATTCTTGTGTTTTAAATGTTCTATTTGACATCCCTTATTCTGAACTATATTTCGACACCGCAATTTCCAGGATAATAATGCCTTTTGAAGTGTCAGAAGAGGTATTCTATCCCATTCCTTCTGATCAGCTTTCCAGAGTCCTGTAAGGGTTTTGGGACGACGTTTGGATAATGCAGATTTTAAAAGTCCGAAAGCACAAAAATCCATAGGTGATACATCGGGAGATTTAGTAGGGATATCAGTGAAGGGTATGGCCTTCATACCAGTTTTTTGTTCCATTTCTTTTAGGAAATTTACAGTGGATTTTGATGTGTGACTGCTAGCTTTGTCCTGATGGAGTCTCACAGATTGATGGCACTGTGGGTAAAGCGATGGTATTTCATTCAGAAAATTTGGCGATAAAATATGTTCCTGAGAGTATTTGGAGTTAATCTTGACATTTTTTTCCACTCTTTTTATTTTTAACTTGCCATTATAAGAAAAACCAGCAACAATCATGAATCCCTTAGAAAAACTTTCTTTCAATTCTTTGAACCATGTACTTACATTTTTTTCTACCCTTTTATGTTAATAAATGGCTCTTTTTTTGTTGCAATCATTTAAATACACCCATGATTCATCTATTGTGACAATTGTTTTCCATTTTTCTTTGGATACGTGTTTTTCATATAGAATTCTGCAGCGTGTCCTGCGTTCAGCGATATGATTTGGAAGAAGACGAAGCACATTGCGTTTTTTCGCTTTCTTAAGATACTTTAACTACACTTTATATGTAATTTAATGCTCAGAGTTTCTTAGCAATGCTACCAGACATGTTATATGATCTCTACACAAATACTATTTTCTTACTATTATTGTTGTGACTGATTCCATGTACGTTAAAACGTATTATTTTTTCTGCAAAAAAATAATAATAATTAATAATTAATGAATTAACAAGTTTTTTTCCTTATGTGAATACAAAAATATTTTATATTGTAACTTTTTATGTCAAATAATAAATAAATAAGGATTTTTTTTTGTTATTTTTCTATATAATGCACCAAATTGTTAAAACTATATCTAAGTATAATAATTTCATAAAAGTCGCATTTATAGGTTCATTAACTTATGCGGCCTCCTTTATTACTACCTAATTTACATGTGGCCTCTAATGGTAAAAAGGTTTCCCCACCTCTGGCATAGTCCATGGATAGTTCTTATTTTTATAAATGTTCGTAAGGGGGAGGGCAAATAGCATCTGACCAGGGGTCCCCATCGTTCACAATCTGGCCCTGGAATCCACAGACTTTGGTACCGAAGGCCATCGCACGGCTCTCTCATGGAAGGTGTCACATTACCCCAACGCCGGATTACGGCCCAGCCACTATGATAAAGGGATTTTACGAATTTCATCCCCATACTTCTTCCCATTTACATTTTGATAGTAGCAGGTAACACAAGACCTCCTGTAGAGCAGGGCTTTTTAGATTTTGCTATTAAATACGAAACTTCGTAAGCATATACTTTTCGTTAACAGTGACAAATGCCTCAATATGTAATATTTATCTGACGATTTTGAAAATTGTTTGAAATACTCCCTTGCTTTATTGAAGTACGCTGCGTCCTCTGTATCAAGGTGTCGTTTTAGTTTGGATGATTTCATACTCTCAGGAGCCAAATCGCTATGACAAATTTAGCAATGAGGTTTTTCCACATCATCAGGGTTATTATATGTAAATCCGAATTCCGAAAATGATTCGACAAATTTTCCTTTCCTTATAGTCAAGCTATATGGTAGCGAAGACTTTGCTCCATTGTCAACTGCATTTCTACCCCTTCTGCCTAAATTTAGCCACGGAAGATATTTTTGCTCTAAAATATCAAACAATATAACATTTTACATCATTGTTTTCCAAATAAATGCCAGCCTCAGTTTATAAAACTAGATTTGTTTGGGCTTGGTCAAAAAAATGTATTTCATCCATATATACGCATACAAGGATGACAAAGCAGAAATGTTATTCAAGTACTTTCGTTTTTAACTGTTGCAATGATACTTATGATTCCTTAAAGCATAGATTCCTAAACTGTGGTCCACGGATCCCTGGGGGTCCGCGTAGCCATTATCGGGGGTCCGCGAAACAATTTTGACATTAACAATCTATACTTGAACAAGCTATTCTCGTGGAATTATCATGCTATACGTCTTTGAAACTACAATTCAACAAAATTGAACTCACAAACTGTTGGTTATTTCTCAGATCTGATTACCCTGCACTTGCAAATGAAGCCCTCCAACATTTGATTCCGTTCTGCACAACATATTTATGTATACAGGCCTTTTTCGGTACTGTTATATATATGAAATCAAAGTATAGAAACAAACTTAATTTAGAAGCGGACCTCAGAGAAAAACTTTCCAACATAGAGCCTAACATTGCGGTTCTGGTTTCAAGAGAACCACTGCACCCATCTCATTAAGTAAAAATCATTTACAGAAAACATATTATAGTAAGATATATCTATTTTAACCAATATTTGACCAAGAAATGTTTTTATGAGTTTAATGGATTATAATTTGTAACTTTTAAAATTCTTTTTACTACTGTTTTTATTCATTTTATGTTTTTTATTCTATGTCCTAATAAAAATGTTTGTCTCTATAAATGCGAAAGTCCATTAATTAAAATAACCAGCGATACATTTTTACCAATTTTATTATAACGTAGTGCCTATGAGAATATTGAGCCAGAAATTAAGTCTCAAAAATGACTTAAAATGCCTAGAGTTGGGATGGGGTCCGCAAAAAGAAACGTTGTTCAAGAGGGGGTTCTCGGACTACATAAATTTAAGAACCTCTGCCTTTAAAAAATGGGGATAACTGCTGCGATTTCCAAAATTAAATATTTGGTCCTATTATAAAGCCCAAGGATTTATTTTCATTAATTAAAATACAATGTATCTGTAAGAGCACAGAGGGCTGAAATTTCGTGTGGCGATTCTTCTTATAGTGTAGGTGTGCACTAAGAAAGATTTTCGAAAAATTCTTCATAGATTTTTTAAAATTAAATTTTTAAGCTGCTTTTGCAACTTTTTTTAAATTTTGCATTAAAAAAATAATTTGTGGGTTACAAAATTTATATCACGAGAAAGATCATAAAAATTCCTTTACAATAAAATCTTTTTCGAATCTTTACCTTCATTTTCTGATTTTTGGGGAATTTTTAAAGATTGATTTTTAGAATTTAATTTATAAAATGCTGATCACGAGATTTATTTTCTTTTTCTGATACTTTAAATTAATATTGCGTTACGTGCATAACAACGAAATAAATTGACAAAAAATATTAAAATACGGTAAAAGATAAAATTTAACTACTAGACTAATTGACATGGAAGTTTTTTAAGAATAGGAACTGATGGATCACATTTATCCAGGCATTGCTCAAATACAGAATGGAAGCCTATAGAATGGTTTTACGAAAGGGACATTTTGAATTTAAAAAAAAAAAGAAAAAAAAAAGATCAAGCTGCGTTCATTAATGACATATTGCTTAAGTCCTTTGACGGGGAAGAAATGGTCTACACGTCGATAGACACTGTCTGTAATTCAGGTGATGCCGTTAACTATGCTGTAGAGTTTTTAAATTCCCTTAAACCACCGGGTTTTCCATACCATAAGCTCTCTTTGCGGAAGGGCACATCCGTAATGCTCCGTTGGAATTTAAAACCACCGAAATTGTGTAACGGCACTAGACTACAGGTCAAAGCCCTGCATACAAATTTAATCGAAGCCATTACTTTAACCGCGTGTGCTTAAGGAGAAAAAGTGTTCGTGCCCCGCATTCCTCTAATACCCAATAACCTCCCCTTTGACTTTAAGAGACTGCAATTGCCCCTCAAAATATGCTTCGCCATGACTTTAAATAAGTCTCAAGGCTGAACTTCAAAATACAGTGGCGTATATTTAAGAGAAAATTGTTTATCCCACGGTCAGTTTTACGTAGCTTGCTCACGCGTAAGTTCGCGGACGAGCCTGATAATATTAGATCCGCCCCGCGAAGAAACAAAAAATATTGTTTATAAGGAAATCCTCTTAAAAGCAATTTCATTATTTTTTCATTGTAATTTTCCTAAAATGTACTCCGTAACGAAGCACGGGTATTCAGCTAATATCTGATAAATAAATATAACATTCTTCATAATAATTTCTCAAATAAATTCCAACCTCAGTTTATGAAACTAAATTTGTTTCTGCCCAGTTAAAAAGGGGTTTCACTCTTGCATACACGTACAGGGATGATGGTGTAGAAATGTTATTGAAGCACTCTCTTTTTAACTGCTGCAAATAAACACTTATGATTCCATAAAAGATGAAAATAACTGCTGCGACTTCCAAAATTAAATATTTTGTCCCAATATAAAGCCCAAGGATTTATTTTCATTAATTAAAATACCATGTTTCTGTAAGAGCACAGAACTTTGGCCAATAGATTCATCGCAATTGCTCAATTCTGAACCAATGAATATCTATGCAGCGATCAGTGGCTTTACGCCAAATACAATGCAAAGTACTACGTAAATTGTCAGTTGGTGCATCCTAAAATATTTTACTATACCTGGCGGAAATAAGTTTTTTGTTTAGCTTGCCTTTCGTTGGTACGAGGTTGAAATGAAAATTTTTGCTATATTTGTTTTTGCCCTTGTTTATTACGGAAATGGTTTGTAGTGACTAATCATACTCGTAGAAAGAAAATCATTCGGCTGCTTTTTTATTTCTTTATTTTTATATTGGCCCTCTGCCAGGGATGAAAAACAAGGGATAGCAGATCACAGCGAGAAAATAATATGAACGAACATTTTATTCCTCTGTCAAAAGCCCATAAAATGATTTTGGATTTTAATTAAATATTTTAATTCAAAATGATTTAAAATATTTAATTAAAATGTAATTATTTATGTTACATTAAATTATTTTTATTACATTTTATTATTTAATTAAATGTAATTATTTTTGCCAGCCACTATAGAATAATCTGACGGATAAACATTTCAGGGTGAAGTGACACCTTTCGCGAACAGTTGCCAAAGTTTTCGTGACCTCCATATTCTGTGACACCGTTTTAGGTCGAGAACCACAGATTAAGAAGCCCATAGGACCATAGCAATAAGAGGGACTCTATATCGCAAAGAAATTTTTGGGTGGTTCAAAGATTTGTTCTGAATGTTTGATCCAAACACACATATATTGTTTAAAATTGGGTCACAGTAATAAAGGAAATCTATACACATCGCTGAAAGCTAGGTTTAAAAGATTTCAAACAAGAAGGGAAAGAACAGTTTAAATTAGTTTTCTATTAATGGAAAATTAAAAGCTGATAAGAATTCCATCGAAAGAGGGCGCCACTTGTCATCGCTAAGAATGATGTACTTTGGATCCGGCCTGCACAACATGCGACCCGCCAGAACTTTCTGTGCGGCCCGCGAAGCCTTTGGTGAAGACTCATATAATAAATCTAAAAAATATAGAATATTATTATTAGATTTAAAGAAATATTTAAGCAATGGATATTAATATTTATTTAATTTTAAAAACAATCAGTAATTTATTTCTTGTTAGATAAAATATTTTCCAATTTCCCACATATCCTGTTTTTGCGTCCCGCAGTAGCTTTCCATAAAGTAATATGAGCCTCAACACATTTTGAGCTGTGCAGGCCTGCTTTGGATAAAATGCTTCTGCAAAAACTTCATGATTAATGTTGTCGCAGATGGGTTAAAAGACACTGAAACTGAAAAGAAGTTAGGGGTGTCATAAGATAAAATTCCTTAAAAAAGTAAATAAATAAAAATAAAACAATATAATAAAAAATCGATGTTATGAAATGCATAGTAAATGTTGATGCACCTTTTATCAGCTGTGTATGTATCTATGAAAAAGTATTATAAAGTGCCTGTATAAAACATTTAAAAAAAATAAAAAATTTAATATATATAATAAAAAATTCTAAAAAAGCGTGTTTGAAAATTTGCGTTTGTATATGTAAGAGTGTATAAAGGTTTGTTGTTAAATGTTTGTCATTCGTGTATAAATGTCGAAAAAAATATATGTCAATTATTTCTTTAAAATGTTTATATAATTGTAAAGATAATATGTATTTTAAATCATGTATGTAAAAGGTAGTTTGTGAAACTGAGTAAAAATGTATACATGGATATGTAACGGAAAATAGTAGTTGGCTAATATGTATGTTGCTAAAATGAATCTGTAAATTTGTATTTGTAAATATGTTAAAAGTATCAAAAGTGCTATATTTAGGTATCTTTAAATAAGTGTTCTTATATGTGTGGAAATGCATTTTTAATCATTTATCAATAAAAAAGCTGAAAAAAAAATTAAAATGTATTCAAATATTTAAAATGTTATCAGTAAAAAAGTTAATTCTATATCGTTGAAAGAAAACTAGCGACTCTATATGTGAAATTTGCATAAATATCTGTCATTCATGCTTAAATGTAAAACATAATGAAAGTAAATTATTTGTTAAAAATGTGTATATGATTTTAAATATCGGTGTTTTAAAAAATCCTGTGCATGTTAAAAATTTTCTAAGAAAAAAGTGGTTGTAAATAATTATAAATTTTTGTAATAGATGTTTGTATATACACTGCTGGCCACCCAAATTGCAACACCAAGAAAGACAAGAGATATCACAACAAAATTTATTTTGTAGATAACATGTTGACCAAGTATCAAATGATTAAATTTAGAGACTTCTGTGAAGTGTGGTTCCTGCCAAAACCAGTAGCCAGAGTAGCCGCCATTGTTGGAGATCACCGCTGCCACACGCTTCGGCATTGATTCAAAGAAACTTTGGATGAGTTCTTGGGGTACAGCAGACCAAGCAGCTTCCACACGTTGCCAAAGTTGATCTGCTGTGGCAGCTGGGGATGGAATCTGGGTCAATCGTAGAGCAACCATGGACCACATGTTTTCTATAGGCGAAATATCCGGAGAGCGAGGCAGCCTGGGAAGCAATTCAATCTGGCGATTGACGAAGAACCGTTGGACAATGCGTGCCAAGTGTGGTCGCGCATTATCCTGTTGAAATATGGCTGTGGGCAAGCCCTGAAGGTAAGGAAGGACAACTGGCTCCAACACCTCGGAGATGTAGCGCTGGCTGTTTAAAGTACCGGCAATGCGTACTAGAGGTGTGCGAGAGTGATATCCAATACCACCCAATACCATAATACCCGGTGCAGGATCAGTGTGGCGGTGCATAACGCAGCTGTTCAGCATCCTCTCTCCACGGTGTCTCCAGACTCGAATGCGACCATCGTGGTGTTGCAGACAGAAGCGTGACTCGTCAGTAAAGAGAATTTCATTCCTCTCTGCCGTCCACATCCTTCTGTCATCGCATCATTGGCGGCGGAGACGTCTGTGGTTTTGCGTCAAGGGTAGACAAAGCAATGGACGTCTTGCGGACAGACCACTCTGCTGTAAACGGCGTCGAATGGTACGCGCAGACACTGGATGATGCGTTACAGACTGCATGTGCTGTGCTATGGTTCGTGATGTGAGTGAGCGATCCGTCACTGCCATGCGCACAATTTGCCTGTCATCACTTGAAGTGGTGCGCTGAGGTGGATGCGATCGAACACGCCGGTCCGTCGTACCCTCCTGAATCCAACGATCACATATCCGCATTCCAGTTGTTTGGTTTCGTCCAACACGACTACCGATTTCCCTGAAAGATAATCCACAATCTCGGTAGGCCACTATCCTTCCTCTGTCGAACTCGGATACTTGATCAAAAGATGATCGCTGTTTTCGAAGAGGCATAATTGATCGTTTTTATTAAAACCACAAGAAAAACACAATTACCGAACTTGAAATCGTCGAAATCTCCAAGCCTTAAATAGCGCTTTGAAGTGGCGCCACAGGCGCGCGTGATGTGCGTATGCGCTGAAATTCTAATCATTTGCATATCTCACCTCTGCTAATGCATGTTGTAAATTTCATGTTATTTGCATGTTTCCTTCAGGGTGTTGCATTTACAGTGGCCAGCAGTGTATATGTAAACTTTTCAGTATGTATATATCAATATCATTGTGTAAATATGTATAAAGACATGGAAAAATTGCAAAAACGTGTTTATAAATGTATATCGTAAGTATTTATATAGGCATCCGAAAATGGTTCTGTAGATATGTCAACACGTAAATATGCAAATCTGTGTATTCAATGTAAAAATGGTAAGTTAATAATGTATATGTAAATGTAAATCTGTTTATCGAACAGTAAAAATGTGCATATCTGTGTAATTAAGTAAATCGGGGTATGAAAATCTTAGAACTGGTTTGTGTTGCTTCGCATCTAACCTAAGAATTCTACAATAAGCATTTGTGCTCAGCTAAATGTAATCTATACTTATATATAAAGAGAGAGGGCGATTTTGTACGTGGAGGGTAATCTTCAGAACTACTGTACCTATTTGAAAAATTCTTTCACTGTTTGAAAGGTACATTATTCCAGATGGACATAGGCTATATATTATGTATATCTAATCAGTAGAAATAAAGTTAGGGGCATAATCCTAACAATCTCCATTGTTACCGCTACTGTCCTCTACCGCTTTTTGTTCCGAAGATTTCAGCGATCTTTATCGTGGTGCTATCGCGGTGGGTTTCTGTTCTGACGCTAACGGTTCGAACCTAACCGTTCTCCGGCACGCCTTTTTCTTTTAAAAAATTTATTTTAATTATTAACTAACAAAATTAATTTAAGGTATTATTTAGTTTATTATTAAGGTAAAAAAAAGATTTACAATTTATTGGCTATCAACTGGAAATTTATTGGTATAATATTTTGTTCAACCCGGACAAAGTCGTGACGGGCCGCTAGTAGCTGAATAAAAACAATAGCTACGCGACAACGGCGTGTTTTCATTCTCTTCTCGTGATTATTTCTCCTTTCATGAATTTCTTTACAATATAGAAAATTTATCCGATATAATTACGTAACGGATTTATCGTATATACATGTTACAAAGTGTTGGGAGAGGGCAGCTAATTCAAATAATAGTCAAGTCCGGGAATCTATCTAGGTTAGAAGCACAGATGTTTCAGAAATTCCATCTCCTCTCCCTGTTTACACCAGTTACTATCGCAGGCATATATATTTCGTTAATTTTTATATTTAGGACGAAGATGTGATATAAACAGCCTTTTTGCTGAAGATAATATTGCAATCCAGCCAGTCAACTAGGATGAAAAATATCGCCAAATGAAGTAGACCAAAAGTATATAGCATCAGGAGGGCATCAGAAGTTTATTTATACTGATGTTTCATTTTGAAATTAGATGAAAATTACACATTTTACGGAAATTAGCTAAATCTTAGAATTTCGGATTTAATAATTCTGATATCAAGATGTTTACATTGGTACTGAAATCTATTTAAGTTTTGCTTGAAATTCCGTACTCAGCGCATGAGATTTCAATGCAAATATGAAATAAATGCAAATTACACATTATTAATTTGATACAAAAAAGTTTTTAGAACTTGAATTTGTAAACATTTAACACTAGAAAGACTGGAATTTTTTTCTTATTAAGAAGACAGAACGCCGTTATTTTGACTGTTAAAATAAAATAAAGAATTTAAAATATTTAATACTTTTTTAAAATGGTTAAATTTTTAACTATTTCATATCAATATATAATAAATTAGTATATATTTAGATATATTTTTATGCAGGTATGCCGAGCTAACAACCTGGTATGGTTTATCCTTAAAAATATATGCATGGTTTGTGCAGTCCTTATTTTTCAACACCAATATTTCCGAAGAGCCAATATTTCTGTTATTTGCAAAAGGGGGAAGAGACGATAAGTAACTAACATTTTTCCGGTATTATTTTAAAAATTTCTGCCTGTTTTCTATATTGCCGTCAAATCGACGGCTTCCAGTCTTAGTAGGTATACAACACATTTTCTCCCCCTCTTTACTATCGATTATAATTTTGTAAATGTGTGTGCATATTTCGCATAAAATTAGAAAAAGTCATAAAATTTCTGAATCCTTAGGACATAAATACAGACATAGCGCTCAATAGTATGTCCGAAACCGTCAAAATGACGGCAGCCGTCTTTCTAGTGTTAGAATAAAGGTTTCGAGACATTCGGTGCCAGCTTTCAAAATGATCGCCAGACCGAATGGCGTAATACCTATTTTTATCAGCGGATGAGACAAATCGGAGATTTTTGTGTACATTATTTTTTTTAAAATTATCCTTTCTCTGAATGTTGCTGGACACACAAAAGATATATTAAAAATACATTATCGGTTAAACATTTTGGCGAATAAATAGAATCGATCGGTGCACGCCAAATTATGAGTGATAATCACCGAATCCTATACCCATGCTTTATACCCATGCAATATCTGCAGTGAACTGAAACTGAAATGATACGCAAATTCTAACACGTGCTTGAAAAGTTGCTAAAGTTGCACTAAGCCTGTCCTAAATAACCACTAACCTGCACCAAATGACACGGTTTTACATATTTTGGTTGAAGTCACTTAGTATATTTCCAGTTGATCAGTAAGGGTTGCAAATATTTCAATAATGAGCATAAATGTATATGAAAAAGTAATGTATTGTGTAAAAATTTCTACAATTCTTTGATTCATTTTCATTAATATTGATGAAGTTTTAATCTCTTCAAGAACGACTCTATTGAAGAAATTTTATTTATTTTTTGACCGCATTTATGGTATACATTTGCAAGTACCGTAAAATCTTGAGTATAATACGCCCTTTTTTTTCACATTTTTGTCCGCAAAAAATGCGGGTGCGTATTATACTCGTGTAGAAAAAAAAACGTAGTTTTAAACATTGAATAAACGACAAACAATAGATGAGCTGTATTCTAGTGAAAGTGATTAAGACTGATAATTTCACAGTATTGTTTGCTTTGAATTAAAAATTTAAGTTTTTTTTCTACCGAATTTTACGTTTTTGTTTATTTTTATTACGAATTTTATTTATGTTAATAAATATTTGTGCATCTTTTAAATATAAAATATTGAAAAGTTATGGGTGCGTATTATAGTCGAATTTTAATTTTTTCCGAAAATTTCGCGAAAAATCAAGCATGCGTATAATACACGTGTGCGTATTATAATCAAGATCTTACGGTAATTACAATTTCATTTAAGGGGAGTGGTCACTTTTACGTACCTTTAAAAGTATCATTTTTAGACCTATGTTCGATTGTATGTACTACTCATGATTTTTGCTTGATTTACTTTAGATTTTTTGAGTAACTGCCTATAATACTGTTTATTATATATATACAATATTTCAAGGTAATTGAAAAAAATTATTTTTTATGCATAAAAAGTGAATTTTTTTTTTAAAAATCGAGCATTTTGCAGTCAACTACTGTGCGCATTCTGTCAAAATAAATTATTACGGTACAGTAATATTTGTTTACTATATGTCATTACAATACTTCAGGAAACAAAATCCAGCAACATTTTTTAACCTTAACTTATTTTAAATTTTTTAAAGAAT
Organism: Dolomedes plantarius; assembly: GCA_907164885.2. Taxonomy (NCBI): domain Eukaryota; kingdom Metazoa; phylum Arthropoda; class Arachnida; order Araneae; family Dolomedidae; genus Dolomedes; species Dolomedes plantarius. The sequence continues at coordinate 169,571,702 of OU015496.1, read as the reverse complement.
TTTTGATAAGCTTTTACTCAGTCATTTTTGAAATTTCTAATTAAAAATAGCACGTACTAAAATCTTTTAATATATTTTAGAATAATGATGGTAGATATTGTTGCCTGAAGTATTATAATAACATATAGTAAACAATTATTACTGTACCTTAATAATTTATTTTGACAGAATACGCACAAATGTTGACTGCAAAATGCTCGATTTAAAAAAAATATTCACCTTTTATGCGTAAAAAATAATTTTATATTTTAATTACCTTGAAATATTGTATATATATAACACACAGTATGTTAGGCAGTCACTCAAAAAATTTCATGTAAATCAAGCAAAAATCATGAGTAGTACATACAATCGAACATTGGTCTAAAAATGATACTTTTAAAAGTACTTAAAAGTGACCACTCCCTTTAAGAGGATAGTAGCATCACACTTCCTACTTTAGTGACGGGCAGTCGGGTGATGAGGAAGTTAGTAGTCGGAATGAGTCGAAACCGTATCGGAAGCGTTTTCCAAACATCGCGAAGAAATAATGCTTTTAGGCACCAGAGGAAGCACTGTTTTGACTAAATTACGGAGTGTGTATTGCATTAGAATGTTTTACAGGAAATTTCAAAATTTAGCACTAGGACAGAAAAAACGGGCAAAATTAGTAGAAGAAAGTCTGATTTATACTTATCTAGTGTTGAAATTTTAATAGAGAGGCTACGAATCAACCCTCGAAGATTCAAAGAGATTTTCTTAATTTTAGCCAAATATTCAGAATAATCCTTACGTTTTCTCCCGCATTTCTTTTTTGAAGAAACATCAGCAAAGATTTTACTTTCGCTGTACTGTTTTTGAGCCATGTGCCAAATTCTTGTCGCAATCAAATGATTTACTCCGAAATCAGCTGCAACCTTATTAATAGCACCGTCTTCCAGCTTTTGACCTTTCTTCAGTTGTAACAAATTTTGCAATACACCATTACGCTTTTCATCAGTGAAGGGAACGGTGGACTCAAAATTTTTTTTTTTACTTTTAACTATAGAGATACGAAATTTTGTATATATATACATTTAATTATAAATATATAGAATACATTAAAATAAATTTTCAATCTTATTATAGTTTTAAGATTTTTTAAAAATTTCTTTTTAAAAAAGATTAAAATTTTTTTTAAATTTATAAACGAAATTTTAAAATGCTCCTCGTGACTTAATTTTTGAGATATTTCTTCGATTTTACATTTTAATCACTTTAAACTGTATAACAAACAAATCTGGGTATCAATTATTATTTAATCTCTTAAATAGTTAATTTTTTAGAGATTTTGTTTCTGAATTTCATCCCGATTTTCATCAAAATTTTGCCTTTTAATAAGTTATAAATCTTATTTAATTACCTCAAAGAAGTCGAATTGTAAAATGCATACCCAGTTTCTTTGTAAATGGTATCAGGACTCTTCCTTATCAATTTCATGAATTTTCAGCAAAAATGAAGTCGCATGGAGAATTTAAAAAATCTAAAAACCTTGAAAATCTGTTTTGAAAAAAAAAAAACGATTTAAAGTTTATTACTACACTTACCCTTAAAGCCAGGGGCCCACTGGCAATTTTTAATTCGGGCGATTAAACAGTTTAGTCACTTGAAAGTTGCCGGATACTTTCGGCAAGCACACACTGGCGACTAAATAATTGCTTTGCACTCAGTCTGAAAATGGATTTCGTGGAAGCTGCACGTGTTTGTGCGAAACGTAACGTGTGAAACGCAACGTGCGAAACGCACGTGTTTGTGCGAAACGTTTGTGCGAAACGTGCGAAAACGTAAACAAAACCACAGAAGATTTTAGGTCCATCCAATAATAAGTAGGAGATTATTTGATGGGCAATTTTACAAATTATTTGAAGATTTAAGAGTATACCCAACAAAATTTTTCAACTACTTTCGGATGAGCGTTGAAAGTTTCGACAACCTGTTGTTATTAGTGGGGCCCAGTATTTCTTACCAAAATACAAAATTACGTTTGGCTATACCACCGCAGGAAAGATTAGCTGTGACTTTAAGGTAAGTAAAAATATTTTCTTGAAAATTTGCAAGTTTATTGAAATAAAATTCATATTACAACCATTTTTTTGTAAATAATTTTAAGTAAATTTGTTTTAAACTAATATGCATATATTTTATTACAAAGATAAAAAAGGATAAAGCTTCTGGCTCGTTATCCCAAGATTCTTGCGTATCGGAGTTCCAGGTTGCAAGGGGTTTTCAATTTGTCCCGGAGAAAATCTTGAATAATAATATTGCCCAGGATAATGCGAAGTGCTGCAATATAACGAATTGTTATTCCAACCGTTTTGCTCCCGAAACAATGGTTTTCTAAACGGAGTTTCATCGTGGTGACAAACGAACACGGCTCATAACGTTCATTATCTCGGTTCGAGCAGTGAATTTTTGATCTTCGTTAAATTTCTTGAACGAAGGGAGCAAAGATAAAAGAAAATATATGTTGCCAACTCCTCGTGAATCGGACTAGCTCAGGGGTCGGCAACGCGGTGCCCGCGAAACAATTTTAAAGTGCCCGCCGTTGAAATAGATAAATTTTAGTTATTTAAACAACAAACGCTTATAGTTGTGATGAATAATTTTAGTAGAAATATTATATAATAGAAATAGAGATTATAGTAGAGATTTTAGTTATTTTAGTTATTTAAACAACAAACACTTATAATTGTGATGAATAATTTTAGTAGAAATATTATATAATAGAAATAGAGATTATAGTAGAGATTTTAGTTATTTTAGTTATTTAAACAACAAACGCTTATAGTTGTGATGAATAATTTTAGTAGAAATATTATATAATAGAAATAGAGATTATAGTAGAGATTTTAGTTATTTTAGTAATTTAAACAACAAACACTTATAGTTGTGATGAATAATTTTTGTAGAAATATTATATAATAGAAATAGAGATTATAGTAGAGATTTTAGTTATTTTAGTTATTTAAACAACAAACGCTTATAGTTGTGATGAATAATTTTAGTAGAAATATTATATAATAGAAATAGAGATTATAGTAGAGATTTTAGTTATTTTAGTTATTTAAACAACAAACGCTTATAGTTGTGATGAATAATTTTAGTAGAAATATTATATAATAGAAATAGAGATTTAGTAGAAATATTATATACTTATTATAGTTGTAAAATTAAAATTTTTAACTAAATTTTAGTTATTTAAACAACAAACGCTTATAGTTGTGATGAATAATTTTAGTAGAAATATTATATAATAGAAATAGAGATTTAGTAGAAATATTATATACTTATTATAGTTGTGATGAATAATTTTAGTAGAAAAAAATTTTAAATCGTGAAATCGTAAAAATTAAAAACTGAGCAGCCTGCTCTCTCTACAGGGTCGCTCTCCTTTCCTGCTCTGAAATTGAACTCTCTTTGCGCGTCGACATATGCTTGTGAATCTTTGTTTCCCAATAGGAAATACTGAAAATCAAAGTAGCGATCAAGCCTCCCTAACACTCATTTGGTAAAATGCCTGGGAACTGGGAATTCAACTTATGTGCCACATTACAAAGAGTTGGCCGCAGATTTGCAATGTCAGATACCGCATTAATTACCAATTTTACAATTGTTTTGTTTAAATTCAAATTTTAATTTATATATTGAAAATTTTTATGTCGCATTAATATTTTTCATGCTTAAATATTAACCCTACCTCCACCTCTTCAACCAGCGGTGCCCGCCGAACTGCCGAATTTCTGAAATATGCCCTCCTAGTAAAAAAGGTTGCCGACCCCTGGACTAGCCAAACACGCCCTCTATGATTTGCCTCGATCAGATTGCAAGCAACTAAATAATAACCAGTGAACGCGGTCCTATCTAAACCAACATGATCTATTTTCACCGGCAACAGTTTCATCACCCATAGTATCGAACATGTTGGAATTTTTTAGTTGCCTCAACTGAAAAATCGCCAATGGGCGCTTTACCAAAAGAATCAATGTGTTTCATTTTTGTGATTAAAAAGTTGCTTTAAAATAATCTCCAGTGGGCGCCTAGCCTTATACATTACTTCATAGAAGCTTCATAAAGGATTTTTTACTTGAAAAAAAAAAAACTATTTTGGTACTATAAACCCACAGATATATATATATATATATATATATATATATATATATACAATAGCACAATCAATATTACAATGAAAATATTTGCTCAAATAAAGGTCCACCTTCCCTTTATTACTTCGATTAGGTACTCCTTCTTTGCAGTCCAACACTACTTATCTCAAAATCCCCCATTTCGTAAACACAGCAGGCGTTACTTTATTTTACACAAATTACAAAATTTCTTTATTAAAATTTTTCAGTTAATCAAAAACAAATGTCTAAGGGCCTGTTCACATAGAATCCGTCAGCATCAACTTTAAAGATTCCTTTGGCGCTGATTGGTTAAATGGGTCAATGATTGGTCTATGATTGGTTAACATTTTTTACACTGACGCTGACGGATTCTATGTGAACCAGCCCTAACTACTATGATCCGTGGTTTCAGCATCACCGTGAGTTAAAAAATAGGTTACTTGATTACTACAATGTTTACATGATCCATTAATCTTCAATGTATTTTAAAATGTATACCGTATTGTCGGATAGAGGGAGTATATTTTATATGACATTTTCGACGAAAGATGATTTGTTATAATCCTAGAATAATACGCTTGCCTGCAGAATGAACAAAGGTAGAATAAATTCTTTTACAATATAATATCATTGGCATATTCTTCATATCAATATAACTTCAGTGTTTTCACCATAACAAAGTGACCGAAATGCTATCATTATCACGAATATGCAACTCCTCGTAATTAAAATGTGGAGGATAAATTCTTCTGCAGTCTCAAATTTGCCAACCCATTACCTCCCTGTCGTCATTATATCAACAAGATTTTAATTCCTCGTTCTCAATATGGCTGCAATAGTGTCGTTATCTCAAATGTTCAGAGTGTGCATGTGAGAATTAATCCTCTTGCAGCATCATAATCTATGTACTTATATATTTAAATAACTTTAATTTTATTATATCCATACAGGCACTATTTCAGTGTCATAGTTATATCATACTGTGTACCTCAAGAATTGACCTGTTGAGAGCTAATTCTTTTTCATGGTAATCATATTAGTATCTTATGCTCCATAGCAACATGATCTCAATCAGTATCAATATGGCTCCAAAATCTTATCATTAACTCAATCCTGTAAGTCCTGCGAACGAGGGCGTTGAGAATTGGATGTGGTAAGTTAATTTTAGTTATTATAATCTTAAAACTCGGTGTGAAAATGACAGCAATATCGTCATTATCTCAATATCAATCAGACCGCAAAATCTTCCTTATTTCGAATTGATAGTCCTGGGGATGAGAATTATTTAAACTTTTAATATCTCATCAGTGATTCTTAGAGTTATTTATTTCTTTTTTCCTCTAATATCGTTTTGAACTTAACAGATGTGAGGCATTATGATGACTGCATCAAAAACTTCTCATCACTATCGGTTCTACATTAGATCTTTCGAAAGCATACGCCGATATCACACTTAACCCGAAATGTCTCAATGAATTCTGATCTCATGGGCGAGGATTTGGATCTCCGAGGAATTGGAGGCCTATTTTGTCCATCTCTGGCCCATGATGTTATCTTTCCTTTAAAGTAATGGAATCAACTCCCACATACTGAAAAAAAGTAGGGGAGTGAATTTTGTAGGGCTTAAAAATATCTAAATGCACAAGTTATATCCTCTGACAGTAGCACATCATTTATAAATGTCTTGAGGGAATGAATACTGAAGTGTAAATCAAAATACACTCTGTTACAAAAAAAATATATGCACCCAGAAGAAATCGAGCTACTATCACGAAACTTGGCAGGAATGTAGACTGGTAAGAGATATGCAAATGATTAAAATTTCGACGCCAATGAGACAAGGGTAAGCGCGCTATGCGCATATGAGATGCGCAGCTGGGGGAGTTTAAAAGCATGATTGCTCGTGCCATAGGGTTATTCAAACAAATCTGTCGATTTGGATGGACGGTATTGTGACTAGAGATGCCTCTGAGACGTAACCGGCGACAGTACGAACAATTATCGGATTTTGAGAGGGGGCGTATAGTAGGCCTCAGGGAAGCAGGTTGGTCGAACAGGCGTATCGGCCGCCACCTCGGTCGGAACGATATGGTAGTTGCTCGGTGTTGGCAACAATGGATCACGGAAGGGAAAGTCGCGGAGGGTCAGGGCGTGCCAGGAACACAAATGCGCGTGAGGATCGTGCAATCATAAGAGCGGTCACGTCCGCACCAACAACGTCGCTAGAATCGGTTCGACGCCATTTACCACCTTCCAGACATCCGGTGGTATCAAGGGAAACCATTCCGAGACGACTGTCCGACGCAGGTATAGAGCCGACGTCCATTAAGACGCCTACCACTGACCCCACATCATAGGCAGTGTCGATTGGATTTTTGCCGACCTCGGGCAAGCTGGAGTGTAACCAACTGGAGGCGTGTGATCTTCAGCGATGAATACCGATTCAGTCTCAATGCTGATGACCAGCGCATACGCGTGTGGAGGCGGCCAGGCCACCGGTCCGATCCGGCATTTGTTGTCGAGAGGCATACGGTGATTACACAAGGTGTGACAGTGTGGGGAGCGATTTGTTTGGACACACGATTACCTCTAGTCGTCCTTGAACGCACTTTGACCGCACGCAGTTACCTGGACGAGATTTTAATGCCAATTGTACTGCCTATGCTATCAAGTCGCCCAGGCGCCATTTATCAGCAAGACAACGCTCGTCCACATACTGCGCGACTCTCCCAACAATGTCTTCAAGGATATGACGTACTCCCATGGCCTGCCAGGTCACCAGACCTCTCGCCAATAGAGCACGTCTGGGACGTACTTGGAAGGCAACTGCAGCCGTCCCGGAATACTGGGGAATTAACTGCCCAGTTGCAAAGATTATGGCATGATCTTCCGCAGGAGGCCATATGTGACCTCATTAATTGGATGCCACGCCGTGTTTCGGCTTGTATAGCTGCCTGAGGTGGATTTACTACTTACTGATTTATAACCTTTTTCATGCCATATCTGCTTAATGAAACAGTCTGTTCTTCTGAATTTGTAATCATTTGCTTATCTCCTCATACACTACATACATGTTAAGTTTCGTGATAGTAGCTCGTTTCCTTCTGGGTGCATATATTTTTTTGTGACAGAGTGTATATCTTTTCGGCAACAAGTGAAAGGGGACTTCAGCCTGTGTAGAGCCGGTTCATCATCACGGGTAAGGACCCAATTACAACAGATTCATGATTTCACGAACCCGTAAAGACATAAAAAGTTTTCATAAAAATACAATTTGCTTTGACCTTGCGGGGTAAACAATTCCCTAATTTCTGTGTACAGAGAATCTTTCCGGAGTCAAACAACTATCGCCATTTCAAATTTCAAACACTTTGTTATTGAAATGCCTTGAGGGAAAAGTGATTCTACCAAGAACAGTGATAACATTATCAAGTTTATCTCGTGGACTGACAATAATTCGGAATTCCAAACTCTTTATTTATTTATTTATTTAGTTCTTGGAAAGAACATGAGCATTGACATCCTTAAAAATCCGTTTTCTTATCTCTTCAGAAGAAGAAACTCGTTAGAAGACGAAGTTTTTATTACATTACTCAGATGAAGGAACAGTACACGTCCATGCAATAAAATGAATTGTTTCGTTTTACTTCCTCTAGCCAGCAATGATGAAGAGCGAGTTCAACTCTTCATTTTATACACTTACCTAACAGTTTACCAGTGAACTTATCTGTATCGAGTTCTTCACATTTTCTGTTTTCAAAACCAATTCATCTCCAGTTCTTCGCTCGGCAGACGAAGGGAAAATGGGTTAAGGTGTCCGTAAAAAAGAAAGGATGAAAGTTTTAAGTTCGTACTTTAATTCTCTGGGAAGCTGTTTTTTTTTCCAGTGAATATACTCGTAGAAACAAGTGAGTTCGTAAATTGGGAGTTTTGTAAAGAGACTACTGTATTACGAAACGGCAGCAGAAAGGCAGCATTTGTAGGAAAGGTCATCAACTCTTGCCAATATATTAAAAATATTTCACTTAATTTACGTTGAACTGTTAAATCAATTCGTGTATTTAAGCTTAAAAGCATTCGTAACAAGAGTTTTATCAAATCGTGGCGAGAGGAAATTTATCAGCATTCGCATGTTTCTTATAAATACTACCAGGTGGCAGCAGTAAAAAAATTTATAGATCTGCTCCGCATTTTGAAAGTAGGGAAATTATTTTTTATATGTTGATACTTGTTTTTAGACAGTAACGGACCATGAAAAAAAAATCGTCGAAAAATAATTAAAGAAAAAAGAAAAAAAAAAAAAAAAAAGACAAGTGTGATCACATCAATAAATTCGAAATTATATTAGTGATAATAAAACCTAGAGGAAGCATAAATTTTTGAAATCTGCACCCTATGTCTTAAAAAAGAAATCAATGAACGAACACTCGTAGAGCGTTTTACGAGACTCGCATTTTAAAATATACGATATTAAACCCCTTATTGGATGGATATCACGTTGCTGAGCGTTGTATGAAATAATAGTCACGAAATCTTTCGATAGATGGCAGCACTGCAAAAGAACGCTTAGCTTGGTGAATTGAAACGTTTGAACTAAAGGTTTAACATTATATTAGTGAAAATTCTGTAAAAATGGCATCACATAGTGAATTATGAATTTATCCATTTATATCTGTGATCAATTTTTATCTATGAATTTAACCATATACTCCTGAGACCCTTCGATCACAAAACTTCCTGTTAGCCATCCACGAGGCTAACTGTCTCACAACTCATTCACTCACAACACTTCTGTTAAGGCTGTTGTGTACTAACCATATTGGATTCATTCATCTCAGTGTTAACCTATGAAGAAAATTTGTCCAAGGCTTACCGACTTAGATTTAAAGATTTTTTTTTTGAAAAATTGTTCTCCGTAATAGAGAAAAAAAATTTACACGTTGGAGCATTTTTCGTTGAAAAAAAATGCAAATAATATTTTAAAATTTAAATAATTGGGAAAAAAATCTGATGTAGTGTTTTAAACGCTCAGAAATTCCTTTGGTGGGCGAAATTTTTAAAATGCATCCTGTTGCAAGGTGCAGAAAAGTTAAGGCTATCTGGAAATACAATTTTTATTTGATTATCAGCATTTATGTCGCTGTAAATAATAGACAAAATTTCTCTAAAGGTTAACATTAAAATGAGCTAATCCAATTGGGTTAGTACACACTTGACTTAAAGACTCTTCGTATTTGGATACATGTTTCATGGTTAATGTGTAGGTTTCCAAGCATTAACAAGGAATGATCAGATATGAAAAACTGCTCGCATTTGTTTCTTTATTTTGAACTGAAGTGAATTAATTTTTGTTACTGTGGGTGTTCATAGTTTAGAATATTCGTTGTTGCTTAAGTAAAGGTATTAAAATATTATCCGTCTCTTTAAGTATGTTTTGTCAATTTCGCTCGCCAAAATACGGAGTGTTTTTTGATGTTTTTTCGCATAAAATTTCTCACGAAAAGTTCTAATTTTTTTTGACATCCTGAAACATATTAATTTTTTTTTCTTTAGATGGATTTCAAGTTTTTAATTTAGAGTATGTTTGAAGAAAACTAATTTTATGCAATATTTTTTGTAAGTTTGCGAACAAATAAGTTTGGTGAATCAATAAAAAAAATGCTTTTAGAAAAATAAATTTCAATAAACTTTACAGACAGATGTCTTTTAGATGGAATGTATAAAAATCTTTTTAGCAAAAAAAATTCATTTGCAAGAGATTTTTTAGCAAACTCTAAGCTGTTTCTAAATGTAGATTGTTACGTTTAAGTTTTTAATGATTCTTAGAAATTAATAACAAATTTAATTTATGTGAAGTACAAGCTCTGAAGGAAATGTAAAACATACTTAATATTAGTTTATAAAATCATTTATTGTATTATTTAAAGTAATTCAGATATTAAAAATAATTTACGGCAATATATTAAATTATATATTTTTTTCAGGTATGGTCTAAATATCGTTAAAGCAAAGACTTCATAAAAATCTCATTTAAAGATATTTTATAAGTGCCATTAAAAATTTGGCCATGCTTAAATTTTCTTTCAATATGCTGAGATTCAAAGATATATGTTTATCTAGTCGTATTACACTTTTTATACGTATGCAAAGCTTAATTCTTACAGAAAAAAAATCATAGGTAAAATTCAGAATTCCCGTTTTAATAGGAATAAAATGACACTTGACTTTATAAAACTGAAAATATTCTAAGGAATATTTGATTTTCCACTTAATTCAATTAGTGTACAAAAATGACGCTTTATAAAGAGAAATTAGAAATGTAACTTTTGGCTATCAAAAACAAACACCTCTGCCGCGTTGTGAGAAAAGTTTTTTAAATTCTAATTTACCTGAAAATTTTCCCTTGCACTGTGTAAAATAAGTACACTTTTACATACACACAAATTACTGTATGCTTATTTATATTGTCTTGATTGAAATAATCATCGTACAGGTAAAAAAAAAAAGTTTTTGAAAAATTCTAAAATAAGTGTAAAACAAATTAAAGAAAAAATGATTTTCAGTAAGTGTATAATTTAAAAAGTTTTTAATGATTCTTCAAACATTCTCTCAAATTTTCTTCATAAATGTTTAACGATCACATTTAATACAATTTACATAAATAATTAAAAATAATGACAATGAGAGTAAATAATTTATGAATTGTGCAATAGATTCTATGTTTGTTTCTTTGTATGTTCTTTTAGCACTGAAGAGATGCTTGCAACCACTAGAAAAGAAAAAAAAAGTGTAAGGAAATATTTATAAACTAGGATGCCTTTGTTTAAAATTTTGAAATCAGTGAACCAGCAATGCTCCTAACTGAGGAAACCATACAGGAATATCCAGACCTTAGTTTATTTTCGAACCCTGGATCTTGCGTTGTTGTAGCTTGCTAAACCATCATAAAAGTTATCAGTTGTATAACATTGACATTTTACCAAGATTATAATTCTTTGATTATTATTTGTCATTTATAATGAATGAAACACTCAGTAAATTTCAAACACATTATGAAATGAATCTGATTTTAAAAAGTTGTTAAAAATTATTTTACGTCATAAATAATCTAATGTATAAAAGGGTTTATGTTCTACAGAAAACACAATTCAATTTAAGTATACGGTAGGATATATACATGATATGATACAATATAAAACACAGCATTATGTATGTGCACAATGTTATTAAAACCATTTTAATGTAATATAATACAATTTGTTTGTGCAACATGATGGTATATGCTTAACGAGCAATATATTACAGTTTAATATAATATATGTACTATATTACCTATTTTTAAGTATTAACATTAAACTTTAGAAAAAAAAATTGCATTTTTTTTTCATAACAAACAAAAAATGTAACTCGATAAATATTATTTTCTCATTTAAAAAAGGTTGAAATTCTCCTTTTGGGAATAATTACTTCTCAGATACGAAATTTGACGACTTAATTTTACACTGTTATATGAATTAAAGGATAAATTAATAAAGCAAAAAAATTTAATAATAAAAGATGAAAATCTTACAAAAATTCAAAATGCATTAGTGAAGAATAACTAAAATCTACCGTAGCAAAAAAACTTACTAATTGTTTTTGATAAGTTATTGATCACTATCAATATCACGCTACCAAAAGAAATCTAACATATTTTAAGTATTTATTTCGTATCACTAGGTAGTTAACTTCTAAAATTTGGGATGTGAAAAGAGTACTTTCATGCCAACAGAATTTAAATTATTTTGGGAACAATTTGGATGAAATATATTATTATTTTTCCTCATTAATAAATTTTATTTGTCTATCTATATTTTTGTAAATTCTACTAGTTTTCAATTCATTTTAAAGTTATTGAAAAAAAATTACATTGAGATTAGTTTAAAGGACTGTTTATCATACCTCTGATAAAGTTGTTTTGACAAATCCGTTTTGTAACAGGTCTTTCCTCTCAAATGTACCTAAAATTAAAAAGTTATATTAATTGCAATATTTTCAGAAATAATTTATTAATAGCAACACACATATCCCTTTTTTTAAAGATTTTTCTAATTTACATTAGACGTAGCATAATGTTTAAGGTAATATTCTAAAACAAAATTCCGCTTTGCGTTTTAATTGATAGATATGCCATACGTAATTGCAATTTGTGCTATGCTTTAATAACAATAATGATATCAAAATAATAATAAATCTATACGAGAGAAGAACCTATATATGGAACTTTTATGATGACTAATTACTTGATTTTTTTAAACGTTTTAATGACTTCTTAAATTATAATACAATATTCTTAAACACGTTTCAGTTCTTCTGTCATTTCAAAAACTAATACAGTTAGAACTGTGTGTCTCGAAAATTGTATTATTAGGTTTTATACATTACAATGAAATAAGTGTTTTAAAATGCATACCAAAAGCGACCATCAGATGCAAAATGCAGAGCACGAAATCTCCAAACCTTAGTGTGCCATCTTTGCGCATGTACCTCAATACTAACAATGACAGGACATCAGTGTTGACTTGAAATCCTTAAAATAAATTCAAAATAATGTAAAAACAAACATCGTAGTTCAAGTTTCAATGTGAAATGCGCGTAAACGAGGAAAAAAACCCACATTCAATAGTTATGAACTTCTTTCGCACATTTGCGGAGTCTATGAGTCCTTCTCGCACTATAATAATGATTGTTAAGGCTGCTACGTACTAATCCTATTGGATGCGCTCACCTCAATGTTAACGTATGGAGAAAATTTGCCTTCTATTTACAGCTACATAAATGCTGATAATCCAGTAATAATAGTATTTTCAAATAGCTTGAACTTTTCTGCACCTTGCAACAGGATTCATTTTATAAATTTCGTCCACCAAAGGAATTTGTGAGCGTTTAAAACACACTCTACCAGACCCCCCTCCAAATAATTTAAATTTTAAAACATTATATGCATTTTTATTTTAAACGAAAAATACCCCTAGGTGTAAAATTTCTCTCTCTATTACGGAGCAGATTAAAAAAAAAAATCTTTCGCCAATCCTTGGACCATTCGCCAATCCTTGGACCGAAAAGTCGCCAATCCTTGGACACATTTTCTCGATAGGTTAACATTGAGTTGAGCGAATTCAATAGGATAATTACACAGAAAAGTTAAAGTTAATATTGTTTTTGGGAAAAACTACCTCCAAAGAGAAAATAACATAAAGGGTTATTGTTGTATTGTTTCTAAAGCCCCCTGGCTGGAAGTTCCAAACCAGGTCCACATGGGCTTCGGGATGAAGTGTGCGACTCCGGTTTATTTAGCACTACAAGGGTCGGAGTCCGTCTTAGCGTGTTGCAACCTCAATTTTGGACGTACAACCTCAGGGGTGCCGTCTGAGGAGATCGTGCCCTCTGCCACCCTCTCTGACCTCATAGAGAGACATTTCGGTCTACGGAATTAACGTGCCCATATCCGGCCTAGACACGGAGGTATTTAATGGCGTGTGTTGGGATTCGATCCGAGCACCCTCAGCACCGAAAGCCAGCACGTTACCACAAGGCCACCTCGAGCCCACATTAATATCTCCTCGAAACATTAGCATTTTTACGAATCGTATTTCATGACCGTAATAGTTACTGTAATTGTATTGCCGAAATTGTGTTGTTGTTGTTGTGACTGATGCCCCTTGACCCACAGTATATTGTCATTTCAAGTCCTTAACGGCTATCGAACGAAGTGGTGCGGCTCCAATTTTAATAGTACCACAAGGGTCAGAGTCCGACTTGGCTAAAGGACCGGTCCCGTAATTTTGAACCGAGTCAAGTGACGAGACCGGAACATTTGACCCCACACCTCCAGAAATAAATTTGAGAACTTGAAGGACATTGCAGCCAACATTGCAGCCACGACAGATTTTTCGTGCACCAACCGTCATTAGTTAGTGTACACGGTGGTGGATTTGTCAGCGACCGACATCGAACACCAGAGACGTTCACATCACTGGCTCGCTGCCTTTGCCAACCGGGCCATCGTGCCCAGCCGAAATTGTTAATTTAATGATCTCAAAATAAATCATCCTTTCTGTGGACGCATAAAATCTTTAAACAATGAATAGTGGTGTAGCGTCACGTGTTTTGTGCGGTTCCCACGATCTGCGAAGAGCCTTCCACAGCTGCAAGTTTTAAAAAACACAAGCCATGAGTATACCTGCTTTTTAAAATTCTGTGGGGGATTAAAAAATGATTCCAGCAAATGCCGCCAGAATTTTTAGCCTGAAAGTTAAGACCATGCATATCGGGCTCTCAAGGAAGCGTCTCCCACCATAGTCGTAAAGCTGTCTTTCTTAGCAATAGCTTCATACGAGTTGACATCGGAGGGCCATAAAGATGGCTTAACTATGCATCGCTACGAAGAACTGTCACCAACAAGGCTACCGTTCCACTCTCTGAAAAACAGACGCATTTTCAAGGAACTGGGAGAGTCGCCGACAAAGAAAACACCACGAGGTACATTATAGGTTCACATTAGATAATAACTTTTAACTCTAATAGCAAGAACGTAATTATAAATACGCCAAATATTCGCTTTTTAGTTTGACTCAGTATACAGTATATATATATATATATATATATATATATATATATATATATATATATATATATATATATATATATATAATATATATATATATATATATATATATATATATATATATATATATAATATATATATATATATAATATATATATATATATATATATATATATATATATATATATATATATATTGTATTTAATGTCTTGTAAACAATACTATGCAATTTTTCTTACAAAACATTTTTTTATCATAATAAACGGTAAGTTAAGTTTTTAATCGTAATAAACGGTAAGTCTGCTTAGTTAAGGATTTTGTTTTGCTTATTACCCGGATTATCCAGATATTCGATCGTCAGGATAAACAAGGTTTTACTGTATTCAGTATACGTGGAACTTTAATATTGGGGGTAGCAATGATGTACACTATTCCCAGTGGAAGTATTAATTTTCTTAATTATCGTAGACTTTCTGCCCATTAATAGTTCATCTTAAATACATATATGAAAGTTGCTTACCGACATCCATAAGTGCTCCACGGAGTTTTTCTGCCCTCAAAATTCCAGACGACCCCCGGCTATGGCTTCTAAATATCGTCTAAAAAAGGAATAAACATTATAATGGATAAATTTTTTTCCAGGCGAAATATGTTTCGGATTATAATTACTTATAAACAATATTTACGTAAGGTTTCATTTACAAACCTGCCATAGCTTTAGACTGCACATTAAATTTTTATAGTCCTGATACTTCAGTCGACCACTACCTCTTTTCTAAACAACGTGTTAAGGATTTAAATGACGAATTATTTAAAGTATCATCCTCTCTTTAGCAAGCAC
This sequence comes from Dolomedes plantarius, assembly GCA_907164885.2. NCBI lineage: Eukaryota > Metazoa > Arthropoda > Arachnida > Araneae > Dolomedidae > Dolomedes > Dolomedes plantarius. Next base: position 169,556,113 of record OU015496.1, on the reverse strand, counting down.
CCTGAATTGGCAAGATTAAAGATAAAATAATGATAATCATCGTCTAATTTAAATGTTTAGTTACATGTCAAAACAAAAGTAGTATAATCACACATTCTTACGCACTCATATCAATTTACAGTGTGGTCATAAAAAACTTTGCCAATATATGGACCTCTAGCGGCCGTTCCATTCAACCGATCGAGATGAGATTTCAGATATAGTTATTCAGAGGTATGAGCTCGGGATTCTGTGAACGGCAACAACATGGAGCTCACGGTTACGGTTATTGATACAGAAGCATGAAATTTTCAAATAGCATTCCCCACTTTTTCCAGTCGCAAAATGCTCAGCGCATGCGAAAACCCCTAGGGCCTGTTCACATAGGAATCCGTTGCGTAGCGTTAAGGAAAAGATGACGTTAAGACGAAAATAAACCAATGACAATCCTCCAAACGATTAGCAATGAAATTTTTAACGCCTATGATTGGTTTATTTTCGTCTCAACGTCATCTTTCTCTTAACGCTACGCAACGGACTCCTATGTGAACAGGTCCTTAAAGGCGTTGGAACAGTACGTGTATCACAAAAAACGAACGCGTTATGCACGCACAAAAAACGGCTCTGCGAACGGCCTGTGATGGCACGCATGTGGCAAATGTGTAATCCAAATAAAAGTTTTCATTTATCCGATCTGTGTTGTCATCAGTGATTGGTGTCTTGCCTCTGTCATATACAAATTTCCTCCGTGCGCCACGATCGTGTTTTTGCTGGCCGTTCGCAGAGCTGTTTTTTGTGATACACGTACCGTTCCAACGCTCTGTAGGGTTTTCGCATGCGGTGAGCAATTTGCGAGGGGAAAAAGTGGGTGTTGCCATTCGAAAATTTCGAGTAACTATAACCGTAACGGTGATCGCCACTTGGTTGCCGTTCACAGAATCCCGAGTTCATATCTCTGAATAACTATATCTTAAATCTCATCTGGATCGGTTGAACGGAAAAGCCGCTAGAGGTCCATATATCGGCAAAGTTTTTTTATGACCATCCTGTATACATACTTACACTCAGTGGCGGCTCGTCATTTAGGCGGAACCTCAACTAACATATCAGACTTTCAGTCTCTATACTTCGGGGAACCTTTCTCTTAGTTTTTTATTGATCCCAGATTAACAAATTCATATACCGTAAAATCTCGAGTATAATACGCGCTATTTTTTCACATTTTAGTCCGCAAAATTGAGGGTACGTATTATACTCACGTACAAAAAAAAAGTAGTTTCAAACATTAGATAAATGAACGTACAGCTGTTGTAAGACATTGCCGCAACTTGGGTGCGTGCGCATCTGCACTCCGTGATTCATTCACCCTTTTACTAGGCAGGTATTCCTTTTAAACAAACCGAACTCACAGCTCGCATCGTCAAGTGAAGATGATGATGACGATATATATTACGACGGCAACAATAATTGTGACATGGACGCAACAACAATAGATGAGCTGTATTCTATTGAAAGCAATTAAGACTGATAAGTTGACAGTATTGTTTATTTTGATTTAACAATTTAAGTTTTTTTCCACCGTATTTGACTTTTTCGTTTTTTTATTACAAATTTTATTTATTTTAATAAATATTTGTGCAATTTTTAAATAAAATATTGAAAAGTTATGAGTGCGTATTATAGTAGAATTTTAATTTTTTCCGAAAATTTCGCGCAAAATCAAGCATACGTATTATGCTCGGGTGCGCACTATAGTCGAGATTTTACGGTATTTGAATTCTTTTTTCTGCACTTGAAAGTAGATTAAAAAAGGCATTGCGCAAGTTTTTTTTAAAAAAATTGTTGCTTTTCGTTTTGATTTTTTTTCCAAAATAAATACAATTTTAATATTATAGCAATATACATAAAAATTAATGTCCTGTAAAATGATAACTATGGAAAAATTAAAAATTTCAAACACTATGAAATTTTTATTTAAATATGTACTTTTTCTATGAAAATAACAGAACTAGAAAATATGCATTTGATAAGCTGTGTTTAAAAAAAAAAATATTTCACGTAGTCTCTTCTAATACCATCTGCGGGAGACACAGGCCTGGTCCCACAAGTAATTTTTAGATTCTTATTCTACATAGAATCGTGTTTTACCAATGAGTTCGCCAGTTAAAAGTGAAAGCAAGCAGTTACGCTGTCCATTAATAACTGCTAGATATCAGTGAAGACAAAAATTACTAAAAAGAAACGTTGAATGAGTAATCACAGCTTTGTGAGCTATAAAGGATACATCCAAAGCTAAAATTATCTGTCTGCATACTTCCAGCGTAGCACAGCTCTTCACATAATCTTTAAAGAGAAAAAAAATACGTTTATTTTTATGATATCGACTTTTTTGTATCAGTTGTTTATAATTTTTGTGATTTACATCTGTATTTTTCTAACACCTTCTGAACAATCAAAAAGGGAATTTTACTTGTAATACATAAATATTGGTAGAGAATATCTTTGCTTGGACTTCCATTAGAAAAGTTTAAAATGTCTTTGTCATCTTTAGGTATTGCTTATTGTATTTGGATTTACATAAAATATATGTTTTTTTATTAATAGACATTTTAAACATTGTTTTTACTTTTCTTTTATACTTTGTATGCAAATTATTCTAGTGTAGTTTAAGTTGTATTTATATCATAGTAGTAGCAAAGTATAAATGTGACAAAAATGAAAAATGGAAGAAAAGACTTTTGAACTTTGAGGTTTTAGTGGTGTAGATCAAATGTTTAAACTCTTTTTCTCTTTTTTCCTTTCCCGAAGCATTTTATTACTACAAGGATATGATTCATGTAATTTTTCTTTAAAAACCCCTGATTTCGTTTCATTCACTTATGTAATGGTCTGGTTAATATCTGCCTCAACGAGCCACAAGTCTAAAATATCAACATCTAACCGTAAATCTAAAAGAAAAATCCTCTCGTGCAAAGAAATAAAACAATTTCATGTATACTGTGAAACTTGAAGTACAGAGAGAGGGGTTGCTCACCTAGTGGAGTAAGGTGAAAAGCCTAACGTTTCCCTTTCCCGAGAAAAACATCCGAGTAATAAAAAAACCACATTGTAACAACAATTTGCGTGCTCGTTTGTCACAGCACAAAGCGACCTCGCATTCTTTAGCATAGGTTAGCCCTGTACAAAGTTCTCTGTTAATACTTACTATTACAGAAAAGATCATTTGAGGCTTCTCTTTAACATTTTCACTCAATTACAGATTATTAACATTTTAACACCTTCCCTCAGTTTTACTATTACGAAAGCCTGTACAAGATTCTTCAATTACCTCTCAGCTGATCTACGATTTTAGAGCGCTATTTAAGAATTTCCCCTACGAGTTCATACTCTCGATTTAGAATGTGTCTATCATACAGTCAACATTAATTCTACGGAAAACGCCCCAGAAACGTTCATTTTACCTTAATCACTTTGATAGTTATCATGGATTTCCCCTGTGCTTCCTATATATTATCAACTGGGGTAAATAAACGATACCTGTGTAATGATTGCTATAGGATTCTGTAGCTATATGCCAAACTTACCGTTTGGCAAGCAGGTCTCTAATAGCTCCAGCAGTTCGAAAGCGGAGATGGTTTTGTGTTCGTCCGCTAACCTCAGGAACACGGCCTCGTACGAGCTGACCTTATCGTTCGTGGTGGGTGCCTGGATGATGGCCGGTTTCATCAGGCTGGGCAAGAAGTCTAGCAGCTTCATGCGTATAGGCCTCGTCGACAAGACACGCAGGGTGTAGTTGGCTTCTTGACAGGGTTCGAACGTGGTAGGCAACAGGACGTAGCAACCTTGATTCAGGTGACATCGAACGGAAACCTTAACGGTAAAGAAATTGTTAGAAATCTAAACACACTATGCGCTAAGGTCGTTTTGTGATCTAAGAGTTCGTCATCCAATCTGATATCTGAGGTAAAACGAGACGAAATAAAATAAAAGAAAGAATATTTGGATTAAGAAATGATAGGTGGCACAATACTAAATATAGGAGACCTTTACGGGAGAGAACGTGTTAGAAATTTTAATACACTTAACGCTGGAAAGGTGGGAACATGGGTGTGTACGGGGATCAAAGGGTTCCTGACTCATTTTGATGTCTGAGGTAAAACGAAACGCGCTATTATGTTGGCAAAAGTAGTTTGGAATGTATGCTTCGACGAATAGTATAGTACTTTTCGTTTAATCATCGGTTACTTGAAAATATCCAAATGAGAACGTTGGAACTTAAATGGAAACGCTCCAAACCGAAATGGAGAAATTCCTCACCGTCCTATGGTGTCGAATTTGCCTGAACAAGCAAGCAAGGCTATTAGCCCTAAAGAGGTTGTCGAAATGCATTTCCCCGTACATTAAAACTGCGGTATAACTATTTTGGGCAAGTAAAAATTATTACCTGGTTTTTGCATTTCAATTTTATAGGCAAAATAACTCATATTGGTATTGTCTCGCAGAGGAGCCCATAGCAAAGGTGAAACTTAGGTCCAAGGTTGCTGGCTAAGGTAGAGTTGTATATACATAGGATGGTACTTTAATAGTGGTAACTAGGTATGTACAAAGTATATAGAAGAGATACAGGGGTGAAACTTTTGAAGCCCTTCAAAGTAGTAACCAGAATTGTTTAGCACCCGTTGCTAAACGTTCTGGAAGCTTCAGGATGCCGTTGGCAGCACCTGATCTGTTAATACTTCGAATGGAGCGGTCTACAGCCTTCAAAATATCTGGTGGAATCCACGGAGTGGTTCCTTCATCTTGGGGATGAGATCAAAGTCACAGGGACTTAAGTCCGGGGAATATGGGGACAGCACTTCCCAGTGCCAGCGAGCAAATACATCAGCCACAGTGGGCACACAAGCATTATCCTTCCATCAGTACGATGCGACAAATTATTTCGTACAATAGATATGGTAACTAAAACATGACTGTGTTACTCCTGTCATTGTCCGGGAGTGTGATGTTTGTGGAGAGAGCGCATTCGCTCTGAGGTAAGGCAGGTATGTGAAGTACGTTTGGTGTAAGGTGCTTTCCTGGGTTCTGCTGCCTGGGGTCTCTACAACAGTATTTGCAATTATGGCCCTTGAAAAGAGGGCGTTTTCCATGCATTTTGTCATCTTCAAACACTCTAAACTACCGCATTTCGAGGAAGACGATGGTTCTTTCCGTCTTGAGCTGGATGGCTACACTTTGACAGTCACCGGTAAAAGTTTAACGGAATCCCGCATTTGGAATTCTTTACTCCCCACTGTACTTATCAGCTAAGTCTTTCTGAGGAGCCCATACCAAGGGATCCTCAAAGGCTGCTTAGTACAATGTAGGTGTATATATTTTCAAAACAGCTCTTTAGATCAATATGCGTTTAGTTATTAAATATGTTTCGATTCCCTGGACGAAAGGTTTTATATAAAGGATCGTAGCGAAAATTTGTCGACATATAGTTCATAAAGGTACCAGCAAGCTTGTTACTTAAAATTTTTAGATTGTTTACAGAAGAGGTACAAAAGTCTCAGGGGAAAACGATCTTCACTTATCATGACGACACAATTAGAAAATGTTGAGGAATTTTTTTATGATTTGGTTCTTCAAATTCCATTTATAGTACACTTTTGAGATTGTAAAATACGCACCTGACGGCTGTTGCTGTAAGGCGAATTCAGTATCGACTTGTTGACTTTGAAAAAGGATTTACCAAGAACATCAGACGTTGGCTTGGACATCTGTGAATAAAAATGTATCTGAGTACAAAGAAGGAAAAATCGATCCAAATGCAGCAAATAATGAGTTGAAAACATGGTCTTTTATATGCACATATGTGAATCTAAGATCTTCAATGTTTTTCTTTCGCTGAATGAGTCACACGGGGAATACAATCTGTAGAATGTAAAAAGATAATCTGGGTATCCCTTTTCTGGTTAGAAGATCTAATCTCCTTAGAGAGAAAAAAAAGATGTTTTATATATATAATTTAATTCTGGAAACGAACAGCCCCCGGCGTTGTAAAACAATTTAGTAAATTATTATAGATGATGATGCATCCTCAGTTCTTACGTTCCACGTCCTGCGGTGTAATAAGCAGCTGACTGTTAAATCTATCGATATCATTTTTCAGTAGCAAATATGTCCCGCTAGACTGGATTAAAAGTAGCCCTAATTATAAGCTATGCTAAATAAATCGTGATCACTTAAATGCCTCAGCACTTACAGATGATTAATATTTAGTCACGACATAAACGATTAAAATCTATTTGATTCTTTTTTGAGTACTTGTTAATGCGCTTTTCCAGAGTCAATTGAAGCATTTGAAATTTTTGCAAAGTTTTTTTTTCATGTTTTAATGCTTTAAAGTTTGTAACCTGGAGATATTTTATTTGTAACGTTGTGGCTGTCTTATAACACGCCATATACAGGGTGGTCATAAAAAAACTTTGCCGATATATGGACCTCTAGCGGCCGTTCCGTTCAACCTATCGAGATGAGATTTCAGATATAGTTATTCAGAGGTACGAGCTCGGGATTCTGTGAATGGCAACAACATGGAGCTCACGGTTACGGTTATTGGTACAGAAACGTGAAATTTTCAAATAGCAACCCCCACTTTTTCCAGTCGCAAAATGCTCAGCGCATGCGAAAACCCTTAAAAACGTTGGAGCAGTACGTGTATCACAAAAAAACGGACGCGTTATGCACGCACAAAAACAGCTCTGCGAATGGCTAACAAAAACACGACCAGAGAGCTTTTTATCGGTTTTCTACGCTGAATATCTGGCGAACTGCGTTCTGTGATGGGTTTCTAGCCGCTGTCATATGCAAATTTCCTCCGTGCGCCCCCATCGTGTCTTTGTTGGCCGTTCGCAGAGCTGTTTATGGTGCGTGCATAACGCGTCCGTTTTTTGTGATACATGTACCATTACAACGCTTTTTAGGGTTTTCGCACGCTCTGAGCATTTTGCGACGGGAAAAAGTGGGCGTTGCCATTCGAAAATTTCGAGTTTCTATACCTATAACCGTAACCGTGAGCATCACTGTGTTGCCGTTCTCAGAATCCCGAGTGCATACCTCTGAATAACTATATCTTAAATCTAATCTCGATAGGTTGCCGCTAGAGGTCCATATATCGGCAAAGTTTTTTTATGACCACCTGTATTTGCCACAGGATTCAAAAGGTTTGGCAGAACAATTGTAACGCATGCAGAGGTTTTTAATTTATAAATAGGATGAAATTCTTTGAAAAAAAATGGTGCTATTTATAAATAATGTTGTCAAATTATGCTGGTAATTCGGAGACTTTATTCTACATTTTAATCAAAAACCAATTAAAGTGCCGAAAATGTTAAAAGTAGATGGCAACAATAACAACAAACAAATGTATTAGTAACTTTTGAAACCTATATGATTTTTTTTATTTTTGCAACAATGGAAAATATTCCATTACTTGATTTTTTTAAAAATTTACCTCTAACGAAAGAAAAAAATTAGAGATTCTATATAAGTCTCTTTGATCATCAGGTTTTGCAATTTAAAAGCCATCTTTAAATATTCCAAAATATCTATATATATATAAACTAGTTCCGTAACTGACAGACTCACTGACATACAACGCACAGACCAAACCGCTGGACCTAAAGGGCTGAAATTTTTCATGGCGATTCTTCTTATAGTATAGGGGTGCCCCAAGAAAGATTTTTGAAACATTCTTATTAGATTTTTTAAAAATTATATTTTTAAGCTGTTTTAGTAACTATTTTAAGTTTGCATTTAAAATAATAATTTGAGGGTTATAAAATTTATAGCACGAGAAAGATCATAGAAATTCCTTTAAAATGAAATCTTTTTTGAATCTTTACCTCCATTTTCTAATTTTTGGTGAATTTTTAAAGATTAATTTTTAGTATTTAATTTATTAAATGCTGATTACGTGATTTCTTTTTCTGGTACTTTAAATAAATTTATCGTCATGGGCATAACAACAAAGTAGGCAAAAAAATATTTTTCTTTTCTTGCTAATACGGCAGACGTTGGACATTATCTAAAAAATATTAAAATACAGTAAAAGATATCTTCCTCAAACTGTACTATATTAACTATACTATATACTTTAGTATGCTCTATTATATTTAATTTGAATATTTTCTTCTACATTATTTTGCCTATAAAATATCCCTTACGATTTTTTTATAAATATATTTTTTTACATCAATTGTATACATTGATCGTCGTATTTTTTATATATATGTATATATATGGGTATTAATTGCATACATTGACCGCTGTATTTAATTTTAATGCACTCCGTAGCGAAGTGCGTGTTTTCAGCTAGTAAATATATAAAAATATATAAATTTTGTCTCGAAATTTCGAACTTTACGATAATTGTTCAACAAAATGCTTGCTCAAGCTGTACAACATTTATAGCCTATATATCTGTAATATAGTTTATTTGCCATGGTAAATGCTCTCTTCTACATATTTTGTATGAAAATTTTCTACAATCGCAAAGTTAAATGTATAAAAATGAAGAGTATCAAAGAGTTCATAAATATTTTACTCCATAAAGGTAAATGGAATTCAGTTGCATAGTAAATATTCCCATTCTTTTAGAATTTCTCGGTCATTTTATGACAATCACTTACGGCTAATCCCCGAAAAAAAAATCACACTTTGCAGTACTTTTAGTACACACGCTTTAACCGAAACTTGATTACCTTTTAAATATTCCTTTTCACAGAATTCACCTTAATTGCTTATGACAAGTGTATGGAAATAAATAGTAACGAGAAATATGCAATATATTTTTTATCTACAACGGTTGAACTGGAAGTTTACTTCTCCATAGTAAATATTTCCGTCCTTAGAATCTTTGAAGATTTTACTTCTACTGCTTCGGACAAATGTATGGAAAAGAGTACAAGATATTAAAAGTATACAACATTTTTGAAAATATGGGGAAGAAATAGCAACCAAGAGTATACTGATTTTTTAGTTTTTTATCTGAAATTTAAATTCTGTAGCGTCAGTAAATCTTGCCTTCCACAGAAATTCCAGTGAGTTTACCCAAATCGTTTATCGTGATACAAAAAGAAAAAAAGATAGTTTACAAGGAGTATACAAAACATGTCCTTAAGCTGTAAGTGAAATAGGGTTGCTCTGATAAAAGATCCCGTTCAAATAATTTCTCGGGAATTTTACACGAATCGTGCCTAACCAGAGTACGGAAAAGAATGGTATCAAAGGGTAGACGAATTTAGAATCTGATTAGCTTATAGAATGAGCTGACATAGTTAATTTTATCGCAGAATTTCATCAATATGAATTTTCTGCCTCTCTAGTATCATCGGTTCCCATGAAAATGGAGCAAACGCCGCTGTATTCCTCTGCGTACGATTAAAAAAGTGCTCATGTAAATGTATACCTGGTAAACGCTAAATCCAATCACTCTTGGGTCTAGGACTACATGTTGCGACAAACATATCACGGCATCCTGTGCTTCAGGAACTACAAGTTGCATTTGTGGGTTGACGTGAAAAGTATCTGCAAAGAGACAACAGAGACGCTGAGATTAATTTTATTTTTCAAATCCACAACAAGACCTACCGCTATAAACTTTAGAGCACATAAGATTTTTTCACAAGAATTCTGTTTAAAATTTCTATGGCCATAAAGTCTCTAAGAAAAAAAAAATCCTCATCTCCTGAATCAGGATCAATGAACTCGGAGCTTTACTCCGGGTACAAATCCTAACTGTAGCCTTATTGACATAAGATGGACGGAAGAATATCATTCAGATTAGACGGAAGAGATTGAGCCTTTTACTATGGTTGAACCACAAAACTTAGTCTGAGCTTTAGTGAGAATGTATAGGAAAGGAACATCCGTCATGAATATCAGGGGTGTAGTGAAGAGGGGGCAAATGCCCCCTTACCCCTTTTTGCGAGTCCCACAGGACAACAGGCATATGCATAATACCCCAAAACTTAAAAAAAATAGGGCAGAAGTGAGGACCCTTAAATGTTCACTCATCTCCAAATTACAGGGGGCACCACTTAGAGATACCCTCAATTTCTCGTTACTGCCGATGCGTCTCTGGGAGTTGGGGAAATGAAATTGAAATATATATCTTTAAATGTATCTCAAATTGTGAATATTCCCTAGATGCATGGCGACTGCTCTCCAACACTGAGCATCCTCACATACAGCTGACTGTGTTGTACTGACCTGAGTGGTTTCTGCAGCCTCCGGAGTTTACCCCCTTCTGCCAGTGCCCGTGCCAGAGCTTCACGTGCCAGGGTTCTCGGCCCCTGAGGCTGCCCTCCGCCCGGCTGGTGTCGGCGTCCAGGTGCACAGCTTCCAGAGAGGTGAAGGTCGACACAAACTCCTCCAGGGGCATGCTGGGAGAGAGAACGCATAAATCAACGCATGGGAAGAAAATGGGATCACGCCCGAAACACACTCCTCATTGCACATATCTGGGGGCAAGTTAAACCTTACTAGCGATTTTGTTAGTAAATGAATGAAATGTGTAATGCATATATTATTCTCTGTTTTATTGTGAAAATATTTTTTAAGAGAGAAATATATGTATATATATATATATATATATATATATGTTATTATTATTATTATTATCATTATTATTTGGCTATGATCAATTTAGTTCTCCTACCTGGCATCCTAATAGTTGACTTTTTCACGCTTAAAGAGGATAAGGAGAAAACTTGGCTCCTTCTCATTGAAGATAAGTCTTAAAAAGTTCAACAAAGATAAAAGGCTTAAATGAATAAGCGGAAACCAGTTACAATATTATATCTTTGTACGAAAATCGTCATTAAAGGTTAGGCGGATCCCGAAAGTGTGGACTCCTCAGCAAAAGCTATTAACATTTGTAAATCATCAAACAGAATAAATTAATCTGTATATGCATAAGGATAACAAAATTGGCAAAACGTGCAAGGAACGGGAAAATGGTGTCTCTCCCTCTCTCTCTGTGTGTATATATATATATATATATATATATATATATATATATATATATATATATATATATATATATATATATATATATATATATACAGTGGAATCTCGATCTATCGTTTTTCAGGGGACCGATTGAAATGAACGATAAATGCGGAAAAACGATAGATGCGGTAACATAACAAAGCAATATGATCGTTGGGACTGGATAAAATGAACGACACATACGGAAAAACGAAGGATCCGAAAACGATCGATCGAGATTCCACTGTATATATATATATATATATATATATATATATATATATATATATATAGAGAGAGAGAGAGAGAGAGAGAGGAGGAGAGAGAGACACACCCTTTTCCCGTTCCTTGCATGTTTTGCCAATTTTGCACAGAGAGACACAGAGAGAGATATTTATCTACTAGATAGTACCCTTCAAAACTTGACGGTGAATAATTGAACAGTTCCAATAAAAAAAAAAGGTTCATAACCTTGTTAAAATATTAGAAATTTTTACAGAATATTAGCTGTGTTTCAATCCGATGTTTTAATTAAAAATATTGTAATAATTCGAGATGTTATAATCAGAGTTTATAATTAAAAAAGAAACGTCTTTCTTCTTTGATAAAAAGCATGCTTACCGATGATTTTTCAATCCGACTTGCACAATCTAACTAATATACTATGTATACAATCTAACTAATATGTTATAAATATGCTATGTACACTCATGGACAAAAAAATTAGTGCCCCAAGAAATAATTGCGGGATCGTAACGAAACTTGCAATGAAGGTACATGTCGGGGAGATATGCAAATGATTAGAAATGCAGCGTGATTGCGCATTACGTATAGCCGGTAGAGGGCGTTGAACATCGTACTCTGTGGAGTATAAAACAGGTAACCAAAGCTTGTTTGAGTGTGCTGAATCATTTACAAAGGAAGAGCTGAGATAGACATGCCATTACGCCGGGTTCGAAGACAATATAAGCAGTTGTCGCAGTTTGAGAGGGGGAGAATCGTCGGGATTATGGAAGATGGGTGGTCAGCTAGGCGAGTAGCTCGTCAATTAGGCCGCTCTGATTGTGTTGTGAGGAGGTGTTGGGACCAGTGGACCCGAGAGATGTCATGTACACGAAGACCAGGCTCAGGACGCCCTCGACAGACCAGTCGTCGAGAAGACCGCCACATCGTAAGAAATGCACGCGTACAGCCAACTGCTTCATCGGCCGCCATCCAGGCACAGGTAGCACCTTCACTAGGGGCCACTGTGTCTTCTCGAACCATACGAAGGCGCCTGGCTGAAGGACAGTTGGTATCGCGGCGCTCATTACGTGTGCTGCCCTTGACGCCCACCCATCGACGCCTCCGTTTGGAGTTTTGCCGCGCACGAGGAAACTGGACTGCAGTGGAATGGAACCAGGTCGTATTTAGCGACGAATCCAGATTCAATCTCGGCAGTGATGACAATCGTGTTCGTGTGTGGAGAGCCCGTGGTGAACGCTCCAATCCTGCCTTTGCTGTACAGCGACACATTGCTCCCACAGCTGGTGTGATGGTATGGGGTGCCATTGCCTACAATACACGGTCACCCCTAGTATTGTTCTGTGGCACCATGACAGCCCAGTGGTATGTTCATGAAATCCTGCAACCACATGTGTTGCCACTCATGCAACGGCTCCCAGGAGCCATTTTTCAACAAGACAATGCTCGGCCTCATACGGCAAGGGTGTCACAAGACTGTCTCCGCACTGTTACTACCCTTCCTTGGCCTGCCCGATCCTCAGATTTGTTTCCAATCGAGCATATCTGGGATCATTTGGGACGACGAGTTGGGCATCCCACGAGTTTGAACGAACTAGAGGCAAGGTTACAGCAAATATGGAACGAAATGTCTCAAGACATCATACAGATCTTGTATGACTCAATGCCCGATCGTATCGCATCGTGCATTCGCGCTAGAGGGAGTCCAACGGAGTATTAACTCCTCCATTCTTTTGCCTTTTTCTCTGAAATAAATTATCCTTTTTCTTTGATTTTCTTATCATTGACTTATATCAAAGTAGTCATTACGTATGTAAAATTTCGTTTCATTTTGACGACTCCTTCTTGGTGCGATAATTTTTTTGTCCATGAGTGTATAAATATATTGAGCAAAAATAAAATATATAAATTAAAGAAAATCAGATTAAAAAATCATACAAATTACTAACGTGCAAAAAATTTTTGCAGTCAATTTCAATAAATAAGAATAAATTTAAATTTAACAATCTAATTCAATCTAATTCAGTTTAATATAAATCTATTCTAATATATAAAGAGAGAGCGGATTTTGTACGTGGAGGGTAATCTCCGGAACCACTGCACCTATTTGAAAAATTCTTTCACAATTTGACAGGTACATTATTCCAGATGGACATAGGCTATATATTATGTATATCTGATCAGTAGAAATAAAGTTAGGGGTGGATACTCTAGATTTGTGTGCACGGCCGCCATCTTGGATTTTTCCGCCAGGGTTTGGCGCATTTCGCATGGCGATAATTATTGCGTTCTGGCCTTCTTTCAAAATAACCCAATGTCAAATTCTCTAATTTTAAGATCAAACAATTATTTCTGATGTGATCTTTTAATTACAGTATAATAATTTTAGGTCAGATCTCGGCCTTGAACTGGAAATCTGAGTCAAATTGACTATACTCAAAAGAGTAAATTATTTTTAAAACTAAGAATCTTTTCGTTGAAAATTTTTGAATACATTATCAGTTTTTCGTTAACTTATTAAATTTAAGTTGCTTTTAATTTTGTTTATCGATTGTCAATTAGTATACTATAATGATACACCATTTCATTTATTTGAAGTAAAAATTATCTGCCATCATTTTTTCGTAAAATGTAAAATACAGTATACATTTTAAATACAATATATTTTAAAATATTTTATAATTGTAAGTTGTAGTGGATTACAAATAAATTTAAATAACTGAAGTTCAACTTCTCTCTCCCCAGGAACCTAAGTTAAGAAGTTAGTTAAGGTTAAGTTATTGGTTTAGGAAAAGGTTTTTTTTTCTTATTTCCAACACAGCAGGATAAATGGTCAAATAATCCTTGTCCCGATTTTATTGTATGCACCAAATATTTGGTTAAGGTCAAATCTGAAGTAAAATTTCATTACCACAATGCCCTAACCCCCCCCCCCCCCCAAAAAAAAAGAGGATCTGGTTACTCACCATGAATTTATGGGTTCATAATTATTTAAAATTTTTCAAAGCTGAATTTGAGATAATTTTTAAATTGCAAGTTATTTAGGTGGTACAAAAATGCTGTATTTTTTTTCTAATTAACAATATATTGGCATAATATTTTGGTGATTCATTGCTATTAGTCAGAGTTAGGGCAAACTGAATACATGGCATTGAAATTTTATCTATAAGTAAAATTCATTTGACCAAATTTTTCATATGGATCATAATTTCAAAAGGTAGTTTTTAATTAAAAATGACAAAAAAAAAATCTCAGTCCAACGATTAAATGATTTTTCAAAAATATTTCTAAGTTTCATAATTTAAAAAGGTCGTTTTTATTAAAAAAGCTAAAAGAAAAACCCAAAATTTCCAATATTTGAGAATGATTTTTTCAAAAAAATTTCCAAGTTTCATAATTTAAAAAAGTGGTTTTTATTAAAAACCCAAAAATAAATCTAAGTCCAACGTTTAAATGATTTTTCAAAATTTTTTCTAAGTTTCATAATTTAAACAGGTGGTTTTTTATTAAAAAGCTAAAAAATTCAAAGTCCAGCGTTTTGAAAACATCGCTTAAAACACATTGGCGAGAATTTTTCCACTCCTCAAAACACGGTAAAATCGCCAAGTTGGCACAAAAAAATCCAAGATGGCGGCGTGCACACAATTATTAAGTAACGTAATATTATTTTGAATATTATTTTAGGTGCTTAAAATAATTCAAAAAACATTCTTTACTTAAAATCCTTTTTTTATTTTTATTTCATCTCTTACTCTAATTTTGAGATACCAATGTGTATCTATACTTCTATAATCTATCTATACTTATATATAAAGAGAGAGAGCGATTTTGTACGTGGAGGGTAATCTCCAGAACCACTGCACCTATTTGAAAAATTCTTTCACTGTTTGAAAGGTACATTATTCCAGATGGACATAGGCTATATATTATGTATATCTGATCAGTAGAAATAAAGTTAGGTGCTTAATCCTAACAATCTCCATTGTTACCGCTACTGTCCTCTACCGCATTTTGTGCCGAAGTCTTCAACGACCCTTAGCTTGGTGCTATCGCGGTGGGCTTCTGTTCTGACGATAGTGGTTTGAACCTATCCGTTCTCCGGCACGCCTTTTTCTTTTAAAAAATTAACTTTAATTATTTACTGACGTAATATTAATTTGAATATTATTTTGGGAATATTATTTGAAAAAAATTTAATGTTATTTAAAAAAAACATTCTTTACTTAAAATCCTTTTTTTATTTTTGTATTTTTATTTCATCTCTTAACTTCTCTCTTTTAAAAAATTAACTTTAATTAATAACTAACGCAATATTAATTTGAATACTATTTTAGGTGCTTAAAATAATTTTAAAAAACATTCTTTTTATAAAATCCTTTTTTATTTTTGAATAAAACTACGGTCTCAAGCACACCTCTTTCTTTTATAAAATTAACTTTAATTAATAAATAACGTAATATTACTTTGAATATTATTTTAGGTGCTTAAAATAATTTAAAAAAAATTCTTTACTTAAAATCCTTTTTTATTTTTGTATTTTTATTTCATCTCTTACTCTAATTTTGAGATACCAATGTGTATCTATACTTCTATAATAATATAGAAAGAGAGAGAGCAGATTTTGCATGTGGAGGGTAATGTACAACTTTTGTACATTAAAATGCACCTTACATATTTTCCTTTGTCAACCGCAGTCAAGTAACCATAGAAATAAACTTTAGCTTACGGGGTCCGTTTTTCGAAATCGCTCTTTACTACGGGAAAATGTTATCTACTTCCTATCCCCATTTTACGTGGGGGGCATTCAGCGTCGGGGGTCAGGGGAAAGAGTGGTTAATTGCTTTCTTATTGCTTTCTTACTATTAAAGAAGAATTTCAATAGTAGTTCATCGGCACTCCTTGCCTCTTTCATCTCTCAAAAGGCTGAAAATGGATGAACCGCCCTTCTGATGTCTCTCGCCTGTAAATAAATCGCCTCTAGCTAGAACGACAAAAGATTATTATTCAGTCCTTTTCGGCAAGATTCACCCTCCGTTCCCAGAATGTCACCCAATTGTTCTTTGGGGGCAAAGACGTTAGGAAAGTCACAACGAAGTAGAATTCTAGACTATATCTCTGCCGACATCAAACCGTATTTTTCGAGAGTATGTGCTTCGGATATATGCTATCCCACCCCGTAAGGAAAAGGTTTAATATTTTTAAGATTCAAGTAGAGGAGGTATTGATAAATACAAAAAGGATTTTTGAAACTGGCAACGTTAAAGGGTTTATTGAAGAAAACAGCATTTGGAAGTATTGGACATTTTAGAGTATTGGCATTTGGAAGTATTGGACTTTTTATTGGACATTTAAGGTAAAAAAAGATTTACAATTTATTGGCTATCAACTGGAAATTTATTGGTATAATATTTTGTTCAACCCGGACAAAGTCGGGACGGGCCGCTAGTATATTATATATTCAAGTATTACGCTATATACATATATAAATATGCTATGTATAATATATAAACTAAAGAAAATCAGATATAAAATCATACAAATTACTGACGTGCAAAAATACAATAATAAACAGAAATTAAAAACACTATCATCGTAATAGAATGCTTTACGAAAAATCGGTATGAACAAAAGAACTATTTTAGGCAAATAAATGTTCATTTAAACACAGCTAAAATGTTAAATTCACTTACTTAGCTTGAAATTTACATCCAAATATAATCATTCAGAGATTACGAAATTTAAAAAAAAAAAAAAAGGGTGGCCGATATGTTACGTCACACCGTTTAAATAAGAAATAGAATAGAATACAAACCGTTATAAAAGTACTATTAAAAGTGAATATTAAACAGAAATTAAAACACTATCATCGAATAGAATGCTTTACGAAAAATCACATGAAAGTCACACGTGAGCACATGAAAACCACGTGTGTTGGCAATTTAGGAATATTCATTTCTACCGTACAGACAGTTTTGAACATATCACTACGCATGCGTCGAGTTTGCAACTTTCCGAAAATACTAAATTTGACATTATTGTAATATATGGTTAAAAAATATATATTATATGGTTAAAATATAAATATATATATTAAAATAATAATATAAAGAAAAACTGTTTTAATGTGAAGAAGATTATCTGATTCAATATTTCTTAAATTAACGACGATGAATGAATCACGGTGAATGAATGACTCACTCGTGTTTACATTTTCAAGTTCTGAGCATATAAAATTAATACTTGTTTTTAATTTAATTGAAACACTATGATAACGCGAAAGGTGGCGGAAAAGAGATAATGCTCTAATGAATATGAAAATCACAACGAAAATACTTTACAATGAATAATTTATGCTGACGAAAGAATATTTTACGAAAGAATATTTTATACTGACAACAGTTTTAAACGGTGGCGAGCTGTTTTGAAACTTTCATAACCGTTTATTACAGCCATCTAAAAATCGAAATAAAGTTGATTTGTGTCGATATTACGTTGTTTTAATTAAAATTGTTTGGGTTTAGATAGCAAACAATCTTTTTGAACTTTACTTTTAACTTGTTAAGCCTAACTCATAAAACAAAATGGATGCCATAGGCTGATATATTTATGAAGTGGTCGCTCCGGAAGCGTTACATGACAGATACATACACAGAACACGGCAACTATTAGGGGAATATGTACACTCTCAAAACTAAATTTCAGCAATTACTGAAAATATCTCTTCAGTGAAAGTTGTAACTGTAATACAGAGGCTGTTCACACATTTTTTAGACGATGTATATTGTATTCACAAAACTAAATTACATAAAATTCTTGTGGTTTAAATATTCTATTTGACCATCCCTAATTCTGAACTATCTTTCGACACCGCAATTTCCAGGATAATAATGCCTTTTGAAGTGTCAGAAGAGGTATTCTATCCCATTCCTCCTGAACAGCTTTCCAGAGTCCTGTAAGGGTTTTGGGACGACGTTTGGATAATGCAGATTTTAAAAGTCCGAAAGCACAAAAATCCATAGGTGATACATCGGGAGATTTAGTAGGGATATCAGTGAAGGGTATGGCCTTGATACCAGTTTTTTGTTCCATTTCTTTTAGGAAATTTACAGTGGATTTTGATGTGTGACTGCTAGTTTTGTCCTGATGGAGTCTCAAAGATTTATGGCACTGTGGGTAAAGCGATGGTATTTCATTCAGAAAAATTGGCGATAAAATATGTTCCTGATAGTATTTGGAGTTAATCTTGACATTTTTTTCCACTCTCTTTATTTTTAACTTGTCATTATAAGAAAAACCAGCAACAATCATGAATCCCTTAGAAAAACTTTCTTTCGATTCTTTGAACCATGTACTTAAATTTTTTTGTCCCCTTTTATGATAATAAATGGCTCTTTTTTTGTTGTAATCATTTAAATACACCCATGATTCATCTATTGTGACAATTATTTTCCATTTTTCCTTGGATAAGTGTTTCCCATATAGAATTCTGCAGCGTGTCCTGCGTTCAGCGATATGATTTGGAAGAAGACGATGCACATTGCGTTTTTTCGCTTTCTTAAGATTTAAATCAACGTTTATCATTTTGTTTACAGTGGACACCGAGCATTTTAATGATTTTGTAACTGTCCTTTGACTAGGGCGATTTTCTTTTAACATTAAATAACGTACCTTTGCAATAGTCAAAGATGTCCGTTTTTTCCTTAGATACTTGTTTGGAATTTTTGTCCCACTTGAGGCTCCAATTTGACGTTTTTTTCCTTTCTTGTTGACGATATTACCTATCGCGCTTTAGATATCACAAAACCATGAGTCTCACATCGTTTTTGGATAACGGAGTATGCATATTTCTCTTCGGAAAGAGCATAAATGTAGCCTTCGAACCACTGCTTTGTTAAAAACGGCATTTTGAATAAAAGCAAAACTTTCAAGCCGTAGACGATAATTTTGACTTTTAAAAACATAGTACAATTGCAATTATTTCTTTTGCAGCAAACGATTTTTTATTACCGCTTACCAAAATCGTCTAAAAAATGTGCGAACAGCCTCTGTATATTATTGATAAACAATAATATTATATTTATCTTCTGAATTGTTACAATTTGTGCTGTTTGATTTCAGTCCATTCAATCGTATGGTTTGTAGAGACCAATTGCCTGACGAAAGGTTCGACATCACATTTCTAAACATTGAGGTCGGTATTCTACCAACTGAAGTACCTAGACGTTGAGAAATTCCAGTGACTTTCGTTTACACCTTTTCATCCTCTCTGTCCTGGGACAGATTAACAGACTCGGTCTAGATGTATTTATTACTTATTAATTTCGACGACGCTGCTTTTTTTACTTTTGCTCAGTCAATTTTTTTAAATACGTTTTGATTAATTTGTCTATTATCATTCTTTTAAACAGCCGGATGATAATCTAACGACTGTTTCCTTCAGGATAAGACCAAGTCTCCAGAACTTCCATCCCTACCCTGTCGACTGAACTAACGGTTGTCGAGAGAAAGGGCTATTTCTTATTACATTCCTTCACAATTCCCGCTTATTAATTTGTAAATTAAAGCATTGCTTAACAAATTAATTTATACTTTCGAAGGGGGCCTCCTCCCCATCCACTAAAGTTAAGTATAGGCTAATCACCCACAACAATAGCCCAGAGTTTATTGTGGGGTGAAAGGTGTTATTAGCGTTTTATCTAGCCTTTTATTCAAAATTCTCTACCGGCACCTCCCCGTGGTGGGCCCTAGGGGTTTAAGCAATGGCTAAACCGGTAACGTCGGAAGAGGGGGAGAGAACGTCGCCATCCATGATGGAAATTAATCTAGACGAAATTTATGATACTCGAGCAAAACTTGAGAGCATAGTTGATGAAAAGTATTGTAACTTGAATGAGATTATTAGCGCAGCTAGATGGACTGCTGAGGAAAAGAAAAATTTGAACGATGATATTTTTGAAATTATCAAAGCAACAAAAGAGCAACAGAAATTGATATCCTATTTATTAGGACAAATAAGCGTTTTAAAGAAAAAAACCGACTAGGGAGACTTATGCTGAAATTGCTTCTAAGAAAACTACGATGAAAATTAAGGGCAAACGGCAAGGCACTCATGTGGCTACTATTGTTCCTAAGAAGGAACCCTGGAAATGCAACACTAAAGAAGAAGTGCAAGAACTCATAAAACCAGATGAACTTTAAATGGGAATTATGGCATGTAGAAAGATAGCAAAAAATGGAATTTTAATTGGTACGAGTAAAGAAGAGGACATCGATAGGCTTATCGATGAATTTAAGAAGATAGATGAGTTGCGTGAAAATTACGAAATCAAAAAAGCCAAACAACGTGATCAGCATATAATAATTTTTGGCGTTGATGAAAGATTTGATAAGGAAGAAATTGGAAAGAAATTAGCGGACAAAAATGAGGAACTAGCGGGGGAGACGCTGAATGTGATCACAAGTTATCAAGCAAAACATGGACGAAATTGGATATTGAGCATGAAGGGTTTCGCCCTCAAGAAACTTGAAAAGTTAAAGAAATTGAAGATTGGTTGGGAAAGATTTGGCTTCAAAGTATATTTGAGGCCACTTATTTGCTATAAGTGTTGGTGTTTTGGACACGTCGCTAAATATTGTGATATGGATAAAATGTGTAAGAAATGTAATATGAAAGTTCATGAAGGGGAATGCGTGGAGCCACTTAGATGTGCAAATTGTGTCAACTTTTACCTACAAGTGAAGAAGGAGGAAAAGATTCCTACTCGAGCGGGACATCTCCCGACAGAACCCAATTGTCCTAGACATAAATCACAGATAGACAGACTAATCGAACGAACTAATTATGGTGTGCGCAAAGCTGCGCGGTGAGTCTTTTGACTTGCGACTAGCTTTTTTCTTTGTTTGTACTTAGTGTTTTATTTTGTTACCTTGTTAACATGTTGTTTGTTGCATGTTATTAATGCTTTGCTTGCTATATTCTCGTTTTGCTTTGTTTGCTTAATAATGCTTGTAACTGATACTTTGTGATTAAGTTGTACTGGCGACAAGTTGGTTTTTTAATGCATGTTGCATGACTTTATTTTCTGTACGGGTGGTATAGAACTGTTTATGTTTTTGATTTTTTGTTCCCTGTACGGGTGGTACAGGATGAAATGTAAGAGTTTTGTTAAGTGATTTTAAATAAAAGTCAAATGGAAGGTGATGTAGATGGCAGTTTGGTGACTGCCGACCTTAAGAGGAAAATTTGGGTTAAGTTGATTTTTTTGGAGTGGCTCTGATTCGAATGCCTCGAGCGAATGGTGTCATCATGCTGAACTTAGACTGGATTTCGACTACATTGTTCCTTGTGCGCTGACGCTGCGGGTCCCCTTGGGCCGGCAGGATTGCCGTCGCGAGACCGGATATCAGTATTAAAATTGGC
This sequence comes from Dolomedes plantarius, assembly GCA_907164885.2. NCBI lineage: Eukaryota > Metazoa > Arthropoda > Arachnida > Araneae > Dolomedidae > Dolomedes > Dolomedes plantarius. Next base: position 169,534,434 of record OU015496.1, on the reverse strand, counting down.
CGATACCCGAAAGAGGAGGAGGCAGGTGGAGTCAATGCTTTATCCTTTCGAAATTATTCTATCCCAAAAAAATACAGAAACGTGATAGTCTTTGTATTTAGTACTTGCCTTTCTTTTTAGCTACGATATGAAATAGTGTCGCAATGGATGTAATTGTTAAGTCATATAATTTTTGAATTTTACATATATTTCCAGAAGCTCTTCTATCCATTTTAAAGATATTTTAAGCTTATTGGCATTCATAAAGAATAAAGAACTTACCAAAATTGGTCATTTCCTGTTTTAATATCACTTTCATTGATCTCAGAGAACAGGTCTTCAAAGCTGAAAAAAATAAAGAATGTTACACCATATGTATTTTTTAAACGTAATTTTATTTTTCTTTGCTTTAACTATATCTTTTTATTTACTTACCAACCATTATAACGACTCTCCACATGTTGAGGAGTTCTTAACCAAACGAATGTGACATCATTAAAGTCTTCTGTTTGAAGCTGGTTAATTAAGAGAAATTAATTAAAAGATTAATAAGTTTAATTCAAAATATGTTTTAAATTGTTTTGATGCACAGTGAAAAATGGGTACCCGCTAAATGCAAATTTGAATTGGTTTCTTCCTGTTTCTCCTGCAGCATGTCTTAATTTTGACAAGAATGAAAAACCATAATATGTTACATACTGTGCAACTGATAAACAATAATATTATATTTATCTTCTGTATTGTTACAATTTGTGCTGTTTGATTTCAGCCCATTCAATCGTATGCTTTGTATAGACCAATTGCAAGACGAAAGGTTCGAACTCCCACTTCTAAACCTTGAGATTTTTTTTTAATGCGCTTTGATTAATTTCTCTATAATAATCCTTTTAAACTGTCGGATGATAATCTAACGACTGTTTGCTTAGGGAGAAGATCAAATTGAAGTAACCAGAACTTCCTTCTCTATCCTGTCGACTTAACTAACTGTTGTCGAGAGGAATTGCTATTTCTTATTACATTCCTTCACAATTTCCGCTTATGAATATGTAAATTCATAAGCGGAATATTTTATTAATTCATAAGCTTCTGAATATTCCTTTGAATTGAAGACGCTCTACTTAAGATGCTCTACTCAAGATGCTACCTCTAAAACACCGTTTAGTAGAATGTAACGTACGATGTAAACCAATAATAAAATAAAGTGTAAAAGGTTGAGGAAATTTAACTAAACTACATTTTGTTATAAAATATTCAGTTGTTTAGATAAATTAATTTTGCTCGTGAGTTTATGGCTAAGAAACGTAATTTACATGTTTTTATTAACTCGCTTTCTTGCTTGTGTGTTTGTGTGTTTGTGTGTGTGTTTGTCTCATACAAATCTTGCAATCGATTTTTAACTAACTTCCCGAGTAGCTAGACATTTGAAACTTTTAGAATAGCTCAGAACACGATGACAATGATTATTTTAATACTTTCAGCCATCTTTAAGCATATTTAAATTCATTTTAAGTTATTTTCAGTTAATTTTGTTTTGTAGACTAATGCAGTCATCTATTGGCTGGGACGGGAACGAAAAGTTAAACGCAAATTAACTTCCAATTAACTTCATTTTCTTTCAAGTTGATGGGATAATTCATCAAAAAAAAATTTTAAAAAGTATTTATTAATACATAGAATTGTCAAGTTTATATGAGTCAACAGAAAATTAAAAAACATGGTATAAAAAAAGTTCTTTTTATCTTGTAATTGTATTTGAGGATTAAAGATACAAAATGATACACATTGACGTAAATTCAGCTTTATGAATTTCTCTGAAAAAAAAATGATTAAGAAAAGAAAAGAGTGGCTTACAAATAATTTAAAGGAAGAAACAGAGATCGGCTATGAAAAAATTAGTTTTCATAACTTAAAGGATAACGAACCCGGTAATTCTGATCTCTGTAGACTAGTTGGAAAAGTAAGTTTTGTTCATGAAAAATTCCGAAAATTTTTACTGAGATCGGACAACTGCGCACTCTACTGAATCTTTTATCCACGTTACCAAAGATTCATTTAATTAAGGCTGCTGTGTCCTTACCCTATTAGATTCGCTCACTACAATGTTAATCTATGGAAAAAACCTTTGCCCAAGGATTGCCCACTTGGATTTGAAGATTTAAAAAAAAATAATTGAACTCCGTAATAGAGAAAGAAATTTTGCACCTTAGGGCATTTTTCCTTTTATTAAAATGCAAATAATATTTTAAAATCTAAATTATTAGGGGAAAAAATCTGTTTTAAACTCTCATGTTGTTGCTAATGCCCCCTTGTTGGAGGTTCCATTCAGCAGGTCCTAATAGGCTATTGGGCTGAAAGGGGCGGCCCCTGTTTTGAATTAGCACCACAAGGGTCGGAGTCTGACTTGGCTAAATGACCGGTTCCGTAATTTTGAACCGAGTCAAGTGGCGAGACCGGAACACTTGTCCCCGCACCTCCAGAGGAAAATTTGAGAACTTGGAGGACATTGCAGCCATGACCTACTTTAAGTGCCCCAACCACCATTAGGGAACACGGCGGGGGATTTGCAGCGACGAGCATTGAACTAGGGACGTTCAAATCACGGCCCGCTGCTCTTGCCAACTGGGCCACAGCGCATATTTAAACTCTCATAAATTCCTTTGGTGGACGAAATTTATTTATAGAATGAATCCTGTTGCAAGGTGCAGAATAGTTCAGGCTACCTGAAAATGCCAATTTTATCGCATTATCAGAATTAATGTAGCTGTAAATAGTAGTCAAATTTTCTCCATAGGTTAACATTGAGGTGAGAGAATCCAATAGGGTTAGTACATAGAAGCCTAAAATGATTCTACACTGTAAATACTTCTTTTCAAAGAACGTTTTCACTATGATTTTGCGTATTCATGTATAAAGTGAAGGTTGTAGAAAGAAAGGAAACTCATTAAACAGAAGTTTCCGTTAAATGGTATCTTCTTTTGTTACAATGTAAATTATAATGGAACTCTACTATGCCGTATAACACAACACATGCATTAAAGCACTTAGAATGGTCCATAATTGAAAAAAATAAATATCTTTAGTACCATTCTGATGATTTCCTGTGATAATCAACAATTTAAACATCAGGTATTTAAGGATGTCTGAAATAAAATACAGGCAATTTAAGGCTTGTATCTGAATAATCATATGCAAATAAATACCTTTTTTATACTCAACACTCTATAGTTTAGACCAGCGAGGATTCCATTTGGCAGGATTTCCACTGCATTTCTTGGCTGAAACGGGAAAAAAATTATTGAAACGTGTTTCATGTGCATACTGTTTCACCCAACCTCGCATGGGAAAAGGGAGGCTATCTTCCGATTTAAGGAACATTCTCCAAAACGTTTTCCTTCATTACTCATAATTGCTCATATCGCACTCGTACCAAGTTAAACACTAACAGCACAGAAATTTATTTAGGACAAGTGTCGGAAGACAGGCAAAATGTCAGACATAAAAACTTATTTAATGCAACGATTTCATATTAAACATATTCACTCAGTTGCAAAATTTAAAAAAATAAGTTTGATAGATCATCGTTGTTAAATCATATATAGAGCCTTGTTAAATGAATATTAATTCCGATTATATAATTTCAACAAAGAAGTCACCTTATTTACAAATTCCTTATAGGCAACTATCTAATGCTGCATTTTGATACTGATTTATTAGATGGACTATTTTGTACAAAGACGAGTCTGTCCTGTTCCTATGTAACGATACGTAAAAGCACATCAATACGTGGTATTGATGAATATTATGAAACAGACATATACTGGTAGGAGATACAAAATACACATTCATAGTGTAATGCAGTATATTTACGTAATAGGGGGTTCATAAATAAACGCAATTTACGTATGAATCTGTTGTTGTATTGTTGTTGTTGTTACTTAAGTCCCCTGGTCCGAGTATCCAGACCAGGTCCATACAGGCTGAGGGGTGCGGCTTCGTTTACAATGACACCACAAGGGTCGGAATACGATTTAGCTAGGTGCCACCTCAATTTTCTCCGAACACTCCTAGGGTAGACATCTGGGGGGATCGTACCTTATTCCACCCTCTCTGATCTCATAGATGGGCCTTTTTATTACAAATGTCCAGAAGATTGGGTATGACGCCATTAGTTCTCAGATAAAGGGTGAAAGTGTTGGGCATTCATTTAAGGGGGCACTGTATAGGTGGCCAGCATTACCCCCTACAATCCGATCCCGTAATTTCGAACCGAGTCAAGTGACGAGACCAGAGCACTTGACCCCTCACCTCCAGAGGTAAATTTGAGAACGTGGAGTACATTGCAGCCACGACATATTTTACTTGCACCGGCCATCATTAGTGAACACGGCTGTGGATTTGTCAGCCCGAACCAGTGGCACCGAACCAGTGATGCTCAGATCACTGGCCCGCTGCCTTCGCCAACTGGGCCACCGCTGCCCTAAAATAGAATCCTTCCCGACGGGGAATCGAACCCCGGTCTCGCGCGTGACAGGCGGGGATACTGACCACTATACTACCGAAGAACATAGATGGACCTTCCGATATACGCATTTAACGTGCCCATATCCGGCCTAAACACGAAGGTATTTAAGGGCGTTCGTCGGGATTCGAATCGAGCACTCCCAGTTCCAAGCCCAACGCGCTACCACTAGGCCACCTCGGGCCATACGTACGATTCCAATGACTACAATAAAATCGTCAATGAATCTGACATTACCTGTAGCTGCCGTTGTGTAATGGCCGTGACTACGGTGGTCATCTTGAGCAGACTGCTGAGCATTTTGGCGCAGAGGGTCGTCTCGTAACCCACGGGTAGGCTCTCCGTGATGCCACCTGTTAGATCGGCGAGGCATTCCAGAGAAGAGCCGTATTTAAGAGCCTCGTAGGAGCCATGGAGCCTAAACAGAGAGAAAGCAAACGGAAATGATAGACGCAATGGTATAAAGATTCTGGAACGCTGAAAACGAATCTTCCCATTTGTTGAGTTCGGATTATATCCTTTCCTGATAAAACCTCATCCTGAGAATATAAATTTAACTTTAAAAGTTATCAATTATGAAGAGTAGTTGGAACATACTTTAAACTCTAATAATTAGGGCATTGACCTGTGATATTATTTAACTGATCTAGCCCCGAATTGATTCATTTCTAACTTCATTAATTAATGAATTTAGGTTTACTGCAAATGAAGCTACTAACTGACACTTATTACTATTAATTATTTCGCATTAACCGTAATCGCTAAGTATTTGAAAAGTCAACAGGTAATTCTCTTACTTTAAAATTAATAACTTTTGAAGCGACTCGAGCTCTAATAATTAAGCAATTTTTTCTCATAGCTAATAATTAATTAACTGGCCTTTGATGTTAACTATCGGTTAATAGGTTTTATGTTTATAAGTATATGATGGCTGCAATTACGTTTAATTTATTAAAAAAAGGTCTGAACTGACCTATTAACCTGTAATTGACTTTGATTAACTTTTTACATTTATTTATTCTTGTTAAGAAAATACGACAAATAAATGTATCCTTACAAAAGCTGAGGTTATAACATAAAAGACTTGCAAAAACCCATTTGAGATTATACGCTTTCTAATAAAAAGTTTTCACAGAACTATTAATATATTCTTCAAAACTATAGCCATGTAATATATTTACAAATTTATATCATTAACAAAGAAAGACTATTATCAATAAAAAATTGGTACTTAACAAAATTTAACAGAATATCTGCGTGTAAAATGCATTCTTGTCCCAAACGATTCCAAACCTATTAAAAGTTTGAATATTGCTTTCATACTGATATTGGTTACAGTTTATTCAAAAAGGAGCAAAAGTTAGTCAAGTTTACTTCCAAATCTGGTAAATGATATATGAACAGTCCATTAATGAACTTCTTAATTACGCAAAAAAATATATTAATGGAGCATTAGGATAGTAATATTCGCAATGAACATTACTGCTTTTGCTTGGTATATTAGAGTAATAATTGCTTTTAATGTATCCGTTTATTTATATTTTAACAATAAGCTCCTTTTTAGATTTTAGATTTTGTTAATCTGCCTATGCTTTATGTTTTGTTATGTTTTGTTAATCTTATTTTGTTAATTTATGTTTTGTTAATCTTATGTGTTGTCTGTCTGCCGTTCTCTGAAAACTGATGCATAAAGTTATTTAATAAATTTTATAAGCATAGATTGTTTCTGCATTAAAAGTTACACAAACTTGTGCTTTTAGCGTCTGTTAAATTTGTTTCATGGGACGGCTTCTGCGGAGATTTATCTCCTTTATTATCATCTGTGTTAGCAGAACAAGGCATATGAAATAAGCGTTTATTTTCCCAGCGGCCTTTCGGCAACATCACACGCTTTTGAAGGTTCCATCTTTGTTAAACTACCTCCAAAGGCAGTTTCTGCGGTCGTTTCGGAATTTTGATAGTTTTCTTGTGTGTTTAGCAATAGATCCTGTCTTGAATCAAGCCATTTAAGAAGAGGTGAATGGTTATCCGGGTACTCGTAGCATTAGTATGAAGAGGTAACAACATAATTATGTTTTCTGTATCTCCGGTCTCTTTTGAGTGGTGGAGAATGGGAAAATCATTATGAGAGATCCCAGAATGATAGTAATGACGGTCAGCACATATCTCCGGCAATAGCTGATCCGGATTTGAATACTGTGTTGGCCTGTTTGACACCCTATAGACTCTTTCTTTACCCCACATTGTCATTTACATCCCTTCTTTAACATTGAAAACTACATTCACTCTTGGAAATAACATCCGAACTTTGTGTTTACGGGAGAGGTACTGTAACCATTACTGCTCAGAACCACGGCATGATTTACCTTATATATATATATATATATATATATATATATATATATATATATATATATATATATATATATATATATATATATATATATATATATATATATATATATATATATATATATACTGGTGTGCAAAACTTAAGGACCATATGGATTTTCCCCAGTTTCTTCGCAATGGAGTAACCTGGATGAATGAAATTCACACCACACAGACCTCAATATGTAACACATTGGTGAATGAAATATCACACGTGCAAAAAGAATACAAAAGTTAGTACCGAGAATTGATTTAGACAGCTAGAAAGCATTACACATCATCGTACAAAGGCATATTTCTTAAAGATTTAATAAAGCAAAGAGGTGATGCTCAGTAGGGAATATGATGTCCTATAACTGCAATGGTTGCTTTGCAGCGTCTAACTATGATCAAAACGAATTGGTTTATGAGTTGTTGGGGCAACATTGTACACTTCTCTTTCAGTGTTCTATTCAGTACATGGGCATTTTGAAGTGGAGGGATACGTGCCGCAAGATATCTACTTTAGAGCGTCCCTGACATGTTCTATTGGATTCAGGTCTGCGAACTTCGCAGGCCAATCCATACGAGTGGTATCCTCACTTCCAAACAGTTCATCCATAGCAAAGGCACGATGAGGTCTGGCATTACCGTCCATTGAAAGGAACTGAGACCCATTGGCAGCTCGGAAAAGACGTAAATGAGAAATGATCACCTCATTGTAGTCGTGATTTCCTGTTACTGAACTACGTTCGAAAATGGGGAGCTCAGTAAGACCATTTAGAATGATGCCTCCTCAGACCACGACACTTGCACCTCCATACTGATCTATTTCGGTAATGTTTTCTCGATTATAACATCTCCTACCTCTCTCCAAATTAGATGACGTCCAGAATCGCTGGTTAGACTGAATCGACTCTCATCAGTTAAGAGCACTGTGCCCCATTGCTGGTCAGTCTAATCTTTATGGTCTCTACACCATTTTAGATGGTGTCCGCGATGTGCAGGCGTTAGCGGGATGCAACGATCTGGCCGTCGGGCAAATAGACCACCTTTATGTAAACGACTGGCCTCAGTGAACCGCGACACTTTGCGTCCTGCGGCCATCTGCAGTTGCTTTGTGATATTGCCTGCAGTCTACCATCTGTCTCTTTTGGCTTGTATGATGGTATATTGGTCATTATTTGGTGTCGTTTTCTTTGTGTTACCACCAACGATATTTCAAATAGCTGTTCCTGTTGCTTTGAAGGTCTTCCACACATGGGAAATAATGCTATGCGCGATACCAAAATCTTGGGCTACACTATTCACCTTGCGCCCTTCTCCAAGCTTGCCAATTATTCTAACACGCCTAAAGTCATCTAGTATTATCCTACTTGACATTTGTATATTATCCTACTTGACATTTGTAACACAATTGCAATTCACTTTAACTTCTTACACCGGCGAGCACACTAACTTTCTATTCCCTAACTTTTCTCATAAAAACTCCTTTCATCAAATTCAGCCCTGTCACGTGCCGTGCAACGTGACTATCTAGAAATTAACATATGCGTCATTTTTCTACTGATCAGATATCCTTATGTAAATCATGTCTAGCTTTTGCGTGTAATTTTTTGGGTTTAAACCAACGGAATACTGTCGGTCCTTAAGTTTTGCACACCAGTATATACATATATATATATATATATATAAATAAATAAATAAATAAATAAATAAATAAATATATATATATATATGTGTGTGTGTGTGTGTGTGTCATAACAGTCACTCAGAGATACCGTTGATGCTCAGTGTAGTCGAATTACCGGGAAAGGCACGTATAAGATGTAGTCGTGGTCAGAATGACAAGACGTAATCACGTAATCTTAAAATTGTTTTTATTCCTGGGACATTCACTGGATGGATTGTACATCGCCTTGTCATGGATTAACACTTAGGCAGTAATAATATAATTTCACAATCTAACACTCCCGGACCCGCCGAAGCAGTACCAAAAACGAAAAAAGGAAGCAATGCGCTAAATAGACATGTTGTACAGACAGTTGCAGAACAAAAGCTGCAGGAAAAACACTTGCTCGCGCGAAAGCGAGAGCGCCAAAACTTTTAATTTGTTAAGTGAGATCAGCTGACCTCGCATGTCAGCATCGAACGATCTCTCGAAATTTCTAGAAGGATTGCATCACCCTGTTTTTGAAAACAACTTCCTCTTTACACGTGTATTAGGGGATAATTTAGTTGGTTAATTTGGTTACTTTTAGGTCAGAATTTGGATTAAGGGGCGATACTTTATTGAGACAACACGGGAAAATTTCGAATAGGCGTTTAATTAATGAAGGTAGAATGAGATATATTTATATATATATATATATATATATATATATATGCAGTTTCCTGTTAGGGCCCATGTTCCGAGGATACTTGCACACACAGAATTCATACAGATTCCCACACACATAACATACAGTGAAAGAATCGCGAGTCTCATTTTATGACTCAAAATTATTTTAACGGATTTAATTATTTATCAAAGGCATTTGTTTCTTCCAGAGGAACATCCTGATTGGGGTGGGTATATAAATCTCCGAGTTGTGTAATCGCAACTGATATTATGGGGAAAATGGGATGAAGAGTACAACAGAAATAATTGGAAATGTACACACTTCGCATATGCCTTTTCCAGTAGGGCGGGCCAAAAAATGTTGCCCCCAGGGCTGTGTGCGAAGAGCAGCTTGTCACCCGCGGTCGGCAGACGGTCGTCGACAGCCACTTCTCTCCATTCGCCGCACCACCATACCCGGAAGCGAAACAGTCCCGCGTAGTCGGCTGTTGAGAAGCACTGGTCGGCTGGAACCACCCTGTAGAACAAGCCTCGTAGGCTCGCCAAACAACCAACGCAGGACACGAACCATGGGTCACCTGTAGAGGGGAAAGATGTAGAGAGTGCTTGAGCCCAAAATTCGAAAAGGAAAACTTTATTATCAGTTACTTTGAGGACGTAGACGTTACCAAAATTCGAAAAGGAAAACTTTATTATCAGTTACTTTGAGGACGTAGACGTTACTGTTGTGGCAACGAACATTGTATTGGGGGTATTTAAACCTTATATATTATAATTACTAATTAACTAATTAATGAATTAAAGGTAGGAACAAAACTTTCTAATTAAGGTAGGATTCAGTTAAATTTAAATACAATATTTGCCTATTAGCCATTAGTGGTTAGTACATTTTAAGGACTTGCGTTGTGTGTAGCATTAACCCATAACCATATAATAATTAAAATTTACCCTAGGTTCGAGACTGAATGCATCACTGTGGTGATTAATGAGCCAAAATTGAAAAATGAAATTAATTCTAATAAAATTACCTCTCTATCATTGGAGTACACCTAAAAATTAAATTACATCACCTAAAAGAAAAAGTTTCATATCTGCTGAAATAAAAAATTAATGCCTAAAGCTGAAAGTCAGACAATTAATTAAAAAGGCAAGGACCGACATGACACAACTTTACAAACTAATAATAACTATTTATTAACATTATAACCATCAATCTGGTAACAATTATAATCAACATATTTCCAAACATACCAAATTCAATTATCAAAAATGCAATTGCTGTAAAACCAACATCTATATCCTCACAACACAATCAAATAGATACAATGAAAATTCCAAAATGAAGTGGCTGGCGAATAAAAAAACTAAACTATTTTATAGTAATTACAAATCATTAATTAAATTTTAAATTTAACTTGATTGTTAATGAATCTGCTGCAGCTTCAAAAAGGAGAGAGTTTAAGGATAGAATTTACAGAAAGGAAAGGAAAGGAAAAAGGGAATTTCACCCGTGGCCATCGTCCCTTGGGCCGGGAGGCCCCCAGCTTGGGTCTCAAACCCTCCTCGCCACCAGTTCAGGATCCCCGAATCCCTGTTTTCAAAACCCCGCTCTCCCGAGTCAGCTCCTCGTCACCACTTCATCAGTCCGCAAAATCATCTTCCATTCCAAGTAGTTCCTCGGCGCGCCGTGAATTCTGATGGTCGAAATGAGGGGGAAGGCTACAGGTAGCATTCTTGCACTCTGCAATTCGTTATACAATTTATTTTTCCCACCCCTCATCTCGTTCTTGTTGATTATTTTAATTTCACGGCGCCCTGGTCATCCACCTGACGATGTATCCTTGCGCGCCTTCTATCTCCTGTTCTGAGATTTCTTCCCGTTCGAAAAAGGCTCGCAGCGGAAGTATCGGGTTACAGATAGCGGAGGAGGCTATGAGAACTTGTTGCTAGGTACAGGGTCATTTTTAGGGAGAGAAGGAAAACAATAAATATTTCTAAAACTTTTACCATTTAAATTAAAAACCGCCAGCCAAAAACCATACCAGCCATTCACAAGGTTTATAAATAAGGATCATTAATTTATCCATATTTTTAACAATAAGGTATAACCTGTGATGATCTATTTCAACTTAATTCTTCTCAATGTGAAAACATTTAGAGAAACTTGCGCACACTTCTCCAAATGCGATGACATTAATCAAATCAATTAATATTTGATCACCACAAGTGTAACCCTCACATATATTTAGCAGAGGCTTAATAAATTGATTAAAACAAAGCACAATCGTTACTAAAATTTACTTACTTACTTACTTTACTAATTTAATTATCTGAATACCCGATATTAATATTAACGTTAATGATTTCTAAAACAATTAATTATCATCACAACACTGTGTTTTCCCGATTAAGAGAAAATAAATAATAAAATAATGTAATAATGCTAGTATACACTGACTGGACAATTTATTATGATCACCTACTCAATATATCGTAGGAACACCTTTTGCTCGCAGTATTGCTGTGATTATCTTTGGCATTGTCTATGAGTTGTTGGTGGGTGTCTTAAGGAATCTGAGACTATGTCCGATGATTGCACTTTCCTATTCTATAAGATAGCTTCCTTATGCCCATTTGACTTCAACCCAGAAATGCTCAACCCAGAAATGCTGGATTGAGATCTGATAATCGGGGAGGACAGTTAAGCGAAGTGAAGACTCTATTTTGCTCTTCAAACCATCTGTGGACAATGATAGCTCTATAGCGTGTAGCATTGTTCTGCTGGAAGTATCCATATCCAGTGGGGCAGAGCATTAGCATAACTGGATGTACGTTGTAAGCGGCAATATTTAAATATTTTTTGGTATGCAGATGTTCTTCCATACGAATTGAAGGTCCCAAACAGTTCTAGGAAAGTCATAACCTAAGCTATAAGATTGTCTCATCAGCTTAAAGTACAATGCACTGAGGGTCCTTGCTTTCGTGCAGTTTTCTCCATATTCTCACTCTACCATCTGGATGGTGTAATTCCGTACCCGGTATGGTGTAATATGCGGCGAAGGGTGCGTTGAGAGGCTATCGTAATTGGTCTCTGATGGAAATTGGCCGTAATTTTGTGATGTTGCTCGTCTGTTGGACATGACAATTCTGGAAACTGTCCTTTTAGCTCGAGCACGCAGTTGCTGGTGACGACAACACCCCTTTCGTTGAGACTCGGTTATTTGTTTTGTAGTCCACTCTAGATAAACATGATCAACAGCTGCTCACAAGCAATGTAGTTTCACTGATACACTCTTAACTGATTGTAACATTATCCTTCCACTTCAAAGTCTGTGATATCAAGTTTTTTAACTAGTCCTTCACAAGCAGTACACTTAAACTGTCTTTACAATTGTCAAGCAACCCCTTTTTATACCAATCTGACCCTCTGGCACCAAAAATTGTCAGTGGGGGGGGGGGTCATAATAAATTGGCCACTCAGTGTAATCATATACTTCATATTCTTTACATAATTAGATACTTTGGTATTTAATTTATATATCTGCATCTGTGCGTACATTTCATACCGTCGATACATACATAATAAAAGATAAGTATAAAAATGGGAATATATATATTCTCTGTGGTGGCCAGTCATGGTTACGAAAAGTGACCGTTTTGAGGGGTGGTCGACTAGACAAGTTTCACTGCATATATATATATATATTCATTCCTTTATTTATATATATACATAAAGAACAATTTTCTGAAGTTGAATTTTTTAAATTCAGCGTATCTACATATACCGGGTGCGTCATAAATTCGTGCAAAGTTAAAAAATTCGTAATAAAAGAAGTAATGCTCTGATAATTTTTCTGTTTGCGCCAATAAGATCAGAGGGACATTGGATTTTTTTTCCATGTAAAAAAAAAAAATTTCCAAAAGTAACCGAAAGAGGGCGCTCACGCGTCATACTGAGACGTTTTATGCAAATCAGGCTATCAATGAAACACCTGGCTGGAAATGGAACCGTCAGCATGTTTTTTTACCAGATCGAACGTCGGTGGTTTAACTTTTCTACAAGAATGGTGAATCCACAACTGTTGTATTTCGAAAGTTTCGCACAGAGAATGAACTGCAGACACAAAAAGCCCCATTTCATTGAATGGGATACTGAATTTAGTATGACGTTTTGAGGAAACGAGGAGTTTGGAGGGTCGTCCACGAAGTGCCAGACAATTCTTGAGATCGGACCACGTCCATGCTGTACAAAGTGTCATGGAAGATTTGGCAGAGACATCAACGGGAAGTAGGAGTGCTCGTGAAGAACTGTGATTCCGGAACCGTCGATTCGACGTAATCTACACGGAATGTTGAATCTGTATCCGTACAAAATCCAGCCACTTCACCAGTTATTACCAGCAGATACAGATGCAAGGCAAAACTTTGCTACATGGGCTCTCGCACAAATGGAAAGTAACCCACAATGGTAGCTGAACGTCATGCGGACGGATGAAGCCCACTTTTCCCTGCATGGTGACGATAATGCGCAAAACAGTCGTATCTGGGCGACGTCAAACCCTCGTGAGTACCTGAGCCAGCCACTACCTTCTCCTCATGTGACTCATTTGATGTGGTTTCCCCGTGTCTTTTATTCTGGGCCCTTTCTTTTTTGAAGAGCCTTGCCCTGTATCCGGTAGGAAAACCTGTACAGTCACTGCAGCACGGTAGCTTACACTTTTGCGTGACCACGTTAAGGCTGTATTGCAGGAAAGACATGCGTTACCAGTTGTCAACTTCATGCAGAATGGTACCCCGCCCCACATTTCACGTGATGTCAAGACGTCCTTGTTGGAATCGTTCACTGAAGACCGAGTGATAAGTCGCGGTTGTAAGATTCAGTGGCACTAGCGATCACCAGACTTGACCCCAGCAGATATTTGGTTGTGGGGATACTTAAAGTCTTGTGTCTACGGGGGCTCCCCAACCAGTTTGGTGGAACTGAAAAATGCAAATTCGACAGACAGTCGCTGCCATCGATGGCGACATGCTACACTCCGCTGTAATGGGCGTAGTGACGCGCCTCAATTGCCTATTACTTTCTGCTGGTGGTAATGTTGGACATCTGTTTCTTTAAAATAAATGCACAGTCTCATGTTATTGTGATCTGTTTAATTTACTGTTTGTGCTTGTCTGATTTGCATAAAACGTCTCAGTAGGACATTTGAGAGCCCTCTTTCGGTTACTTTTTGAATTTTTTAAAATTTTGCATGGAAAAAAATCCAATGTCCCTCTGATCCTATAGGAGCAAACTGAAAAATTTTCCGAGCATTACTTCTTTTATTATGAATTTTTGAACTTTGCACGAATTTATGACGCACCCGGTATATAAAACAGTTCCGTAACTCACTGACTGACATACATCGCAGAGACCAAACCGTTGGACCTAAAGGGCTGAAATTTTGCATGGCGATTCTTCTTATAGTGTAGAGGTGCACTAAGAAAGATTTTTGAAAAATTCTTCTTAGATTTTTTTAAATTAAATTTTTAAGCTGTTTTAGTAATTATTTTTAAGTTTGCTTTTAAAATAATAATTTGAGGGTTATAAAATTTATATCACGAGAAAGATCATAAAAATACCTTTAAAATGAAATATATTTCGAATCTTTACCTCCATTTTCTGATTTCTAGTAATTTTTAAAGATTAAATTTTAGAATTTAATTTATTAAATGCTGACCACATGAATTCTTTTTCTGGTACTTTAAATAAATTTATCGTCACGTCCATATTAATAAAATAGACAAAAAAATATTTTTTTCCTTGCTAATGCGGCAGACGATTGGACATTTTCCAAAAAAAATTTTAAAATACAGTAAAAGATATGTTTCCCAAACTGTACTATATTAACTGTACTATATTCTTTAGTATATTTTGTTAGATTTAATTTGAATATTTTCTTCTACATTATTTTGTGTATAAAAATATCCCTTACGATTTTTTATAAATATATTTTTTTATTTTTTTACATCAATTGCATACATTGATCGTTGTATTTATTATGTATATATATATATATATATATTTATTTATTTATATTTGGCATTAATTGCATACATTGACCGTTGTATTTAATTTTTCATGTACTCCGTAGCAAAGTGCGGGTTTTCAGCTAGTAATTACATAAACCTCTTAAAAATGGTTAAGGTAAAAGACACATTGCCTCAAAAGATACCTAATTTTCCGGGAACAAGCTTTAGTTTGTCTGGAGCATCGTCCACAAAAATAGGATCGGGGCACAGGTCCTAAAAAAAGATATGGAGTAGTTAGTAATTTGTTACTCGAACAACTACAATAACAAAAAAAAATACATTTGACGGGATGAAGGTAATAATTTAAAAGTCTTTTAAACCATCATTTAAAATTGAAACCATCATTGTCATACGCATTTATCACATTAAAATGAAAGACATCGTCTTTAATTCCTTAAGGATTTCACAAACAAATGAATATATATTTTTTTCTTTCTTCTTCGCCTCAATTCAGTAAAGTATTTTGTCTCGGGTACCTATAATTTTAAGTTAAAAACCTCAATGCTTATGTAAAACCTCGGTATTAGTAATGGGAATAAAATATTATTCAAACTTCAAAAACCAAGTCACTTTATGTACAATTTTTGATAGATGTTTGCATGGAATTTAGAGCATAACTTTTGGTTGAAGAATTTTTTTAAAAGAGAAACGGAGAAAAAGCACATTTTCGAGGAAGAGCTAAAAGAAATTTCAATCATTGTCAGGTAATTTTATATTATAAGTTGTTTCATTTGATTCAGAGTGACTGGGAAGACGTATAAAGGTGAGTGCGTGTCATAATCTAGTAAAATATTTGGTTATGTAATTTTGTTACCAAATAGCTGTATTATCTGGCATGATGTATCTGACTATTTGAAAAAAAGCAACTTTCAATCGTACAGAGAGTGGTCACGTTGTGGGTTTTAGTTAAAAGTCCAGACATTACTTCGAAATAAATTTCTCACACAGTACCACAATATAGTAAAGGACTACTTTAAAGCACCCAGTTAATGCATGGTCATAGAATTTTTCGAAAACTGGTTGTTGTAAGCGTCGTCTAAGATCAAGCGTAATGCCATATATTTCTTATGCTCTTACAGACGAAATTCGATAAAGTTTCACCAGAAGCCTTAGGATACCAACTAATACAAAAAATTCAAAACTGCTAGAGTTTTTTGCAGCCAATTTCGATAAATTGAGTTTCAGACTTACTATCGCCATTGCTGAAGTTACGACAGATAGGCTCTGCCGCGTATGGCCGAAATTTGATTTCGGATGGAACCCTTGCAGAATTACTGGAGGCCAACTACATCAACATTCTGTGTGCTACATTCAGATGATAATAGCAACAATTCATCTCTCTTTAGTTACCTTTTATACTAATCTAATGGTGTATATTCCCTTTTGGAAACATCCTTTAATGGGTACTCGACCTTTAGGTAACTTCGAAATAGGTGCAAGAGAGATGAACAGTTGGACTTTTATAAAATTGAAAAATTGACAAGTTAATGATGGCATTTCAAATGTGTGTCTTAACTTGGTAGGAATTGAAAAGCTTATACAAATTTAGGCGCACGAATCGCAGCTTTGAAAAGACAAAAGTAACCCATACAAAAACTCACGGTTACTTTTGTCTATCCGCACTCCTGCTCAGAAAATGCTCGAAGTCGTCAGCATTATATGGAGGTTTGCTCTTACCTTAGGTCTCTTCCATACGAACTGGAAGGGGGGCGTCTGGTGGTAGAAGACGGAGGACTGGTTGGCGGGAAAATCCGAATCCTCGTACAATTCCTTCTTCTTTAGGCAACTCGCCTTAAGCCTGTCGAACTGGCTCATGTCGGGCTCATTCGAATGGCCTGGCGTCTTGCCTGCGAAAACAGAACAACCCCAGTCACACTGGTGCCCGAAAGGAAAATAAGGCAACTGAGTCATACGGTAAAACCCAGGCATGCAAAAAGAGGAATCACCACTAGAATAAGCGCAACGGAAAATAGGAACACGTTTTGAGCGTACAGGATGGATCATGTCATTGAAAATTTGAAAGGCGTGATATATAATTATCAACAGGACATAATAAAATGGTTTGATATCGCCAGTTATTGATATACAATTCTCCTTGTCTGCAACGTTACAGTTACCCGATGAATGCATCATTTTACTCTGTCAAATAAAGAAAATGCATCTATACGGTCGGCCGCAGTCTACATGGTAAATTAAGCTACAGGCTTCAATACAGGGTGAGGAGATGCATCCTACCCTGTTTCTTTCAATACATCTCACCCTATTTCTTTCAATATATCTTACCCTATATCTTTCAAAATATTTAGATGTATACCGTATTTTGAATAATTACAAGATAAAAATAATTTTTTATATACCATGTTTTAAAATTTTCTATTGAATCATATAAATTTGACAATTCTATGTATTAATAAATACTTAAAAAATTTTTTTTGATGAATTATCCCATCAACTTGAAAGAAAATGAAGTTAATTGGATATAACTTTTCGTTCCCGTTCCGGCCAATAGATGGCTGCTCCAGTCTACTAAGCAAAATTAACTGAAAATAACTGAAAGGTAATTTAATTCTGCTTAAAGATGGCTAAAAGTATTAAAAAAATGTATTGTCATCGTGTTCTGAGCTATTATAAAAGTTTCAAATGTCTATCTAGTTGGGAAGTTAGTTAAAAATTGATTGCAAGATTTGTACAAAATTAACTGAAAATAACTGAAAATTAATTTAATTCTTCTTAAAGATGCCTAAAAGTATTTAAGAAATGCATTGTCATCGTGTTCTGAGCTATTCTAAAAGTTTCAAACGTCTAGCTAGTCGGGAAGTTAGTTAAAAATCGATTGCAAGATTTGTACTGGACAAACACACACACACACAAACAAGAAAGCAAGTTAATAAAAACATGGTAAAAAGATGTTTTTAAGTAGCAAGTAATCGACACATTTACTGCTATTTAAGGAAGTATTTCTACCAAACTGCCCCGGGTCACAAAGGTGCCTTAAGCTCTAAGGGATAATGAGAAGTAAAGGTAGGAGCTGCCCCATAATGCTTCCTAACGAGTGCTACAAAAAGTGCAAAAATTGTGAAAACTCAGTACCGAGAAATTTTAATCCTCGAATGCCAACATTTTGCAACGCAATATCGGGAACATTTTAACGCCCGTCAATTCTAATGCATATCACTGATGTTCTCAATATCTGATCATTTGTTTTTATACCATTCTTTATTATTTATGCATAGTTTTACTGTAAATGTCAATCCCCAATTTGTTATTGAATTTGTTATATATGATTAAAATCATAAATTATCTGTTATTGTTGTCATTTTATTAGAAATAGTATATCTTTAAAACTAATTAATTCATAATTTAAATTGCTTTTAATTATAAAAACAGAAAATTATAGATGTTTAAAATATGCAAAAAGTAGGGTTGCTCAAGACAAAAACTACAAAATGATGGGGTACCACTATTAGTAAAAGGTTGCTAAACGTTGTTCTAAAATATGCTATATATTATATATCAATCTGTATACTCACAATAAAGGGTACATTGCACCCTATACAGCAATAGGATGCTCTCATCTCTTAGAAAAATCACTGTACATAGGTAATAGTGAAATTTTTTTGTTCATAACAAGTGTTCAAAACATAAAATATGTATATAAATATGATGAACATTTATACATTAGCATACATAATGTATGCATAGATTCGTAGATTTACAATACATGACATATCATTCAATACACAGAGGTATCAAATAAATAACATACTGAAAAGCCCACATATCATAAAATTTCATTCAATAGTATATTGCATTTTTAGTATATTTCTAAAGAACCTTGATTTTGAACGATTTTACGCAATATCAATCTCTATATTACGAAAAGTAATTTCTACATCACAACCTTTTTTTATAAATAATAAATAATCGTAATTCATTATAACTTTTTTTGTATTTGATATACGTTTATACTTTATACGTTTTTAGATCACCGATAGGTCTTGTGCGTGTGCAAAAGGAAAGGGGAAGAACATATAAATTATGCTCAGAAAGATGCGAAAATAAACAAAATGTTTTCCGCCAAAATTTCGTATCTAGAAGAAATACATTTATTTTAAGGATCTGGGATGAATATGGATTGTAAACGAATCTTCCCAACGTATAATGTTTGAAACGAATCTTCCCAATATATAACGTTTGATAATCTGGAAATTGTGCTTGCGCTTTCATATTTCATCTTCCACTCTCTATCGCCTATTTTAACTCGATCTTTTCAGAGGTGAGCTACGGATGTACAGAAGGAGGGAGATCACCTTTGCACTCGCAAAAGTACACTGATTTTACTACCAAGCTTAAGGGAACGGAGGACCTTTATTTGAACAAATCTCGTCATTGTAATACTGATTGTGTTATTGTAAAAATATATATATATATATTTCTGTAGATTATTAGTACCAAAATAATTTTTTTCAAGTAAAAAATTATTTATGAAACTTCTACAAAGTAATTTATAATAGGTAAGTGTAGTAATAAATTTTAAATCTGTTTTTCTCATAACAGATTTTTCAAGGTTTTTAGATTTTTAAACGCTCCATGCTACTTAATTTTTGTTCAAAATTCATGAAATTGATAAGGAAGAATCCTGATGATGTTTACAAAAAAAAACTGGGTATGCATTTTACAATTTGACTTCATTAAGGTAATTAAATTTAATTTATAACTTCTTAAAAGGCAAAATTTTGATGAAAATCGGGACGAAATTAAGATAAAAATCTCTCAAAAATTAACTATTCGAGGGATTAACTAATTGATACCCAGATTTGTTTGTTATACAGTTTAAAGAGATTAAAATGCAAAATCGAGGAAATATCTCAAAAATTAAGTAGCAAGGAGCATTTTAAAATTTTGTTTATAAATTTCAATTTTTTAAAAATCTTAGAATTATAATGAGATTGGAAATTTCTTTTAAGGTAATCTTTTTATTTATAGTGAAATGTGTATATGTACAAAATTTCGTATCTCTATGATGAAAAGTAAAAAAAGTAAATTTTAATGTCCACCGTTCCCTTAACGTGTTGTCAAACAGTTAATTTGGAATTAATTTAAACCAATTTTTTAGGGTGAATTGCACAAAGCTTTATCTATTAGAAAAAAAAGCTGAATTGTTGGGAGATTATTAGAAATTATTTTATGCAAAAAAAAATTATGAATAATGAAACTTAGGTTAATGCATTGCGTGCAGATTTTTTTAAAAACTATAAGAGATATATTTTAAATTATTTGTAGATATTCTATCCATAGGTTATACATTAATCTACACCTAAAATAATTACCATATTTTACATAAAAATTTTTTTTCAGGCAAATGTATTGTAATGTACAAGAAATAGCATAAATTTTTTTCACAAAAAATTGCTGGAAAAAAATTAGTATTATGTACTTACCTAAATATAGGTAGAAATTGTATAAACAAACTAGATATACATGCGTACACAATTTTAACAATTTGTGACGATTAGTTATGAAGAAACAGTGCGCACAAGTTTGAAAATAGTAGGTTTTCGAAAAAGCCATTTAAAGTTTAAAGTTTCTATAAATTACTTTAGTATTAGTTTTATACATTCGGCCATAAAATCGATTCTAATTTTAGTATCGACTTCTTTCTTTTTTTTAAAGATTCCTTACATTTCATTCTCCAAAATTAAAATCATAATTAAAAAAAATGAGTTTTTTTGAGGTTTTAAGGTGAAGGTTTCACTTTTGAAGGTTTCACTAGCGAGAATTTTAATTCTGCTAGTCGTCCGATTCTCGATCAATCGTCCCGAAGCTTTCTCCCCACTCTCTGCTATAGAATCGCCCCTTTTATACCCACAAATTATAGTTATATAATGCTAATGTGTATGAATATAAATCGAGATCGCCTATCGATCTTATTAGATAGGCGAGGGTCGTTCTAAAGTCCATGCAAAAATAATGAAACAGAATATTTTTGAGAAAAGTTTTTTTTCATAGTTTCTTTTGAGATCAATACATTTGGTCAAACGATTTTAAAGATTTTTTTTTATTCCTTCACAAAGTAAGACTTGTCCAAATCTGTAAAACAAGTGTTTGTTTCCCAAACAACTTCTGAATTTGGTACATATTTATGCCTAACAAGATTTTTTTTTAATATTTAGGAACAATCGCAGAGGAATGAGCCGATATATTGTTAGAGAAAGAATTTTCTCTAAATGTAGTCTTTTTTTCTCAATTGCACTTTAAACGATCCATGCATAGTTCTCACCGGTGATTGCTTTGCCCTTTTCCAAGTCGTCAGTAAAGATTATACCATGGGCGTCCTCAAAACAGGAGCATAACCTTTCCTGATGATGGAAGTCCTCGGTTTTTTTTTGCTTAATTTCAGGCTTAGTGACCTCAGCTGAAGGGCGGACAGAAAGTTCAGAGGCACCTGTGCTCATTCGGGCCAGAATCATTTTAAGTGAAGATGCAGACTAGGCATGATATTTTTCAAGTCTAAATTTAGTTTCTGCAGCATTCTTTCTCTTAAGGCTGATGTGTACTAACCCTATTGGATTCGCTCACCTGAATGTTAACCTATGGAGAAAATTTGTCCACGGATTGCTGACTTGAATTCAAAGATTTTTTTTTTTTTTAAATTGTACTCCGTAATAGAGAAAGAAATTTTACATTTGTGTACATTTTTCGTTTTTTAAAAAAATGCAATTAATATTTTAAAATTTAAATTATTCGGGGAAAAATCTGGTATAGTGTGTTTTAAATGACCATTAATTCCTTGGTGGACGAAATTTATAAAATGAATCATGTAGCGCTTTGCAGTTTGTTCAGGCTACATGACAATACCAATTTTATTTGATTATCAGGATTTATGTACTTGTAAATAGTTGACAAAAATATATTTTAAATAAAAATATTTGGGGCAGCGCTTAATCCCCCTATAGAGAGAGAGCCATTACAATCCCTCAAAATGTCGATCCTAAGGGGGGTGGAATTCTCGAACTGTCAACTGGACTCCTCCGAGCACAAGAGTCTGCAAGAAGAGGAAAAGGGAAATATGATTTTTTTTTCTTGGTACATAGCAGCCTTAACCTATGGAGAAAATTTGTCCAAGGATTGAAGACTTGGATTTAAAGATAAATAAAAAAAATTGTACTCCGTAATAGAGAAAGAAATTTTACACCTTGGGGCATTAAAAAAAATGCAAATAATATTTTATAATTTAAATTATTCGAGGAAAAAAATCTGGTATAGTGTGTATTAAACGCCCATCAGTTCCTTTTGTGGATGAATTTTATAAAATGAATCCTGTTGCAAGGTGTGGGAAAGTTCAGACTATCTGAAAATACCATTTATTTTACTATCAGCATTTATGTAACTGTAAATAGTAGATAAAATTTCTCCATCTGCTAACATGGAGGTGAATGAATCCAATAGGGTTAGTACACAGCAGCTTTAAAAAGTAATTTTTTGTCAGCAAACGGATATCGTTTTTCTACATTGCGTGAGGAGTAACAAAAGTTTATCGAATAAAATGCTTGTCAGTTTCAGACTAAGCTTGGAATCTGTTTACAATTTCAAATGTATGCAGTAAAGCATGCTGAATGGGAAAGCGCCTACAATTTCAATGCCGTTACGGCATTACACGAGTTTTTCAGCGACTTAACAAACAACCCTCGTATTGTAATATATGATGTACGATATGCGAATCAGTACGTAGCTGAGATTACGTGATATACGAGTACACTTTGCATGATATAATTATCTTTTGCAAAAGAAAACTTTCAAAATGTGTTCTGTTTATTAATATCCTGTGATTTTCGATGAACAGTCCTTTTACAGTAGGATCTCAAAGAAGTTCCATTGTTCCACAAAAGAAAATTCGCTAAACAGAGAGTGACTTCAGCTGCCAAAAGTATTGGAATACATTACAAAGATAAAAAAATAGTCTAAATTATTATTAGCACTGAAACATCAATCTCTTAAGTCCGTTCATTTTGCGTAAATGAAACTAGCTGAGTTTGTAACTAAAGCTACAAAAGAACAACAAATTGAAATACCTACAATTTCACCCAAAACTTAGTCCTACAAAATTTATATATATATATATATATATATATATATATATATGTGTGTGTGTGTGTGTGTGTAATAAGTTCTGAGAATTATTGGCGTGGTGAGTTGAGAGTTCTTTTGAGTGTTGAAATTTGTTAAGAATCGTAAAGGAAAAGAAATGTGCAATATCAAAACCGGACAAATTGAATTTTTTTTTAAAAACACAGTGAAAAATGAAGAGAAACCAATCAATATTAACAGAAAGATGTTGGTCTTAAATTTTGGTTAGATAACTGAAGGGAATTTCGTGCTCGGAAAATTCATGTTCTCTCTCTAAATTTGCGCAACCTTTAAAATAATCAAACGAATCTCATCTACCTGTTCAGAAAGTGAAATAAAACTATTCTGATCATCGCATCGGAAGGGTCATTATTTTTATACGAAACGCCGAACTCAAAATATTATTATTTTCATGGAAAAAAATATTCAGAATAGAAAAGATGCATGAAAAAGAAAAAGTACAACTACATATGTAGTGTAAATTGTGAGGTAATAATAAAACTGAAAAAATATTATTGAGCAATTGCAACTATCTGCTTTATGACGCACGTGAGGATTTTTTTTTCACACAGCTTTTCCTAACAACAAAGTGTATCAACAGTGATGAATACGACATCGTGTCAGGATTTTTTAATCGACATAATACAGCTGAAAAACCTGTTAGTGCATTCTTTTTCGGGTTCTGATATTGACCTTTCATCGGATTACGTTTCCATCCACATTTTCTCACGCTTCAATCTCTCCAGATCGGGATCCGCTGTTCTAACAGAAACGACTGAAAGCGAATTATTGAAAAAAGGACTGTATCGTCTCTATCCCCTTTTCCTTAAATTTGTTTATTTTTTCTCGGAAAGAAATACATGCCTTTAAGAAGGAGTTACATAATTAACATTTATCTTCTGTTTACTGCCTTAACACATTTTTTGTTAATAAATTAGGTGATGATTGTAAATATTTAATAGCTCCGGCGTACGAGGCAGCTTGGACGTAAATTTCGTCTTTGCTATGGGATCCTCAGTAAGGCGTAGTCGATAAGGCAGGATCTTTATATATATATATATATATATATATATATATATATATATATATATATATATATATATATATATATACATATATACATACACACACACACACTCATATATATATATATATATATGCAGTCGATTCCGGTTAATTTGACCACCGGTTAATTGGACCAGGCACCAAAATGATCGCGTCCCGATGCGGTCCGATTAACCGGTATCGACTGTATATATATATATATATATATATATATATATATATATATATATATAAATAATATTAATAAGTTCTGAGAATTATTGGCGCAATGAATTCTTTTGAGCTTTGAAATCTGTTAAGAATCGTAAAGGAAAAGGAATGTGCAATATCAAAACCGGAGAAATTGAACTTTTTTTACACAGTGCAAAATGAAAACAAACCAATCAATAATAACACTAAAATGTTGATCTTGAATTTTGGTTAGATAGCCGAAGGAAATTTCGTGCTCAGAAAATTAATGTTTTCTTTCTAAGTTTGCTCCATCTTTAAAATAATCAAACGAATCTTATCTTCCTGTTTAGAAAGTTAAATAAAACTATTCTGATCATCGCATCAGCAGGTCATTATTTTTATACGAAACGCCGCACTCAGAATAATATTATTTTCATGGAAAAAAATATTCAGAATAGAAAAGATGCATGAAAAGAGGGATAATACAACTACATAAGTAGTGTAAATTGTGAGGTAACGATAAAACTGAGGAAAATATTACTAAGCAATTGCAATTATCCGCTTTATGAAGCACGTGAGGATTTTTTTTTGACGCACGCGAGGATACACTTCATTTTGCGTATGTTTTCTAGCTGTAACTTTAGAAAGGAGCTAAACAGAATCCAATCATAACATGTAGTTAAACTGTTGAATTAGCTTTCGAAAATGTTCCATATTTACAATTTCTGACCTGGATTAAAGTTACATCGAGTGTAAAAGAATTATTTTTGACGAAAGGAGAAAAAGATTTGTTGACACTTTTTAAAAATATATCATAAAAAAAACAGCTTTTCCACTTCGTTTAATCTTTTGGTACCATAAACAAACGTTTTAACATGTTTCAATTTTTATTGGGAATTTTAAGAAGTTGTTTGTTTCTGTATTACATGCACAGGTTTAAAGAATATGATGCCGGGTGGTATGAAGAAGGAGAAATCTGAAGATAAAGTAGGAAATGGATTACAATTTTTAAATTTGTCACAATTTCAGAAATTTTTAGTTACTCTCTCGTTGTTACAAACACTTTTAGGAACTGCTGCAGAATTAAATGTTAACTGATAATGTGTGTGTTTAGTTCAATTTTAGAGAATTTTTGCATAATTAAGAAGACATTTTTTACATATCCTAAAAGAGGAAAAGTTTTTTTTGTGAAAACACAAAAAAACATTTCTTGTTTATGTGTACTTTAAATGAAAAAAGTCCCAAATTTACAAAACTGATTATTGCACGTATCGTATAATTATCATAGTAGTATTAACATGTATTTATACAGATGACGACGGATTCGAAAATGACATCAAGAAAGCTTTTAAATTTCTAATATAAAAGCTTGTTTTGTGTAAAATTTCATGCTATGAGGAAATGACCTAACTTTAGAGCAAAGATTTTATTTAGAAAATTAATTGCAACACAAAACAATATAATGATTAAAATAATTAATTCAACATAGATGCGGAAATTTTAACGGTGAAACTAAAATAGAAGTAGTTGATGAAAAAAAAACATTAATATTATCTTTTCTTCGGTGGCCGCAACAATGAAATTAATGTAAAATCGTATTTCTTTCATTTTTGAAATAATTATAGGAAGTTTAGTCTGTAAAAATCTTTTCATGCTATCAAACGTCTGAAAAAACATCCTGCTTAAAAATGACAATTTTTCATTTCAATTTCATTGTTTTCCTCAATAAAAATGAAAATCATTTAGTCGAAATCGTTTATTTGATTTCTTGATTAAATCATATATAATTTTAAAATGCTTACCGTGTAATAGGTACCGTATAAAGGTTTTTAGCATTAAAAATATATTTTTGGAAAATAAATGATAAAGAGAACAAGAAATTTAATTTTTGGGTCGTAAAATAGTAAAAAAAGAAAGAAAACATTCAGAAAGCAATCAGACTCAAGAAATTTTTTTTCATCCCTAAAATGAACTCTAAAATTAATTTAACTTTTATTATATATGGGAAAATTTCGTTTCCGATGTATAGTTAAAATGTTGATTGATCCTGGGGAAATAAATTGGTAATTGTTTGCATGAGTTAATTTTAAGGTACTTTTCGTGTGCAAGAATCAGTTCCAATCAAAAATGAATCCCTATTAAAATTTTGTTCACAATTTTTTAAACTATTAAGAAAATTACGAGTTTTCCCCCTTCCTTTAGTTTTTTTTTTGGTACCGTTTCTCTAATCTGTATTAGCATATGTATATTAGTATGAAATTCACTTACATAATACCAAATGTGACTCTTTTATGTGGTTTAAAATGTTTTTATATTATAATATATGGTATTTTATAATTATGGTATAATATGTGTTTATATATGGAGTTTTCACTTCATGGTGATTGTATTATTATTTATGTTTATTGATATCAATGCTATTTGAATGAAATCATAAGCTGCTTCTTTTCCACAATACTATTTCACCAACACTTGCCACAATAGTATAGGGTGATTCACTCGAAAGAGGTCTCGAATAATCTGTAATAACCCGCGCTAGGATGAAGAAACCTCAATGAAACTACGTACAATACATACAATACTCAGTAGATGGCACATCACATCCCATGATTATCGGATGAGACGTGGCTTCATTTGTTAAGTTACGTTTACTCTCAAAACAGCTGTATATGGGCCGCTGAAAACCTTTTTGCCACTCACTAAACACCACAATGGGATCAAAAAGTGTGTGGCGCGCGATGTCTCCGTTGCGCATCATAGTCCCCATTTTCTTTGATAACCCCGTAAACCTGGCACTTGGACATTTTCGAAAAAGTTCGGGAATCAACTGGATGATCGTGAGTTAACGGACGGTTACTTCCAGAAGCAGGGAAATTTCAAAGGGGCTTTGGCCACCACGGTCGCCGGATCTGACTCCACCAGGATTCTTCTTCTGGGAAAAGTGTATCGGAACAAGCCTCGTATTGTGGAAGACTTGAGGGAAAACATACAACGTGAAATTGTTGCTATTCCTCATCCAACGTGAAATGGCTGCCAATACGTTCAGGAACATGGAGTGCCGCATCGAAATGTGTCTGGCAGAAAACGGTGATCACTTCCAGTAGCTCGTGTAATACAGTCGATTTTATATACATCAAGATATGTAACGAATTTTGTCAGATTGCTTCATCCTAGCTAAGTTATCACAGAATATTCGGGGGCCTCTTCCGAGTGAATAAATAACCTTATATTTCATTAACACTATTCCAAAAGCATAATGAACCTATTGCACCTCACGATAATCCTCAAAAATCTGATAAAATGGTTTTGTTTAACAATATTAGGCATGATAATGAGCGGTTAATGCCTATTTATGTATGGCTTGATTTGACTACAGTAACTTTGATTTTTATTTTAACTATACAAAGAACATTTATATAAACTAAATTCCACAATCCAGCCGTACAACATGTTTAAAATTCTTTCACTTTTATGAGTATTTCAAAGAAGCAGACGCAACACATTTTTAAAACTCTTTGTTTGGTAATATTTAACTCTTGAAGTATTATAAATGAATATCGCAGGTGAGGTAATCCGCAAAGGCTATTTTGTTATCTGCACAACGAGTTATTCAAGGAAGTTAGTAGAGAAAATAACCGATTAAATGACTTCTTTCAGCTATTTGCGAAAAAAACGCAGAGGAATCTATGTTATCACTTTTTATTTACTCCTTAAAACAAGACTACGATTTATATGTATGTTGTAAATTAGTATATAACCTATCATGACGAAGGGTCACATGAATGATTTCATAAACTTATGAAGCCCACCCCAGACAAATGAATTACTTATAATATGACCAGGAGGAATCTCCCCTATTTTGTATTATACAGAAAATATACAGTTCTTGCATATAACTATGCGAAGCGTTCCCCACATGTCTTTCTAACAGAAACGTGTATTTGTTTTTGATTGTGTATGTTCTTCGTAAATATACTATGCATTTGGTATCGACTTTCGTTTGGGACTTCCTTTTTTTTGTTATTTTCATTCCCAGTAATATGAAGCAGATCTAAGAATAAATGGTTTAGAAACGCGTAACATTTTATCTTAAAGTCGGGAAGGGTTGCGAAATATTGAAGTAACATATTACAAACCTCTACAGCATAAGTCTAATGATGTATTTGGGGACAAATAAGAATAGACTTCAAAATTTTCAATCAGCCTGCCTTTACTTCTGAAGTTGCGTCTTCAGTCCGCAAGTAGTTAGCTTCTCTTTCAGAAATTTTGAATGTCAACTTCCATTCTAAATTAAGATGATGTAAAGTGGTCCTGCAGTGGGCCCCCCTGAAATATAATCTGTGAATTATATCCCACTTATGACTCCCGGAACACAGATTGCAGTAGAGAATAATCCTCAAAAGCAGCTTTAATTTCTACTCTTTGTTTTAAGACAACAGTTTTAGGGAATAATACAGAAGATGATCCCTTAACACAAAATCCTTTCAAGAATATACCAGTAGATGATAAATCTCAAAAGTAAATTATTTTCATGCATGAGCCTATTTTGAGGATATTTCGCAGACGATAGAGAAATGTATAATTTTTTTTTTTACATTTTAAACGAATATTGACTCAAGTCTTGCGGCAATTTATTATTACCATGTTTTTATTAACTCGCTTTCTTGTTTGTCCAGTACAAATCTTGCAATCGATTTTTAACTAACTTCCCGACTAGCTAGACATTTGAAACTTTTAGAATAGCTCAGAACACGATGACAATGCATTCTTTTAATACTTTTTGCCATCTTTAAGCAGGATTGAATTCATTTTCAGTTAATTTTGTTGTTCGAAAATTTCTTATAATTGCTCTCTTTATTACGCATTTGATCATTTTCTTTCAAGTTGATGGGATAATTCATCAAAAAAATTTTACAAAAGTATTTATTAATACATAGAATTGTCAAGTTTATATGATTCAACAGAAAATTTAAAAACATGGTACATAAAAAGTTCTTTTTATCTTGTAATTATTATTACAATCTGATGCATTCGGGGAGTATTCACTATCAATTCTACTTCGCCTCGGGAGGGAGAATTCTATCGAAACTCATATTTATTGTATTCACCGGGAATTATTTAGAAATGCAAGAATGCACAACAGATAAACATTGCTACTTGAGAAATGAGAGTTTACTTACTTCAGACATGTCGCGGAAGGCCTCTCGCGTAGGGGAGGGAAAGGCATGTGCGCGTGTGTGTGGTAAACAAAACACGTGACTAATGAGCCGTGCGAACCGAACGAAAAGTGACCAGAAAACAGCATCATACCCACCTCTGCGTGACGAGCTATTGTCGCACCCAGGTGTGTTGTGTATCCAATGTGTTCGAAGAGAGCACGGGGCCCGCCGCACTGAGATGTTCGGACGAAAAAAGTCAAATGTTTGCGGAAGGAGACTCGAAACGCGGAAGCTCCGGAGATGAAGTCGGCAGAAGGAAACAAACAAAAAAACTCAAAAAAAAAGAAAGTTTGAAAAAAAAAAGTGCGCGAAAGACATAAAGCAAAAAGGAAGGAAAATGGCCAAGTGAAGGTCAAAGCCTCTCGCGAGAGGATTCTTCTGGCCCTGAACTCGAGTAAAACTGAGCAAAAACCGGTCTGAGATGGCCCGGCCTTTTCCGAAGAAGTCAGAATTTGGCTCACGGGCTAAAAGTGAACTCCTGGGATATGTGGGGAAAGGAATAAGTAGTGTAGAGTGTGTGTTTCGATGGCCTTCTCCCTCCCTCCTTCCTTCCAGTTTTTGCCCTAGGTACGGAAACGGTGCAATAACGTGTATTAAAGAATTACAGTAGAACATCATATTTACGTTCTTAGGTTATAGGTAAAATTCTTTTCGTTTTGATCAAAAATAATGCTAAGCAACATCTGTTATATGATACTGAACTCAGCTTTTCTTCTATACGTATTTAGCTGGTGCTGCGGGAGAAAAACATAAATTTCCCACGGGTAAAGAGTAGTAGTGTTCACAGATAATCTGGTGATTTTTCACTTTCGACGTCATCGCTGGTTTCTGTAGACGAACAACTAAAAATAATTTGATAAAAAATACAAACCTAAAATCATGTTTAGTGAATAAAAATTGGAAAAAATGTGATTAAAAATACAAACCTAAAATCATGCTTAATGAATAAAAATTGAAAAAAAAAAGTGATAAAATTACAAACCTAAAATCGTGTTTAATGAATAAAATCGAAAATTATTTGATAAAAATACAAACCTAAAATCATGGTTAATGAATAAAAATTTTTAAAAAATGTGAAAATTACAAACGAAAAATTATGTTTAGTGTTTGGCATATCTGGTGAACCAATAACCGTATTTGCATGACTTCTTCCCTTTTGCTCACGGGAAAGGTCCCGAAAAGATTTATCTTCAGGATTAAGAAAAATTATAAACCGAGTTTAAAATGAACTGGAAGAACTAAAAACTATTTGTTTTTTCCTCTCTTTCTCCTTCGCATGCCCTTTGCAAGGATGGATGGATGAGGCTCCGGTTTCAGCACTTGCTATTGGGCACTACAAAGGTCGGAACCTGACTTCTGCCCTGGCTTCACCCCAATTTAGACCGAGCAAGACCAGGAGCGAAATCTGGGAGCCTTCCTCCTGATTCTACAAACCCCACGGACGGACTTTCCTGCTAACAGATTTAATACGCCCATAGTCGGCTTAGATACGAGAGCAATTAGTGGCATTTGTAGGGATTTTTTTTTAAATTTCCATTGCAGCAGGCGAAGGGGAACATAATTCTTTCACCAAGATGTTACATAAGACAAGCAAGAATTCAAACATGTACTAAAAGCAGAACTATGTATAAAAGAAAAAGGGAAGAATTAAAGTGTTAAACAAAATGAGAGTTCCCTTGCCTCCCAGTAACGGGAGCAAATAGAACTCTCTTTCAAGACTGGGCAACGAGGGGGGTGGTCCGCTGTCATCCCAGCGTCGCCGCAGCAGAGGGGGCAAGTAGGCTTGTCGACGATCCCAAGTAGATGCAGGTGGGTTATAAAGGTAGTCATGCCTGGTCGTCATTCGAAAAGCAGCAACCGCACGATACCTGGGGTAATCCTGAGGATGGTTTCACACCAAAGCTTCTCCTTTTTTCTTTCCTTTAGTTCGGATATATAGAAGTCTCTTAGGGCTAAACTGAATCTTTGAAGCAGCGGATCCATAGCAAACCTCCTCAAAAGGAGACTGATAGATCGCGCAAACCTTTTTTGCCAATTTATCTGCAGTCTCATTTCCAGAGATCCCGCAGTGGGACGGGATCTATTGCAGGACAACTGTTTTGTTCCTATCGTGGAGGTCCCAAAGAAGGAACCTTCGTCGCTTCACTTGTAGGGATATGAACCGAGCATCCTAAGTGCCGAATATCGACACGTTAATCCTTACAATGCTCTGGGATTTTAGCAATATTTGTTTTAAAATATATTTCTATCTGCAATGAAAACATTTCGGGTACTTGGGTGGTTGGGTTATTGGGATTCTCACCTTCATCATTTGCTAAACGTAGTAGGGTGATTGAACCGAGATCTACGGTTTAAAGCAAACCCTGAACGGCTTCAAACATCCACGCCGACAGCGGAACTCGAACCTGCAGACTCTGTTGCATTTTGTGGTTTTTTCCCCTGAAAGTGTGGCTTGTGTATTTTTTCGCTCTACTCTGGTGCCAAAACTGTTGCTGCTTGTGAGTACGTGGAAATTTATATTAAAGACATTCGCACATAATCTGCGTAATCGTTGGTTGCTTTCAAAGGGGACACCGTATAGGTGAATCAACTCTGGCGTCAAAACTTTACGCCATAGATCGCGGAATTCCATCATAGTCTCTATCTAGAATATTCTAGAGCAGTGGTGCGCAAACTGTGGGTCCCTACCCACTGGGGGATCGTGAAAAAAACTAGAGGGGTCGCGGATATTTTGAAGAAAATTTATGTCATATTGAATCATTTATTTAAAAAATGCTTTAAATTTTCTAAAATTACATATTTTTAATTATTATTATTTTATATGTTAAAAAATGATATGGCACTGTTAAATAAGGTATGAAACAGTTTTACCAAAAAACAAGGGCAAGTGGTAATCGATACATTTTTTAAAATTGTTATTATGTAAAATAAATATATACCCAAATGTACAGTTTCCTTCTTTTTTGCCTTTTTATGGTTTGTCAGCATTTTTATAATTTTTTAAAAATATTTTTCTACCAAAATTTTTTTATTATCGGTCGAGGGTTTTTTAGTTAAAGAAAGTGGATCACGATTGAAAAAAGTTTGCGTATCCCTGTTCTAGACAATAGAATTATATTATGTCCGGCATATTCAAAGACTATCGCATGCTAAGGAGAGGCCAATCATTATGAGTACTAAAGTTAGGACTCAGTTGCTGCCGAATATGTTAGTGAGGAATGGAATTTGAATAATGACCGTTCCTGAGATCACCGTGATAGTTCAGTTGGTAGAATATAAGATTCAGTGTCAGAAGACCTGAGTTCGAACGTTTAGACCGGCTAGAACGTTTTTGCAGTAGGGCTAGGTTGTTAGAAAGAACAATCCAAGAACTTTTGAATGCATATGATAGAAATTTATGGAGAGAAAAAAACAGTATCTTCAAAAATAATATATGAATGAATAAATAATTTGTAAGGCTAGCTTGTATCGTTGACTTCTGAAAGAACTGTAATTGCATAAGGCATTGAATTCGAAATTGAGGGTTCGTTACATTGCCGTATTTGATCAGAGGGTGGAATACCGGACTTGAGACCCAAATTTTGATATTGGCGCACAATTGTTGCAATCTGATTGAGAATGTTTTTGCATTTAGTGGCTTCTGCTTACAGAACTGGGCTAACACGATTCCTGTCGTCTTTTCATAAGTTTTATTACTCAATTCATTTACAATTTGATTGCATTCCATTCTGACCCGAAAAATTATGGAAAAATATCCGTCACTAGTAAAATTATATATTCATAGAGCGTATGGAAATGTGATGGTGGTGTTTTCAGTGACTATTTCTTCTCGCAGAGGCCCATTATTTGAGCTAAAACTAGGTCCATGACTTCAGATGCATATTAATGTCTCTTCAATTACGACGCTTTTTGATATTTTAAGTTCTGCACAGGTTTAATTCGTTAAAAGCAGTGCTTATTCGAACTGTGTTTAAGATGTGGTTTTTGGTTGTCACAAAAACATTATTTAGGACGCATCTAGTTTATGTGTTTTTTCAACGTCAGTTTTCTTACTCTGCAACTCAGTCCTCCTTTTCCATCGTTTGATAAAACGTCCAAATGTGGTAAATGTTTACGTCATGACTCATTTAGCCACAATTAAAATGTATTTCCAAATATTTTCCAGCCTCAATCTTCCTACTTGTATGATAATTTATGCGATCATCTTGCATATGTTTTAATTGATTGACCTTACAAGTTTTAGTTCCCTGAAGACTTGCAAGTCATACACGGACTTGCGATCATATCTGGCTTTGTAGTTCGTAAATGGACATTTTTCCCATGAGGCCGAGGGATAAATTATTCATTGTTTATACAATGAGTTTCTCGGCGTCAAATAATCTTCGAAGCGGCGATTAAAAAGCGGAACTGAACTGGTATTAAAAAAAACCTAATTTTACTAATTTGGAAACCTGGGTATCAGGTATATTTTTCGTGCCAGTTTTCTCGTCAAAGTTTTTGTCTTAATAAGCCTATAGATTTGTCTTAATATATTTCTGAACTATTAGTGAACCTCTCAATTAAGTAACCTTTCATTTGGAACAAAACTTTATGTGGGGGGAGGTGCTCATAGAAATCGATAGCACTGAGGTAAATAAGCATTGTTTAGAATTGATCAAGGCAGGAAAATGTTAAAATAATTTTAAAATTAAAACAGAATACAAATTTATTATTTTCGAAGAATCCCCAAATATGTTAGAATAGACAAAAAATTTCGACACTCGAAACCTAAAAATCTAGTTCATAATACGATTAACCTAAAATTTATTCGATGTTATCAAGAATAAAATAGACACAAAAGTTATATTATATCATTATAATTAATGCTAATCATAATAGCATATCATTAATATATGAAATATAAATAATTTTTTGTTTGTATTTGGATTAACAATGTACTATCTATTTAAATACTAGAATTCTGAGTTTGTCTCTCTGCAGTTCAGTGCAGAAAAAAAATATTTACACCATTACTATATACGTACGTAAGAGTGATCTTCTAATATGAGCAGAAACCGAAAATAATGAGTTTCTTCAAAGGGAGTTAAGAATTATAGATAACTAGTTGATACCCATCAAAACATGACGGCTAGATAGTAAATACGTAAATGTACTAAAACACAAATTTTACTCAACACATCATTGCCAAATGTTAAAAATCATAATAATTTTCAGAAACAAATTAATGTGTTTAAGCGGCCTCGTGCTTAGTGAGAATCTAAAGCCAGATTCAAAAATGTCATTGAGCATGCACGGAAAGCAATTTTTTAACTGTAAATTATCGCAAAATTAAACAGCAAGAAATAAACAATTTCCATGAAGTTTAATCTTATATTTCACAAACATAATTATCATATAAATAAAAATGGCAGAGAGAGATCTAGCGAGACTATCATTAAAACATGTCACTGAATATGCGCAGAAAGAGTGAGTTTCTAAAGACAGATTTAAACATACCACTGAGCAAGAGCAGAAATCAATTTTTAATTCTAAATTATCGCTAATTAAAAGAAATTGCGGTTACAAATACCAAATTTGACAAATCTACAGATTACAATCTTTTGTTTAAGACCAAAATGAAGTAAATTGAACAAATGGCTTTCTCTCACGGACTGCCCAAAATGGCGGCTTAGCAACTTAAATACACAGTGCGTCAAATAAGTTTTAAGACTCTCCTCAGAGCGCAGGTTGTAATGGTGCTGTGAGTGTAAATGTGCATGTGTCATAACGTCCATCGTCTGCTGGTACACTGTCAACAAGTTGAGCGCATTTCCTTAAGTAGTTGAGAGAAGGCGAGCATTTATTGCAGAAGTGAATTTTTTTCATGTTGATTTTTTAAGATGGAACAAAGAGCTGTAATTAAATTTAACGCAAATCTTGGTAAAAGTGCTTCGGAAATATACCAACTCATGAAACAAGTTTACGGTGACTGTTGTTTAAGTAGATCAAATGTTTTTGTGTGGCACAAACGTTTTTTTGGACGGAAGAGATACGGTAGAAGATGATCAGCGTAGTGGAAGACCAATTTCATCTAGGACACCTGAAGTTATTGAGAAAGTACAAAATTTCGTTAGAAACGATCGCTGTGCATGACTGAGAATGATGGAAGACTCTTTAAACATCAACAAAGAAACAATTCGAACCATTCTGCATGAAGATTTGGGCAAAACAAAAGTGTGTGCTAAATTTGTTCCACACACTTTAACCCCTGAAAAAAAAAGCAATGAGAAGTGCACATTGCAGAGACATCGTTTCAGCCGCTGAAAACGATCCAAACTTCTTGAAGTCCATTGTTACAGGTGATGAAACCCGGTGTTTCCATTATGATCCTGAAACAAAGCGACAAAGTGCGGAAAGGAAGTCACCAAATTCAACGGAAGCCAAAAAAGCAAGAAAAGTTCCATCCAAAATCAAAACAATGTCATTGCATTCTTCGATATTAAAGGTATTATCCACAAAGAATTTGTTCCAACTGGACAAACAATTACAGGTCAATACTACTTAGCTGTTTTAAAGCGTTTGATGGCCAGAATTCGTCGCATTCGTCCAGACTACACAAGGACTGAAAGCAGTTGGTGTTTGTTACACGACAATGCACCCAGTCACACCTCCCTTATTGTTCGTCGACTTTTGGCAATAAATAATGTCTGCGTGTTGAACCATCCACCGTATTCACCTGATTTAGCACCCTGTGACTACTCCTTATTCTCAAAACTTAAAATGAAGTTAAAAGGGTGTTATTTTGAGGATATTTCGACCATACAAGAAGCATCGACATGTGCTTTGGAGGCCATTCCACAAAGTGATTTACAACAGGCGTTTGATTCATTAATAAATCGCTGTAAAAAGTGCATTGAAGCCACAGGGTCCTATTTTGAATAAAAAACCAAAACAGGATTAATTTCTTGTTTCCATTTCTTTTTACAGACCCAGTCTTAAAACTTATTTGACGCACTGTGTATATAGATTTTTAGGATATAATTCCAATTTGTTACTGTTTGGATATTTCTTAGGTTTGAGCTTGTTTGTAGCGAATGCTCCATAAGGAGATATCATCTATAAACTAACAATCAGAAAAAATTAAAAGGTTTCCAAATCTGATGAGATATCACTCCCCCCCCCCCCCCCGCGCGCCAAAAGTTATAAAATCAAGAAATCTCCCAACAACTAAAACAAGAATTCTAGAAAGCTATTTTGTTTTCAGTAAAATGGCGTTAGATTTGTAATACAGATTTAAACACGGGGAAAGGAAAGGAAATTGGTCGAGTATTTTTTAGAATGTCAAATTTATAATTGTTTTAATCAAAATCCTCCCTGGTTGAGCCATAGCATATTATTACTAAAAATAATGCAGAATAAATAATTTTGATTTTTGAATCATCAATAACATGATATGATAGAAATATCCAATTAAATTATCTAAAACAAAATCTGCTTTTTCCGTGCAAAACTGAATTTTCGTAACCTCTGTAAATATTGGATGCCTCAACGGGTGATGGTTGATTCAGATAGCGATATATTGAACATTTGAGTTATTTAATTACAGTCCATAAATACAGGGTGCGGCAGAAAGAACGTTCCGAGGGTATAAATAAATAAATAAATAAATAAAATAATAATAATAAAATAATAATTAATAATAAATAAATAAACATTTTTTTATTTTTCTCAGGTATAAAAGATTTCTTTCTTTATCTTGCTTTGTATTTTTGTTATTGACGTTCCAAATCAGAACGTTCTTTCTGCCGCACCCTGTATATTAAGGAACCACCAACGTCAGAGATAATTTCTCGATACGTAAGTGTTATGACTCGAATAAAAGTTACAGCCTTTTTATTTTTAATATTAAAAATCAAATATATTATTAGCTTAACCTTCTGCGTAATTCCTTCATCATGTCAAATAATATTAAGAAAATTTCTATTTCGAGATAACACAGTGTCGAAATTCAAAGAAAAATATATGAAATGATTTAATACTATTGTAAAAATGAAAACTCGATATTTTTAAAGTAAAAAGCTTTTGATAAAGATACGAACTCATTCTGAATGAACATACTCATTAAATGAAGATTCTTAAAATCTCAACGTGTAGACTGCTTGCAAACTTTAATGAATGTAAAAAAAAAAACTATAACAGTTTCTTAACATCAAACCACCTGTTACCTTCTCAGGTCGGAGAGGCCGTTACCACCAATTCTGCCGACATTAACTGTTAATCGCTTTTACATCTTGCAGTGGATTATTTTTTGTCTGGGAACAACTCTTTCGCATGGGAGTCACGTCCACCTCGGAAAAACTGGACTTAGCGGAATGTAGACATCAACGATTGCTCAATGGAAGCGTTGCTCCTGGTGGCAAGTTACTTTAGATTTACCTAAAAGGAGCGGGTTAAAATCATACCCTTTTGAATTCAAATTTTTGATCTTCTGTCTATAAATATCACTCACTGACTGATCACTGTATCTATCGTACCATAAATCTTGAAGTTGAAACTTTGCATAGTGGTTCCTCTAAGGCTCTAGTATCTCATTGAGAAATATTTAAAAAAAATATATAAATTTTGAGGTTGTTAAAAGGGGCTTAAACCATTCCCCCCCCCCCCCCCAAAATCTAGAACCTGTATTTAACATTGGATTTCATTCGGATTACTTTTCAATGAAATTACGGCTCGAGAAACATATAAATACCGAGTTCCATTATTTATTTATACAAATGCCACGTATTTGGCCACTAAGCAACTCAGTCCAGCTTCCCAATACTTCAGAACAATAGAATTAAAAACCATTAATGCAGTACATTCGTCGATATGCTTGTTATCCATACATTGTCCAAAGTCACATGGAGTACAGACAGGAGAGTCTCTAAGCCCAACTTTGTGAAGGTGGACACTCAAACAATCGTGCCCAGTCAGTAGACAAAATAACGCCACGGAAACATGACGGGGAAAATCTGGAACAACGGGCTTTGAGCTAGTGAGACACTCCCAGGCCTTTCCCCTAGCTTCATTTGATAAGTAGGAGGCAGACCTCCCATTGAATTATAATTTAATTAGGAGTTTTGGGGAATTGAAGGTCATTTGATTATTTGAAGTTTGCAGAATAGTTGTTCCGAATGGCTAGGTCACTGGCATTCAGTTCAGATCGTGTGGGTTCGAGTCTCACTGTGGGCATGGATGTTTGTAGCCGTTCGGAATCGGCTTTAAACTGTAGGTCCTGGTCTAATTAGCCCTCGTGTAGCAAAAAGTTGACCGTAGCGCTCCAAAACCAAACCAAACCTTTCTTTGTCACCCATTATAATCAGCCTAACACAGACAAAGCTGAAATTCTTTAAAAATTCAATTTTTTTCATATTCATTCCAATATAAAAAAAAACAATGTAACGGGTTAAAAGGGGCTTAAACCCTCAAAATAAAACTCTGGAAGACTTATCATTGTATTTTTGGAACCCCAAGGACTAGAAAGCTGAAATTTTGCATGTTGGCTACTTTAAGGTTATCCATACATTGTCCAGAGTCACACGGAGTACAGACAGGAGAGTCTCTAAGCCCAACTTTGTGAAGGTGGACACTCAAACAAAATTTAAAAAAAATATTTAAAAAAAAGCTCAACGAAGAAGCTTTTTTTAAAATTTTTTTAAAATCACCTTCTAAGGGGGTTGAAAAGAACTTAGGCCCTCAAAATAAAAAAAAATCTAAAAATCGTATTTAATGTCGTATTATGGTCGTTAAATTATAGCGTGAACTTGAATGACAATCCTTTACAACTAAAGTTAATTTAAATTAAATTAACCAAATTGCAGTTTAGATAGTATCTTACAAGCTCCCCCTTGAAGAAAGAAGGTTATACGTTTAACAGTCAAACTAAAAAATATTTTGCTATAATGTAATTTTTCAATTTATTAAGTCAATTTATCCAGTCAGGCTAATTTTATCCTGCCCAGTTTTGTTTACAAACACATGTGAATGCATGTGTATACTATGTACTAAAATAGTTAGATATTATTGAATCTAAACAAAAATGATGTTACGAATCAATTTATTTGCATTAGTAGGCCATTTTTGAAAAGTGATTGAGAAAAAACCCATTATATACTTAAAATCATCATCACAAGGAAATAATTATCTCGTTAGATAAATCAATCTTATAAATGGTTGAAGGTATCTTTATGAACTTAATAACACTGGATTTCCTTTTTAGAAATGTATCTAATAATTGTAGAATCTCTGAATCAATTATTTTAAACTGATATCTATTTCCTGTCAATCAGTGTCAAAAATTCTCACGTGCAGGAATTTAGTAGGTTACATAGATGCTAAAAATTATAGTTCAAGGTTAACATGTGTTAAGATCAATTGAGCATATCATAGTTTGGCTAAAGGCTGTTTAAATCACCAAATCTGTTTGTAAAACAAAAAGTCCGAGATTTTAACCCCGGAATTAGTTATTGTATAATAAGGGCAGGAATTTTTTTTATGTGAGACAGTAAGACAGTGTGACCATTATAATGGCATCTAACCAAATTCATTTTTAAATGATTTTTTTAAGCTAGAGGGGGGGGGGGAAGTGTCCGCTTGTCTTTCTGAGTTACTGAGATTATAAAGCTTACAAGGCAGGAGAATTAACATCCACGACTAATCAAAAATTTAAATTTATTAAAAATACAGAAAATGTCTAAGAGACAAAGAATATGCACCATGGATTCTGTTATTAGTTTTTCATCCTCAAAAAGCTGTCTTTGTGGATCATTTATTTACAAACCTTTCCATACTGGGCCTCAACGATAAAAGGTATTATAATTTTGTAACAGTGAAATAAGAAACAACACAACGAAGTGTATAGGAAAAGATTTTTTAAATGCTGTTTACATATTTGAAAAGCGAGTTTGATACGTTACGTGAGAGCCAAAATTTCTTGAAGAATTTCAAACTTCCTATCTGAGGTATGGACTTATTTATAAATGCGACACTGCATTGCCAAGTGGTTGGAATGATAGATTCACACATCATCTCTCTCTCTCTCTCTCTCTCTCTCTCTATATATATATATATATATATATATATATATATATATATATATATGACACGATAAACCTTTCCCTTCAATATCTTTGTCTTACCGCAACAGAACATTATCCCTCAATTTGATTTTGATCTAGGTACTCCAAAGTAATCTATTAGTTTTCCCCTTAAACAACCCACGCGCCTACATATTATACAATGGACATGTTCTAGAAGCCTGACGCAACCTCGTTCGATGCGGCGTGATGACGTCAGGTGTCACTTTTTAACCAATTAAAATTTAGCGCGCCTGTACTTTCCGCAAAAGTCGGAGTTCCTCGGCGTCTCTCTCGGGCTCTTTTGTGTTCTCTCCCAAACCATTAACATGTACAGTTATTAGCTCTCCGTCCATATCGTCGCAGCGTTGCGCTGCCGGGGTTTTTCCCCGATATCCGCGATGTCCGTCCAAATCCAATTGATGTTAATGGAAACTGTCAAACAAGAAAGTATCTTTTAATAAATATTAGAAATGTGATGGACTGCTCGCTTCTGGATTTTATTGAGTTGGTTCTTACTTTCGCCTGCCCCGGTTACATGACTACAAGACTACGGATAAACCTGACG
Organism: Dolomedes plantarius; assembly: GCA_907164885.2. Classification (NCBI taxonomy): domain Eukaryota; kingdom Metazoa; phylum Arthropoda; class Arachnida; order Araneae; family Dolomedidae; genus Dolomedes; species Dolomedes plantarius. The sequence continues at coordinate 169,492,913 of OU015496.1, read as the reverse complement.
TTCCCCGGATTCATTACATACATACACACACATACACACAACACACACACACACACACACACACACACACACATATATATATATATATATATATATATATATATATATATATATATATAAATAAAGCCGAAATTGGTCAACTAATTTAGGAAGTTATTGCAGATCCAACAAGTTTAAACGAGAAGCAGATTTTAATTTCAAACACATCTATAATTGGCAGCCTGATTAATTTCCAGTGCAAAAACTTACCCTTACCAATTAAAGGAGAATTAATTTGAAACTGATCAAAGATAATGCAAGGAAAGAAGATATAGAAAATTGTGAGATGTGTCCGGTAGTATCACAACTTCATCATTCGCTCCTGCAACAACGTATGGCATATTTCAAAAGTCTTTGGATCTTCCATGAATCAAAATTGCAGTTTTTTAGTTTGTTTATCAAATGAATCACCAAGCACTCATATATTTTTTCCTTACTAAAACACTCCATCTTTTTTTTCGTAATTATACTTATCATTAGTTCAAATTTCTTCTTTTGCGGTAGATATTATTTGATATCTCAAGCGAATATGAAAGGACTGCCGCCGAAAATTTCAGCAGAAGAGACCACCTATTAACCTTGACAGGTCAGGGAGGCCGTTACCATCCCATTCTCTTGACATTAACTGTTAATCGCTTTTGCGTCATAAAGTGGTCTATTCTGAGACTGGAAAGATCACTTTTGCATGGGAATCGCGCCAAACTGGGAGAAACTGGACTTCGCGGAATGTCGGCATGTATGATTGCTCAATGGAAGCATTTCACCTAGCGGCAAGATGTCGGCAACAGAGAGCAGACAGCCTGACTCCGTTGGAGATCAATTTTTAAGCACTTTATATGCGGGAGACGGAATATTCCGTGTTTACCTTTACAACGTCTATCTGGGGGCAACAGAAAATTTCGTGTTTTGGGAGCTAGGACTATATCATGATCTTAAAACTAGTTCATGGATGTGCGAATCATTTATAAACAGTTATTTGCATTATTAAAATAATTTCGTTACATCTTTAAGTTAATTATATTTTTTTTAAATTTGATGATGCCGATAATTTGAAATTGTTGATTATGTTGAGAATAAATAAAATTTTTTTAATGAATTTCGACGGCAACTTCAAATGTTATGTGACTTTCAGTGGGGTCAAATGTTTTTCACAAAATCGTCCAAAACAGCTTGCGGTTACATGTAGGTTAAAGTAAGCAAAATACTTCGCTTATAAGGTATTAATGTGATCGTAATAACCTGAAAATGTGGATTAAGTTTTACAGGTTGAATGTTTGGTACTACTAAAGTAAATATTATTCGGAAGGGATCTCAGAAATGCATATTTCAGCAGTTTTATCTCGCACTGTAAAGTACAACTTGACATTCTAGGAAATCGGACACGGTGTAGTGCTTTTCGAATAATTTTGAGAACCCCTACGCTACTGGCCCACTTCTCAGCCTTCAGAAATAACCCCGTAAACCATGCAAAAACACTTATCGCTGATAAAAAAATTTTGTAATTTGCTTAAAAATATTCCCAAAAAGTTGTGTTCAGTCATCAGTGAAAAGTTAAATACATTTTAGTATGTTTTTTCTTTAAATATACCAATACTTGAAAAGTATTCTGTGTATCAGCGTATCTGGGCCCAAATCAACTTTCTGGGTATTCAAAAGATAGCATCCCCAGCAGAACCTAGAAAGCTCTGTGAAAAATTTAACAAAAATAATCGATACCGTCGTGTTGCACAGTGCTCTATTTGAGGAGTATATCAGACTAAGTATTACCTAGACGCATATGCAACGCCGTGGATGCACTTAACCCGTCTGTTTCACGGCCGCACACGCATATATAAACGAGACGTCAAACAGTGGCAGTTTTCAATTGCGGCCCGGAAAGTTCATATCCATTTTGCGAAGGAAACAAACTTCTGTTTTTCTTCCGGAGGAATTCTAGCGGTCATTATGTCATGGAGCCTTCTCAAACTCTGCGACACCCTGGCAAGTTCTTACGCGTTAATATGCCGCGCATAATTTGCCCATGGAAATGAACGGCTTAATCTGAGACGTGATGTGTTGCGCGTTAATTGCCGATACGTGATCGTCTTAAGTTTATTTTTAAAGATCTCACCTGTTGCGTGGAGAAATCTTTGCTTTTGATTGAAGTGAGTGAGATCCTCTGCGAAAATTACAAAATTCGCAACGGTAAAAATTATAAAATAAAATTCTCAAATTCCATGTGCCTTTTCTTCACCTTGGTGTAAACATTTGCCATCACAGTTTGAGATGATTTAGATTTTCTTGTGTAGTCTGCTAATTAACTCTAAATCACCAGCCAATCACCAAAAATGTGCTGATATTGAACCTATACAGTTGTACTGTATCCAGATTGTTCAGCAGATATACTCAGTTGAAAAGACAGCTTAACGATCCATGTTCGTTTCTGATTATGGAAATGTATTTTATATAACCTTTAAGACTATCAATTTTCTGCTATCTTCAAATAATTTAAATTTCGTTTTTCCAAGAGAAAAACTTCTTCTGTTACACGTAATTTCTGCTCCAAAAGCATATACAATTTTTTAATATAAGCTTATATAAGCTGATATACATATATACCTATATCACCACATCCATAAAAAATTTGTGGAGAGAAAAGTGCTTTTTTTAAAGAACATAAACACTCATTTCCTTTTCTCTACTAAACTAAAGATAGCATACAAAGAATATTTTATTTTCTTAGTGCCTTCTGAGAACAAGGCATTTTGCTATGTTTAACTAATATAAATCAGAAAATAATAATAAAAAATTTACTCCTTGTAAGTATTTACTGTCATTATGAATTGTTATACAAATTTTATTTCGTGCAGGTTTTTACTCAGTTACCGTTATTTATTATTGAGAAGCATTACGTTTGAAGAAAAATCTTACACCAATAACACAGATTTTTATAACCGATTCTTTTTGCAGGCACATTTGATGATGAAGTTGACTGTCAAGATGGGTTTTATTTCATGTGAATCTTTTATTTTAGCGTAGGTGATTGAGATTCATGTTATTTGATGTAAACTTTTTGCAGTGCAATCGTTCATTATTATTGAGAAGTGCTCATTAGAGGCAGATTTTATTGCGTGATCACATGGATTATTACGAAGTATTTGACAGATTATTCGGAAGCTTTTTGTTAGAATCAACTATTTACTATATTACACAGATTATTAATTTTTTTTATTAAATCCCAGTTTACAGCTTTATTTTGAATTATTATACTCATTTTATTTAATGCTGAATTTTACGCTTAAAGTAAAATTTGTATACGAATTCATACGAAATAAAATTTGTATAACAATTCATAATGACAGTAAATACTTACAAGGAGTAAATTTTTTATTATTATTTTCTGATTTATATCCATAGAAGTTTATAACGCTTTAAAAGTATATAGCTTAGTAATTTTTCCACTGAAATAAATATTCTAAAAATGTATTTTTTCCTTAGTCTTAATATATTAAGCTTACTAAAATTTCCCTGTATTTTACTGTAATAAATGATTTTTTCCTGAGATAGGGAATGACACGTGTGTCTATTAAAACGTTTGTTTATCTTATTAAGTCGATTTTATATGGTTAAAATTTGTTCTTGAATAAAAATTTTACGACGCGAAGTAATTTTTGTCATTTTAACTTTTTATTTTGGAAGTTGTTTAATTCTTTCAATGTCAAATAAAATATAAAAAGGTTTTCATTATTTCCTTTTTATAGGGGACTAGACAGGTACAATAAACTTTTTTCTTTATTTATGAGCCTTCTTTGCTATCAAGGGCATTTCCCCCCACCATATTTGAAGAAAATAACTTTTAGAGAATTTTTTTATTACCATTTTTAAAAGTAACGTTTAGGAATGTAATTTCCAATGTACCAGATAGGATCCGACATAGCAACGAAGTCCTTCCGGAATTGAATCCCTGCTCGTGAATAGGGGGCCACCACAATTTGGTTCGAGCACCCCAAGGGCCGACATCTGGTGGGCTCGTACCCTCTCCCACCTTTTCTGACTTCATAGAAGGACTCTCCTGTCTACAGATTTAATATTCCTATATCTAGCCTAGACACGAAGGTATTTAATGGTGTCGTCGGGATTCAAACCGAGCAACCCCGACCCGAAGCCCAACGCTCTACATCTGGGCTACCTCAGGCCCTTAGAACTGTAATTTATAAGTGGAAAGGTTTCATCGAGACGTCAGAATGCCACTATATTGATGAACCAGAAAAGTAGGACCAGAAAAGTCTGCCTCGTCAAAATGTTATTTCACTCGATGAGCTATTAATAGCCGCATAGCAGGACGTTCATAGAATGGAATGGTGGTGATCGACGTGATGCCACCATGGAGCAAAACAACTGTTACTGAGGTTTTTGATTTATTGAATAAATTGACTTCTTTTGATGGAAATTATTTCGCTCGATTTATACACATGCATTCCTTGGATGGAAAAAAATTTTACAAGCACTCCAAATGAAGCGATGCAGTTCAATAATTGTAGTATAACACTTTCATAAAGTTATATTTGGTATTAGTTGATTATGGATTTAGTCAATTACTGCCAAAAACAATCGCAGTTACAGCGTCACAAAGAGTCCCGCAGCTAACATGGATCCCTCAAAAGTTCTACTTAACCTATACTAAGCATAGACTACTGACATCACGGAGTGGGAAATACACATGGGTTCTACAAAAATCTAATGGGAGAAGATGTCTAATGACATTCTAATGGGAGAAAAGGCAGTGCCGTTTTAAAGGATAATCATTGCTATTTCTTCCTTTTCTGGATGTCTGATGCTGAACCTTTATCACGGAAGAAGCATCAAATCTGTAATTAGTTGCTTGGTAGTTTAAGTAAAAAATAAACCCTAACGAACATTAGCTATGACGTCAGAAATTTGTTTGAAATCCTGTCTGCTTTGACATCACTTTGAACTACCAGTTAGAGATTCAGTGCTTTGTTCCAAGGGCAAAATCTAATGGCCCATATTATTTGCTACCTTTGAATTTACGCAAACAGTCTATCAAGTTGTTTGTTGGCAGCTCTGCCTAGGATTTATAAATCTTTGTTGGAAGTGACTTCAATAATACCGTTGTGTCTCTTAAGTTTTCTTATTTCTACTTACACAAGTCAACTTTCCTCTGCTATTACCGACATCATTGGTGTTCTGTTATTCCATATGTACTTCTCAACTCTGTCTGTGATCAGATCCCGTGATCTATGAAGCTTTCTTTCAAAGACAAAACAACGGGTTACTAAACCACATAAGACAGAAAAGTCGCTTTTATTTCTAAGAACTGGGTTGCTTTATGCCAGGTGATAGCTTCTCTGAACTGAAGCAAAGGTTCCCCTAGAGGCAAGTGTGGTATGTTTATATTAAAATATGCTCTTCTTTTGTTTTTTTAGCCCCATATTATTCTTGGAATTATTCAAGCTTAATTTGTGGGTTGACACACTTTGATACTTCCATATATTTACCTGATTGAACTCTCTGGAAGCTTTTACAAAGTTTATATGTTTTAAGCTTTGTTTAAAATGAGAGCTTATCTTTAGGTATTGTGTATTTTGAAGAGTGGGGCAATAGTGTATTATAGCTTCATTTTGACTGTCAGTAAGATGTAACCAGTTGTCTTGTTGGGACTTAGTAAATTTTAGGTTGCATCTAATTCGTGCATAATTCAATAAAATACTTTGATATTTTGACTATTCAGTTTTTGCCTTCCTCATTTCCTTTCAGCTGAAAACCTTTCTAAGGCCTCATATTATGTTATATTTTAACTGTAATTCTTTTGGTGCTACAAAGAAATATCCAAGATAAAGGAAAAGTATATTTCATTATAAAATCTATTTTCAAATGTAGATATACAGAACAAAAACTACTGTTTCTTAAGATTTACTGTCATCAGTTAAATTACCTTTTCCTGTAACAAAAACTTAATGTCTGTGCCCAGATTTAGTATAATTAATATACTAATTTTTTCCTTCTTGATTTTCACTTATAATTTTCTATTATACGTGAATAAGTTTCCATTTGACTACTTACGGTGAGTTTTATTCAAATTTTTAACATGTACTACAATGACTTAAACATAAAAAGAATTTAATTCTGCAACAGATATTAATCTGCGATTATAAATTTCTAGTTATTTGTGTTATTTTGCAAATGAAATAAGTTTGTGGGAACAAGATGCAGGTAAAGATTGTATATCAGTTTATTTAAAATGAAATTTTATCGTCAGTAATATAAATTAAATACGACATCGGATATATTACAAAACTGAATACTTAATCTAATTTATGCACAAGTGTGTACTCAATTTTAGTGGTATGCAAATATCTACATAATGATTTTAAAAAGCAACTGTCACTTTGCAAATACTATTGATGTTATATTGATTCATGGTCACTGTGGTTTGGCTTTTCCCAGCTTATTTTATCAAATAAACATTATTTGCCTCTATAAAATAACTACTGATATGATCTTGCATATGCCGGAAAGTTATATGTAATCAGATTAAAATTTTAATTTAATTAAAAGGGAACGAGCTTTTTTTACGAAGTTTAAACAAGATAATTTTTTCAACTGTGTTAATATCATTAAAATACTTGTTGAAAGAGATTTTGATTGTTATCTTTTACTTTTAAGTATTAAAGGTAAGTTATCCATGATTGATTGGTTTATAATTTTACACCTCACTCACATGAGTGCGTTTATCCTGTACTAACAAATCCAGCATTCGTAAGTTAAACTGAACTACAGATGTTGTAATGATTTTGTAACAGATCACCCGAAGCATAGATTTTGTGATGTAAACCTTGTTCAGAAGGGGAAAACCTGGATAATATATTTGTAAATAAAAGGCTGTTATGATCAGTTTGCTTTTCCCAGTATATAGGTAATTTCCCTATTCATTTATAAGGAACATGAGTATTGCAGCTATTATAAATGCATTACGAAGAAATTATAAAAGAAATGTGCTCTGAAGAGGATTTATAAAAAAAAATTCTTTAATATAGGTTCCTTACATGCCAAACTCCTTATCCATGGTCTGTGTAAAGGTTATCAGAAACTGAAGGGTAAAATAACGCGACTCGAGGGAAAAAAATTGTGCAAAATATAGGTAAATTACATATATGAAAATAAATTATTTTTCTTACTGATTCTTATTGATGGCACTTTGTTTTTATAGTGCGCACATTAAATCGTCACTGAAAAAGAACTCAACAAAAAGAAATTTATTGGGAAATATTTTTTGTCTGCAAAATGTCCTGCACGCTCTTGTGACAGTCAAGAACTGATTAAAGTTGCGAAATCATAAGAGGGATAAATGAAAGAAGTAAAGCTGAAACAGATTCCCATGTTAATAAATTTTGACAAGAACATTTTAAATATTGACTTTCAACCAGTTGATTTTCCGAATTAACTTTCATCTGTAATTTGTGACAATTCAAATGGCCAAATTTATTCGTATTTACTGTCTTCTATTTCTGCCCCACCTAATTCATTACCTCAAAATTATTTAATACGCTCTATTTACTTTGAAATTTATAAAAGTGTGCTGAATAAACGATTTTCAAAAAAGAGGGCTCTTCATGTGGTAAAAGCTAATCGATCTTAGTCAGTTGAATTTCCAAATCGGTCTGTAAAAATCAGCAGTATGGCCTTCATTCAGACTTCTCTTTATGATGCTCTCAATAAAGTTATGTACTGCTCTTTTACAGAGGTCTCCTTAAATAAGTGGTTTTACTTATGTTGTTGTTGTCGTGTCCAGGAATAGTGCAGAAGAAAAAAAGGAAGCACTATCCATAGAAGAGGGGTGCCATTACCTCGAAAGAGGTTGGACTTTACCTGTTGGTCAGCGGAAGGTATTTTATTTCCCTTCAACCAACCAATGGAAATTCCAGTGGAAGTATTCCCCGATCCGCCACATGGAGACGCTCCCTCTAGGTGTTAACTGCTCCCCTGAGGGTTTTATACGTATATTATCCATAAATAAAACGTTCTTCAAAGGCGTTTGTGAAATGTAATGTACTCCTTCCTTCATATGTCTTGGCGTATAACATATTTTCCGTTTATGTGTTCAGATGTGTTTTTCCTCCTTTTAAAGACCTACCAAAATAAAACATATTTTACTTCATAATGTTCTTAATTTGTACTGTATAAGGTGCTCCCTAAATGTAACACACTTACCTAGCAATTTCTACATTAAATATAATGTATTTATCTCTCTAAAACATCCTTTTAAAATGTATTGTACTTCTACAGTATACAATTATCCCGGAATGTAACGTGTTTTCCCTAGTTTAATATCTTTCTTTGATATCATTTTGTCGTGTATCATGCTACTTAAATCAAGTACTTCTCTATGCAAATGAGGTCCTCAATTGAAAACTACATCCCTTAATGTAAATTCTAACCAAAGGTGAAGTATTTCCATCCTAGAAAATGGACTGTCCAAGTACAAATGCCTTCCTTGTGTAATGTCCATCACATGATATACAAAATATTTTCGGTATATCCTCTGCAAGTATGCGGCTTCCTTCCATATAAGTGTAACCTGCTTCCCCTTTATATTGCCCTACCTAAATTAAACGCACTTTCCTTTTATAATATCTTGCCTGAATTTAATATGGTTCGCCTTTATAATACCTTACCTTTATTAAAGGAACTTTCCATTTAGGGATATTCTTCCTAAATGTATTATACTTTCTTCTTGTAATGTGCTACCTAAATGTAATGTACTTTCCCTTGAAAATTGTTGCGTTTTCGCGTTGAATTATGATGGTATAGCGCTCCTAGTCAACCAACCTTTTTACAATGTCTTTAGCATTGTATTCCTACATTTCTTACATCGTCAATAAATGCTACATACTGTCCCTTAACGAATGTCCCTGAAAATAAGTCCTTTTATAACTCTGTCACAGAACTTTTGTAATAACTGACCAAAACAGACTCAAACATACAGTATGATTAATTAACCCTCAAACCGGCCCATGAATTTGTTGCCACTCTCAGGACTATCGGTCAAATTGACCAAGCCTTAAAAAATGTTATTTTTGCGTTATTACGATGGAACTGCATGTTGATATTGTGCACAGGGTTGTTTGATTTTATATTAGTGATGAATAGTGAGGGAAAAAATCATCTACACTTATTTATTCAATTTAATTTATTTTGATCTGGTATCTACATCATCAAATCGTAGGGCTCTTAAAAGAATTGCACAATGTTTCTCAGACATAATTGCTCGAAGAATTAGCCTGCCAGTGATTGAGGTAGAGAAGAGTGATGTTAAGGCTTTACAGGATACTTTAAAAATCGCACACAACACTGAAATCCCTATCAGGACCATCCTTATCAGGACCGGTAGGCCTGTTATTGCTTAGTGGCAATAACAGGCCTACCGGTCATTTTGACCGCCAATTTTTTACAAAATTGCAGCAGCTTACTGGCAAACGGCGAGCATTTGTGAAACCCTGATGTGCTTGCTCTCCCTGATGTCCAGGAACTGACTGAGGATGTCAAAGCCAGCCAAGCGTTCACGCCTCTTCCAACTCCTGCCCCTCCCCTTAGTTCCATCGCTGCCGGTCATAATGACCGGTGGGCCGGTTTGAGGGTTAAGTTCTCTATTTATGGTAAATATTACATTCATTAAATTTCAAAACATTAAAAAAAGTGGTGGAGGAAATGAATCAATGTAATAAACCGCGGTACTGGAATTAAATTATGATGAGTAATGCCAAGTTTCTTTTTTCAACAAAAAAAAGTTTATCGGATGCACTCCTCCATCAATGGAGAAAAAGAATTGGGCATATTTTGAATTTATTTTTTCTCATAGCGTGCTCAGTTAAGTATCATTTAGGTTGGGATTTGCACAACGGAGCGAATATCGTTCAATTTAAAAAAAAATCATGATCACTTCCTGGTTTAACCATCTCCGCTGATATAAACAAAATACATCCAATGAGGCAATCGCACGGCCCTCTAGTTATTGAATTAATTTCAAATTTACTGCCGGTCTCGATCCAAATGAGCAATTCACGAAAAGTGATGGCGCCTTTTTTTTTTTATAAAGCCAAATATAAATAAAAGCGGCCATTGTGTTTTGATTCTGCACCGCGGCTTTGGGCTGTAATGACTGTTTTTGGTATGAATCGGCCGGTCCGTTGCATTATCCCGAGATGTTTTGCGTGTAGTGAGCTAATTTCATCATTTAAGCTGTAGCTGAATGCGTTCCCTGAACTTTTATACTTCTTTTGTAAAATGAGAAGCCACTCGCTTGATAAAAAAAAAAAAAAAAATGGAAATATGAAATCGTGGCGTTCGTAACCTACTTTTTGACGCAACATGTTATTAGGGTTCCCGCTGTCTGCGATAGCATTTGATTAGTAAAGAAAGGTTAAAATGCGATAGTGCGTTAGTTAAAAAAATAAGTTTCTTTTTAAGGTTTTTTCTTAACTTTGTTATGTTATGAAATAAAGGGGTAGTTATGTAAACATTTCAAAATTAGAAATTGAGAATTTTTGTGGAAAAACTTAAATACTCTCTGGAGAAAATGAACTTGACTTTGAGTTCATGGTAGAATGTCATAATTGAAGTAATGAATAAAACAAATAAGAAAATTCCATGACATACCCACATCGTACTGTATTAGGGAATTCTCTCGAGCCAATATTGATGGCCGTTCCTCTGACAAGCATTTGTCAACCTTCAAAATCTAATTTTAGATGACAGTACCGAAATTTTTTTCAAATTTTACGAACGTTGTGTAATCAACGAAAATAGTTTTTCTTAAATCTCATTTTCCTTCCAATACATATAGATTAAGCACCCTTTCATCTGGAAATCTATTATCGAAAATGTTCCAAAACCGAAAACCGGAGTGCCGATATAATGCCACAAATGGGGGAAAATTCTACTTCTAACAGCTTTACGATGGCTCTACGAGCTCTATTACGACGCTCCATTGAGCATGTTCGACACTCAGTTGGTACCACTTTGTTAAAGCAAGATATATGTGCACTTTTGATATTTTTTTTCATACTTTCAAACTATATGAAACAGAGGTATAGGGTCTAATGATCGATACTTCTCATTATTAAGAAGCGTTGAGGTATCATAGCAGAGAAAGACGAAAATACATCTTTATACGCACTTGAACCAGTGAGTCGAAATGACCGTTTTTTTAAACATTTTTAATAGAAATTTAAAATTTTATTGCATTTTCTCTGGGTTTCCTGATTTTATGTGATACTATTTGATCAATTTTAGGATTTTTTAAGCTGCATTATATTATTAAAAGGTCTCAAACATTTATTTCAGTGTGATATTGAAATTATTCTGGGTGCTTCATATCCTAAGAATGGTGGATTGGCAAAATGGTTGGGGAAAAGGGTCTTGTTTTGTCCTAAAACCCTGTACAATAGTTTTTATTATCTAAGTTAGGTTTAAACTAGTATAAGGAAATGCAAAATTAAGGGTTTCTATTTATCTCTAAAGAATTTAAATGCTGTGGGTGATTTTTATCTGATATTTTCCTCTAAGTATTTCAAAGTCTTACATTTTAACGTAGGATTACGTTCCTTCATAACGGTCCCCCGGAAAGCAAAATTTCAGACGCTAAAACCGTCCGTCTGTATCTCGCGAGTTACAATTTTGGTAGTGCTCTAAACCCAGTTTATGTCGCCTGGACGAGCAGTAAACAGTAAAGCACCAAAATGCAAAAAAAATGACATATATATACACATACATATATACATATATACATACAAAAGATGTAAGCAACGATAAGTTATCCTAAGTTAATAACCCACGGTAGTTTCGTTAGAAGAGACTACCTGATTTTTTTTGAGTTAAAAAAAAGACTTCTATTAGTTATTTCTTCTACTTGTTAATTTATCATAAAGCCCAATTAAGTATACAGACAGTATTAAGCGCATCTAAGACAAGAAATATAAAATAAGTATTTAATTTACTGGCACGAATTCGAGCACCTCGCCTATTTTTCATTATGTGATATCTAAACAACTTCTCGTGCGGTTAGTTATCTACAAGCGGATGCAGGCATGCGCACTTCCCAATTATGCATGCATATTGCTTCCGTGAAATTTCATCAAGACTCATGTAAAGCGAATCTGCTTTTTAGAGATACTTTTAAAGGCAAGAAAGCGGCCTTTTTCAGCTGACCCACATGACCAAGGCAGCGAGTAATATTTTAGAAAACCCCGCATTTTTTTCACAGCTTCCACACATTCAGGATTTTTTTTTCATGGCTTCACTCTTTCTCCAGCAAAGAGCTGTCGGATTGTTATTAAATCCGGGATGATTGTTCGTTCCGCTCCAGAGCTAAGACGAGGTGTTCTGTGGCCGCTGGACTACTGCGAAAAATGCCCATTTTTATTATTTATACTCGCGCGAGGACGGAATATCCCTTTGTGGATGCTCAGAGGTCTTGTAAAATGCAGAATGGCTGCTATTTGGGTCATCTCATTCTGATTTTTAATTTAATTCGAGATTCTCGTTTTGAGGGGAGATTTTTTTGAACCTGGAAGAAGAGGAGGTGCATGTAGGTCGGTTATGCAAACGAAAAAAAAGTATCTAAATGGATGGTAATAGAAATATACGAAAGGTTGTGGATGTGTAATTTGTAAACAGCCTCGGAGGTACTGAAATTAAATGAAGTCTTGATTCTTTTCTTTGCAGAGAGGGTCGTTAAAAAGTACCTAGATTTAGTGATGGGGAACAAGTTTATTCAAATCGTTCCAAATCCGTAAGACATCATTTATGTGTTGAGTGAGTTCAAAAGGTTTGAAATATGCTAAAGACGTCACCAATTATGCTCTGAAACTTGGAAATAAAGACGTCTGTTGGATGATTTGTTTTTCTTTGGATGACTTTTTTTCCCTACCTCGTTTGACGGAAGCAGCGATTTCATTGCATTCAGTAGTTTTTAAAGCACGTTAAATAAGTACCGTATTTTCCGGCGTACAACACGCACTTATAATACAAAAAATAAGATCAAAATTTACTGGTGCGCGTTATAAGCCGGAAATAAAAAGATAGATTTAAAAATAAGGAAAGATGAACATAAAAAATGAATTTCTACATGTACCAAAATGCTGTTTATTTAAAAGAAATGACATACCTTATAAAGTTAAAAATCTTAATTATCGGATAACAAATAGTTTGTCATATTCGTGTTTCGTTATATCTTCAGGCACATCATCGAATTCTGTTTCTGAAAGAGAAAACATCTGACTCCTAATTCCGGGAATTCATTCGGGTCAGAAATGCGTTCTTACCCCCTGTTTGCAGAATTATTTACTCCCACAAGCATTTGCCCCACACACATATTGTTCCCCTTATCGCTTGTCAGTTCAGTATACCATTGCTCGAAAACCTGGGAAAATACTTCGAGTGAATGACTTTAAAAGATAAGAAAATCGCACATGTACCTTTCAGGTTTCTTCGTCAAGAAAAGGGTGTGCGCGTTATACGGAGAATATACCTAAAAATTTGAAAAATGTAGTTTAAAATTAAAGGTGGTGCGCCTTATACGGGGGAAAATACGGTATTAAACTTTAGGAACTCCAGTTCTAGTTGCAAAGATTAGCTTCGGAAACCGCATGTTGAATTACAATTGGACAATTGCTCTACTCTAAGGCATTCTCTCGGGAAATTAATAAACAGGCTGCTGAAGAATTAATAGTTTGCTTCACCAAGAATTAGTTTTGCCTTTTAAGTTTTTGGGAAAAATGGTTTTGATTCCCAATCTTTTTATACTTGAGTACCACCTGAGAACTTTTTAGGGTCGTGGCGTACCACTGGTTATAACTTTTTAAGGGGGTCAAATAAATTCTGTACACATATGGATAACTTTACAAAATGTATTTAAGTATAAATAAAACAAAATACAGAAAATAAATCCACAAAACTAGAATAAGCGGTTTATACGTAATTGGTATTAACAAATGGCAAATACAATTTCCCAACACTAAAATGTCTTTATCAGGAGGCTTAATGAGAAAGTTGCTGTTGCTTATGCATACTACTTATTAGAGCTTCTATGTCAGGTTCAATAGTGCTTATCTTTAATCTTAAGTTGTTTTCAACGCTCAGTCTATTCCTGCACTTGCAGACAAGAAAACCAGCCTATTTTACTTATTATTGAAACCTTCTGCGTACCATCAGTTGGGAACCACTCGTTTAAAGGATTTCTTGTTAAGGTCTGCTTAATTTCTTGTTAAGGTCTTGTTAAGGCCTGCGTTGAAAAAAACTGTTTTCATGCAAAATTCGAATTTTTGTTGTTGCTCCATTTCAAAGGCCAGTCGTTTGGGATTCTAAAACTGCTTTACTTTCATTCGTACGATCATTGTATGAGAAGTTATGGCCAATTTAATAAACTGAAAGCTATATTAAGACCGAAAGTAGCATCTTTTAAATGCATTTTCTAGAAAACTCATTTTTCAGCTACTTTTGTAAACGAGAAAGCTCATCATTTAAAGTTTTCAATATATTTCCAAGAAAGTTTACAATAGTGTTTTACATATTACTATGTTTTCAACTAAAAGCTAAGCTACAGTGTTAATTTAATAATGCTACAGGTAGCTGCACTTATAAAAAGGTAATTAAAAAAAGAAAACGGTGTTTTTTTTTTACCTTTTTTGGTATATTTCAGCAATTTTTGGAAATATTGTAAAACTTTTAGGAAATTTTAAAAAATATATTTTGAATTGAATGGAGTCTAGGGTCTCTGGCTTAAACACAAAATTGTGCAAAAAATTTATAAAAAAATCCCTTTTATTATAAAACTTTATGAAATTTTTACCAAAATTATTTGATTTCATGATTTTACATCAAATTTGAACTAAAAATATATGTATTTAATCAGTACTGTATATTTTTGAAAAAAGTGCTCCGAACGTAGGCAATCCCCTTAAAAGCTAGGGTAAGTTTTATCAAAAGAGTTTAACTGAGGGATAAGCTAGTGTAGATAGTTGTTTGATGTGAAAAATGCCGGACCGTAATAAATATTAACGCAGTAAATAAATGCATAAGTCTTTCAGTGTATTTCAGATGGGCAACACAAAGGTTTTATTATATATTTTGTATAGGTAAATGGATAATTCTGAAAACAAGATTTTTCCCAGATCGTTTTTAGAATCCCTATGCTATCTTTTCATCCCTCTTCTGTATCTTGATACTACAAGTGTTCTGTATGAAATATACATTATACATACAGGTATACATAATTTTTTATTTATACGTGTTATAAATACTATAATATCAATAAACAGCATACAAAGTGATTAAGAGAGTTACAGACCTTGGAAACGAAACTTGAGTGACGAGCATTTTACTAGCAAAATGTTGAAAAGTATCCCTAAACTTCAAAATGCTCTATTTACCGGGTGAAGATAAATTAGCATAACTATATACATTTTAGAAGGAAATTTTTTGCTCTACAACTTTTTCTATCACGAGTTTTCTGCAAAATGGAAGGGGAAAGAGTTAGAAGAGGAAGTTTGACGAGATACCTGAACCGCTATCACTATTTTTAAAAAATTTTCATATTCAACGGCTCATCTCGAAAACCGTAACAATTAGGTACAAACATGGATGTACCATTTGGAAGGGAATTTTATCAGCTTTAATTTTTAGGTTTGACAATTTTCTGTGCGACTCGCCGTATTCGAGATAAACGCCAAAAACTGAAAAAGTGACATTTGGACCCTCACCCCATCCCCCACGGCACCTGAAATTGAGGGGACTGTATTAGGCGTTGTTTAGGGGACCAACTCCTACACATTCCTGAAAAAATCTAAACCCCTTCATTTAATGCGAAATGAAAACCTAATTTGACTGGACTATTGGTGAACAACTGATCATTTGAAGTCTGTTTGGGTTTTGTCCTGAAAGCTACTGATTTTTTTAAGTAGTAAGTTCATTTTTCAACATTAGCGACAAGTGAACAGTTAAAAAATTAGATAACGCCATGGGTTGAGATATGAGGAAAAACTTCAGAGAAAATCTAGCAGTTAGAAGAATATCAGCTACAGGCTTTGACTTTAATATTAATCCAACATATTTAATGAGGTCCTAAAATAATTACTTCATAAAACTGATATTTTTGTGAGGTTACAAACATGATTACAATTTTTTTACTGTATCAATACTGTTTTTTTTCCCGTCTGATAGCAGGTTGATAAAATGAAATTTTTTTAAACATCTTTGTCGAACTAATTACATGACAACAGCTTCCCTTGCTTGAATTATAAGAAAAATAAAGTTTTCAAAGTCATAAATAGCATGCTTTGCATTTATGCATTTAGATGCAGAAAGTACATCGAACAAGTGTTGTTTAACGAGTCACCAGAAAATATTTTTGGTCAAATTGCTTAGTCAGCATATTTGACAGGAGGAGTGCCTTGATCGATCCTCGCACTTCTTTCTCTAGCTAGAAGAAAAGATGACCCTAGTTCACAAGACAAACCATTTCAAGCAAGGGCATGACCTAATTGGCATTTATAGTAAGCAAACTAGTAAAGAAATAGTCATAGACAGGAACATGAAAATGACTATTTATCATTGAAATAGATTGAGACCTCGTGCTTCATAGAATTACAGAAATGTTTGTTGCCCAGTTACCAAACGAGATACAAAGCATACTGATGTGTCAGTTCATGTAATCAGGATAAAAAATGATAAATTTAACACTAGCATTGTTGTATTTTTCCTCTAAAGTATGCATTCAAAGGTCGAGACAAAATATTTATTTTATCATCATCGAAAAATATTTCATACACCAGTATTAAATAGATTACGCTTTTTTGAGCAGGAAAATTGTAATTGACAAGAATTCCTTGCGCTTGAGGTGAAAAAGCTTGGTGGGGAAATGCGAGTCTTTCCTTTGAATAGTTTTTAACCGTTTAGAATTCCTAATCTTACTATTCCTTATCTTACATAAAACACGGGTGTGATAAAGTCTCAGAAAAGAACCTAAAACTCCACGCATACTTTAAACACTTTTGGAAGGCTTGCACTAATTAGCTAGGGAAATTGGGTGTTCAACTTGTTAATCATACAATAGATTTAAGAGTGAATTTTTTTTAGCTCACAAAAATGCAAAATAAATGGTTATTGCAAAACATCATTCAGTGAAATAATTGATTATTAGCGAACCAAACATGGATGCTCTGTGCTTTTTTCTGACCTTTTCCCTTTTTTTCCTCGGTACTTCAGCACAATTTTTATGTGCTTTTTATAACACCGAGCAGGAATTTTTTAACAATCGATTACTAACCTTGTATCCATGAGATACATGGTAACTATTTTTGCTGACTGCAAGTCCATCCGTAGAGAGGGATGCTGCTTCCCCATCCTATCTTTCTAGCAGGAGGGGTGCTAGATGTCAGTTTAGTTTTCGTTCTTATAAAGTGAAGGTTATTGACATCACAAGCCTTTTATCTCTCAGATACGACGGCAGCAGATTCGTAAGTATTTTTGATCAATCTGATTTTTTGTTTTGTAGCTGTATTTTTGTGGATTGTTGTTGATTCCAAAATGTTTTATTCAACCAATTTGGAAATTTATGCAATGTTTTATTCAACCCCAACCGGCATAATTTGGAAATTTATGCTGGAAAGCAAACGGACGGGCCATACCAATTGAGCAACAAGAGCACGGACATAGTAGAAAGATTGATTACTCCCATTACTAACACCGGACGTAATGTCACTGCTGATAATTGGTTCAGTGATGTCTCTCTGCTCCAAACCTTATCAGAAAATTTTTCCGTAAATAAAAGGCAAAACAATGTATACCTCTAGTTATTTACCCCCCCCCCTTTTCCTTGAAATAATAGTGTAAAATTTGATAAATCATGGTTTTTATGCCATGTATCTCACAGATACGACGAAAGCAATGACGTAAGTTTTTTGAGGATAGTAATGGAGTGTTAAAAGCAAATTCAGTCAATGCCTTACTATCAGAGAGAATTACGTTTTTATATCTTCTTCCGTCTCGAAATCTAAAGCATCCAAATTCGTCGAAAACCAGATTTTGGATACTGGCGCGCAAAAAATCTATCTCCTTTAATGGTGAGCTTTAAACTGCAGCGAGTATTGTCTGATAGTTATTACAGTAGGGTGAAGATTGGGAGAAGATGGCTTTCTCTTGTAGTATTCAACGTTTCATCTAAATGCCTTTAGAATTTCACCCGGGCGTGAACTCATTTCTCCCTCGATCTGAGATGAAGATTGTTCTTAATGCAAAGGCATTCGGGTAAAAACGAGAGAAAGAGAAACCTTTCGGGTCAAACAGGCAAGGAAATGAATTTTTTTGGAACCATTGTGCCATATAGTTATAGGGCAGTGATTCCAAAACTTTGAAACCCCATGCAACATTTTATGAAAGCAACGCATCACAAATTTTCTAAGAGTTGGTTTTTAGTCAGTCATTAATAAACTTCGGTTATCAGCAGTTGATCTTTTTTCATCATAAAACTAGCGCATTTATATATTGATTTAAAAATACCAAACACTCATTAAAGAATTATACAGTCTCCTACGATTATGTATTTTTTTTTTTTTTTTTGTGGTAGTGAAACATTTTGTGAGTTTTTGCTACTATATGATAGGAAGGTCCAGTATTTGACACTTTGATTTTCCCAGCGAAACACTTTTCGCAAAAATCTGTTCAGATTAGATTTGGGATTATATGTCCTGCAGCTATGCATACGGAATGCGAAATGGTAATCTTTACTATTTATAGTGTGTAAACTTTCGGAAATTACCTTTATTAAGGCATGTCTGTTTCTTTTGTGTAATTTTTATATCTATTCATTTTATGCTTTTTAAAGAAATGCGCTTTTTTTTCATTAGGTTAAGTTTTGTGCGTAATATTTATTACGCAAGTTATTTACAGTTACCTAAACTTTGAACAAATGAAAAAAGAATTTACCCGAAAAATTGATGTTTTATTAAGGTGGCGATTGACTTGTAACGTATCTTTGTAATGTAACACTCGGGGCATTAGAGATGTACACATGTTTCTTCGCGAATGCTCGTTTTGAATGTTCGGCTCAAAAGGTGTTCCACTTAAGCCAGTTTAATACGACCTGCACTGACTTGTATTGTAACGATCGCAGGGATGCCCGAAAAAATCGACAGTCTAGTGGAGTACAATTGCTCAACTTGAGCGGCTCGTCGCTTGGTTTCAGGCACTGACTACCAAATGCTCGTGTTACATTACATTGCAACGCTTTTTTATAAGTCAGTCGCCGCTTTTATGCTCTGAACTGCAGTTTCGTTAGATAAATTTGTTGAGTTAAATGTATTATTTATCATTGTCGATATTTTTGTTTTAAGTTTTTACGACTGACTGACTGACTCTGCGTGTGCGTGTGTGTGTGTGTGTGTGTGTGTACACACACACACACACTCTAACACGGTTCGAAAATAGTGTAAAAGCCTCGTACATGGAATGTAATAAAAAAAAAACTATTGAAAGCGAACGTTATCGAATTCGAAATTAGGGAAAGCTCCGTGCAACATCTCAATAAACGTGATAAAACTTTTAAGTGAGAAAGGTGAGAAAGATGCCTCATTTGACATTTTTCATTCGAGTGCGTACGTACTATCAAATCTTCCTATATAATTTTCGTGAATTATTAATACTTAAGTACACTTTAAGACTTTAAGTGTCTCTTTTTTGGCTAAGTAAATTAAAAATTTTCAGGTAAGTAGTATTCGAGTAAGTGGTAAGTTAAAAAATTTACTCTACAAAGCATAAAGAAAGGATTAGCCGAACAGTTAGTCATATTCCTTAAATGAAGATCTCTCAAATGAAAGGAGCACACAGTTCAAAATAGAACTTCATAAGTGCTTAGCACCATAAAGGAAATTTATAAAGCTCTTTTGACTAAAAGCAACAATCTAAAATAACAAATGTTTTGCAAAAGGTAGAGCAGGGATCTGAAGATAACGCAGAAAATTGCTCAGAGAATAAGGATATCTTGCCAAAAAGAAAACGCCCTCGGTTAATAGTGCTTAGTAATGACGAATAAAACATTGTTTAATTCATATTAATATGTATTACTTAAGAAAATTTTAATAAATATATTTATCTTAATTATGAAAATATAATAGCTTGTTCTTTTAATTTTTGGAAACTAACCCCCCTTTTCGTACTAGTTCTTTGTTTCGTATAACACGGATTCGCATAACACGGCAAATTTTTAGAACATAACTCCCGTGTTATAAGGGGTTTACCTGTGTGTGTGTGTGTGTGTGTGTGTGTATATATATATATATATATATATATATATATATATATATATATATATATATATATATATATATATATATATATATATACACTCAAGAGCCAAAACATTATGACCACCTGTCAATAACGAGTTGGCCCACCTTTGGCGCGCAACACAGCTTCAACCCGCCTTGGCATGGATGCCACAAGTCCTTGGTAGATGGCCGGAGACAGATTGTACCAGATGTTTAAGCAACGGTCACGCAAATCCGAGATATTGCGAATTGGTGGTCTTTGAACTCTGAGCTGCCGTCCCATGACATCCCAAATGCGTTCTATCGGATTGAGATCCGGTGAGTTAGGTGGCCAGGACATTAAATGGAATTCAGCATCATGTTCCTGGAACCACTCCAACACAATTTTAGCCTTGTGACACGGGGATTTGTCCTGTTGGAACATTCCATTTCCAGCTGGAAAAACAGAGGCCATGTAAGGGTGCAACTGGTCCGCAATGATGTTCAGATACCCTGTAGCATTCATGGTCTGCTCTACCACAACCACGGGTCCCAGAGACGCCCAAGAGAACGTCCCCCAAAGCATAATACCGCCACCACCGGCCTGTGTATGACCTACTGTACATTGAGGGAGCAACAATTCGCCTGGAAGACGGCGTATCCTGACAGGGCCATCGGCGTGATGAATGACAAACCGTGATTCATCTGACCAAGCAACTCTCTGCCACTAATCCATGGACCAGTCGCGATGTTCCCGGGCCCAGCGCAGGCGTAGTTGGCGATGACGCTTGGTCAGCAAAGGCACACGAGTGGGACGTTTGCTGCGTAGCCCCATATCCAACAGTGTCCGCTGAACAGTGTGCTGCGATACTATTATACTTGGCCCTGCATTGTATTGGGCTGTCAGCTGAGCCACTGTCTGACTCCGGTTTTGCTTCACCATGCGAGACAGTATCCGACGACCTTTTTCTTTGATAGAGTGTGGACGTCCAACACCATGTCGTCTACTGCTGGTTTCACCGTCATTCATCCACTTTGCATAAGTACTAACAACTGTAGGTCGCGAACAACCCACGAGTCGTGCAGTTTCGGAAATAAACTTGTTCCGAGCCTTCGATCCATTACAATCTGCCCTCTATCAAAGTCGCTTAGATCCGCAGCCTTTCCCATCCCACACAGAAGTAAGTGAAAGAATGATTCTTCAGACTCTCCAGCAGCAGTTAAATACCACTTCCACCTGATCACGTGCCTTCCACGTCATCCAGGCGAATTCATTGCAAAATGTAGGGGTGGTCATAATGTTTTGGCTCTTGAGTGTATATAGTGAACTTTCTTTGGCGGGAATTTTAAATCGAACAATAGAACTTTGCTGTAGGCTCATCTGTTTACAATCCATAGTTCATATATGGATTTTTCGAGGGGGAGGCAGAGACCCTTTGTAGGCAGTTTAACTGGTATTTTGACTGTTACTGAGTTTATCCCATCTTAAGTCTTCATTAATCTAGACATTTCCGAAAAGTTTTCAACGAACGCTAAATATTTAAACAACCATTTGTATTATTGAAGCGCTTAGTCATAATTTTGTCTATCTCACCCTGAGTATGGATTCTGCTCTAGATTGTCAGACCTGGGCTTTTTCCGTGTATTCTTTTACGCCCGTCTGTGCTTTTTTTAAAATAACAATCTTATTTTTTTCTTCGGCAAAATTGAGAGATTAAAACGAACGCCCTTTTTTACTTTTTTCTAGTTAAAGAAAAAAAGTAATTAAAATTAAATTTATGCTTATTTTAAATGAAACCATTGTAACAAAAATTGTATAATTCGTCCCCTCTTGTTTAACCCACTTTTATAAGTTCGTATGAGATACGCTTGAATGCTGGAAGAAAATTAAGATATAGAATTTTTTTTTTTTTGGGGGGGGGGGGTGAGGCGGGCATGGACTAATACGATTCTTATCTATTGATCTGACAGATTGTAGTGGTAAGCGAAAAAAATTATCATAATAGCTTTGAATCCTCTGCGCATCCAAACACAACTGTTAACTATTCCATACAAAGCAACAGTGGAAGAGTGTGAGTTTGAGTGTCGTGGATAGCAGGGGTGTTTGTTGCTGTAGCTGGGAGTGGGGGCTAAATTTTATATCCTGGCCAGTTAAGCAATCGAGGATCAAACGATGGTCGTAGTAGTCGAACCCAGAGAACAACGTATTACAAATATATTAAAAAATTGATTTGCAATGAAAAGTTCATATTTCAACTCTGTATGTTATATCCATAAAATGCAATTAGGTTTTCAACCACACTCTAAAATCACTCTCTGACAAGCAAAGGATATTTGATATCAACCGTCCATAATATGTTTAAGCCTGTAAAGCTTTTCTTATGGAAGGTCTTTTTTCCTAAGGGCATTCATCCAAGCACACACCAACTTTTTCTTTGTGATTTATTATGGGCGTACCTATTAAGTGAACCAACACTACTCACTACGATGGGACAGTACAAGAACACTCATTGCGATCCCCAGGGTGCTGGCAATTTGTTGTGCAAAAGGCACAACAAATTTGCAAGTGATCCATTTGGCAACAATATGCTATAATTTTGTATATTGGATACCGATAGTTTCAAAAGCAAATACGCAGGGAAACTTAATTTTTTATTTTTTATACTCAGATTTTCATGTGTACTGTCTTACTGCGGTCGTAATATAAATTGGGATCCCTTTTATTTGTCATTAAATTCGTTGAAAATGTTCCTACAGTCATGTACTTAGGTCTATGTTTATCTGACATTTTAATTAATGACCACATGACTGTAGTACATTAATTTTCACCGGGGTGCAGCGAAATATAGACATGAAGCAGTAACATGAACTTAGTGTGTTATCAAAAGTAAGACAAACGCAATATCTCCATATTAAGTCTAGTTTTATCTATTTATAAGCATTGAAAAAATAAATTGGCAGCTGAAAAATATTCAGATAATAGAAACGCGGATTCAGACTCATAAGGGAAAAAAGATTGGAACACGTGATCGTAAGATCACTTATATGCAAAGACTAGCTGAATACCCGTGCTTCGTTCGCTACGTAGTACATTCAAATTAAAAACAACGGTCAATGTATGCAATTAATGCAAAAAAAATATTTATAAAAAATAGTAATGGATATTTTTATAGAAAAAATAATATAGAAGAAAATATTCAGATTAAATCAATAGAACATACTAAAGAATATAGTACAGTAAATATAGTACAGTTTGAGGAACATTTCTTTTACTGTATTTTAATATTTTTTTTGGATAATGTCCAATCGTCTACCGCATTAGAAAGAAAAAAATTTTTTTTGTCAATTTGTTCCGTTATGCACGTTACGCAAAATTAGTTTAAAGTATCACAAAAAGAAAAGAAACCACGTGATCAGCATTTAATAAATTCAATTCTAAAAACTAATCATTTTAAAAATTCCCCACAAATCAGAAAATGAAGGTAAAGATTAAAAAAAGATTTCATTTTAAAGGAATTTTAATGATCTTTCTCGTGATATAAATTTTATAACCCTCAGATTATTATTTTAAATGCAAACTTAAAAGAATGTAAAAAAACAGCTTAAAAATTTAATTTAAAAAAAATCTTAAGAATTTTTCAAAATTCTTACTTAGTGCACCCCTACACTATAAGAATCACCATGCAAAATTTCGACACTATAGGTCCAGCTGTTTGGTCTGTGCGTTGTATGTCAGTCACTCACGGTACTATTTTATACATATAGATAACCATATCCAACGTACGAAGATGCCAAGACCCTGACTTTTGCCCTTGGGTTGAGCTCTTCTAGCATGGCATGTTGATGAGCCCATAACAAGGGCAAGACATAGTCCCATGCCCTCAGCTAAGTATGCAGGAGATATATATCATTACGTTAATTCTCCGCAATGTAGTGGGATTGTTGATGGATTTAAATTAATTTGGAATGTTGAGTTTTGTATGTTACTAGAAAATTATCACCTCCCCCCCACACACACACACGCACGCACACACACACGCGCACACACACACACACACGAATCATGAAACCGATTTCTATCCCATTCATGATGTCATTTGTAAATGCTGATGAAAATAGTTTCACTTCGGTTTATTTACTCTCGTTTCAGGAAACCTACTCCCAGTGTATCCGGATGTTCGTTTTTAGTGCTTTCTTTTTCACTCAAGGTGTTTGCGGTTTGGCTTCATTCTTATTTTGGCACCATTTAATTTTTACGCCTCCTGTTTTCAATGTTACCAATGTTAATCCCCAACGTACAACTTCCTATGCTTTTCTTGAATTGGATAATGCGATTTTGTACGTAAAAGTAAAATCAGAATCTTGCCCAACTAATTTAGAGAGGACGCTTTCCAAAACTCTGAAATATGCAGTAATTTTTTAAATTAGTTGTAAACTGTTGAGACTGAAGGATAGGCATTTATGTGTTGAATTTATTTTAAAACTTTGAAGAGACTAGTATACTAAGTTTGGAATATTTTATTGCTTCCAAAGACAATAGAATTAAATAATTTGGTCAACTTGTTTTGGAGTGTTCTAAAATGTTAGCTGGTAAGGTGTAAGAAGTGAGTTCCCATGCTGCGTTTCATGTCATCTAAAAGTGTATATTCCTCAATTTTAAATGATTTCCCCACTACTATTAAGCCATGGGAAAAAAATATTTCACACTCTCTTAAATTTTGTAACGCACTACATTCATTACTATGAATAGATTAGAAATGCCACTACACAGAATTTGATTTGCCCTTTCTAGAAGCACAGAGATATAAGCTCTGCAGACACCAAAATCGAATTTGGTTCCCCGATCGAAATAGCTTCATTTACTAACTTAAACATAAGATTAATATTTGTCGAAGTTCACGTAAGAATCGCAATACGAACATGCTTCAAACATGCTGTGAAATGACTTTATTTGAATAGTTTGTATTCGTATGCACTATTCGAATTTCGAACGGCATTCTCATCAGGAGAGTCCTTCAGGGTATATGATTCTGTGCGTTTTTCTCTAAGTTCTCAGTTCTTCTACCTCACTGTGCTACCCATCAGGTATTGGATCAGATTTGAAATTTGTTTTTAATAGTCTTTCGGTATCGGTTTTAAGCTGTAGGTTCGTGTCTCCAGACCACGAGTGGCTACAGATACCTGCAGTGTTAAAAAAAATTCAGCCCAACCAACCAAACTTTTTACTGCAATATTGTTTAATTTATGGTTTGGTTTCTTGAACCTTTTATCATTTTTGGCCGAGTAAATCTAACCGCGTAGCTGATAACCAATCGACATAATTATTAGAATTCCGGAGGTTAGGTTCACTAACCTCATGGCCAGCATTGCCGCCCATGGAAAAATACAGTGCAACCCTTACGGAAATGAACGCCGGTGGAAATCCACAATAGTCGTGAGTTACCAGTCGTAGGAAGTGGGATATTGTGTCAACAGCTTGGAGCAAGGGGGAAAAACAAACCTTCCAAAAAAAGGAAAAGTCGACCACAGATAATCCATCAATTCACAGATTAGCCGCATGTACATCGAATAACCGTCAAATGGGTCACCAACCTTTTCCTTCCTTCCTTTCCATAAGTGACAGTGACCGCGAAGAATGTCCCTGAGGTTAGGGATGTTCCTTCTCCAGGTCCTCAAGGGAAACGCCTTTATTTTGATGTCTACGAGATGAGATCATGGCCCTTTTCGTCTTCTGTATGTAAACATGACTTGATTTCCACCTAGCAAAGATGTTCCTTGCACAGATCCGTTTCCATATGTATTTTGTTTGTGTCATTTGAATATGGAATGCCTGATTTAGTCTGGTTGACGAACATTAATTGATCTTGGCTCTACACACCTCTTACATCCTTTTTTTTTCTTGGCAGGTTACTTAAAATACCAGATGCATCTTAAGATAAATAACTGCAAGATAGCAGCATATATATCATTGTAGGATAACCGTAAAAAGTATTGCTATAACAGCAAACAATTGTTTCGAAGTTTATTCATAACAGGTACGACTTTACCATCATTTTGATAACGTTTGAATGCAAAATAGGGAGGAACCTCTTGATTAAGTTTCTAGATGGTTTTGGCATTAAGAAATCTGTTTCTCTAGATATTGATTCCCATTCAACAGATAATCTAAGAAAATGCTATGCTACTTCCCATTTCTCTGATAAATCAAAATATCTGCCGGTGATTTTATAAGACGTTTATGTCAGTTGTTTCTATGTTATAGCATAAATTTACCAAATATTTCAAAGTATTCTGCTAATAACTTAGCTAGATTTACTAGGTAATATTGATACCACTTTTCAAATGTTTAAGATGAAACCGGCATACCACTTTGCCAATATTTCTACAATGTTTCTGTTGCAAAATTTGCTGTATCCAGAAGCGTAACTACCAGGAAAGCCTTGTACGGTTTTTTTCAGGTGAATTAAAACACCACGCTAATGTAAAGCTTATAATTAATACCGACGAATTCATAACCGTCACGAAGAGGTGGAATATCCGGGTAAATATGAAATCATATAAAAAACCTTCTACCCTAATAACTTCTATGATTTAGTGATCCTTCTATTCAATATTTACATGAACAATTACTTTTTCATGCATTTTTTCAAATATTACAGTTGACTCCTGTCTATTGAAGAATTTTTGCAGGAAGAAATTGCTCTTTTTTCTGCTTTTTCCTCTACAACCAATGAGTCAGTCATTTTATCAACATTAAACTTTAAATGTGGCTTCGCAGGTAGTTTTTTTCCAGACCGCGAGGTGAGCGGAGAGGTGCGGGAAAGGTTGATACCCACATCGTTAAGCGAATGTAGGTCACGGGGTTCTTCCCTTTTTTTTTCCCCGAGGCCCCCGCCCACCGGATGGCAGCATTGCCGAGGGTGGCTGCAAAAGACATCTTTCTCGAAGTTGGGTGTGTGACAATTTTTGCCTCCCAGATTCCGGGTCACCTATTGCTGCATGTACTTTCGGCGAACAATATAGCGAATGTCAATATCAGACACCGAGTCAGTTCTGTTAGGGTACACAACAGTTTATTAGCATATGCGAGTGTTTTCGTAGAAAGTCCGTGTTTGATGAGTAGGATCCTTTGATAAGGGTGTCGGCTATAACGTGCTCCTTGCATTCGTTATGATTGCGACCTTGGATTTTAGGTTATGGAAAGGAAACAGCAATATGTTTGCCAACATGAGTTGCAGTTTGCCGAAACGAAGGAGAAAAGAAATGTAATCATTAAACGTTGAGAATTTTCAAAGATTCAGAAATATACATGCCCCAAAATTAGCGAGTTTCCTCTTGACAGTTAAGATGTGGTTTGGGAAAAACTCGAGTTAATTTATCTATCCTGAGCAGGAGTTAAAATTTTTGGCCAGTAAGAGGAGTACCCTAATGAGGATCAAATGAGAGTCAGAAAAAGACTTGACATTATTGGGTTGAAGTTTCGACGTTATTTTCTTCCTAATACTTGGAAATGTAGGATTCTCAAAACTTGTTTCATCAACCTTAATTAACATTTTATTTTCAACACTTATTCATCTGATTGAGGAAAATAATTTATGAATACTTAATTGTTTGTGTGTACACTGGGGAATAAGAGCATGAACAAGCCCATTTAAAAGAAACGTTTTAAATAAAAATCCCCATAAAAAATAACTGTGGTAATCAGTTAACACCTAATTTTCCTTTCTATTACTGTTCAATGTAAAATCAATATTTTATAATTTAAAGTATAGATTTTACTTTAATTCATGATTTTTTTTTTTGTGTCTAGCTTTATTCAATATCATCCATTTGTTATTTCTACATTTTGCATATTCTTGTCCATTTTGTATTCGTCATTTAATTTCTAATTTTACTTTCTATATGAAGGCCTTATTTTAATAGTGGTCCAACTCCACTTTAAAAAAAATGGAGTTAGCCTCACTTGCATGTTCATACAAGTCATTTTTATCTTATTTTTAAACTGGTACACCTCCAGTTTTATTTCTGCTGCCAACAGAGGGCATTGCAAATCAGACTTCAGCAGTCATTTCTCAGCACTTTAGGGCTCTGTATCTCAAAATGAACAAGACTGGAGTTGGACCACTATTCAAATAGGGTCTTCATATTGCCCTTTTTATTTAGTTTTCTCGGTTTCTCAGCTGATATGTTTGCTACACTTTACATCTTTGCTGTTGGGGTAGTAACATCTACTCCCAACATGCATATTTAGAGTTAAATTTTTACGTTAAATTTGGACGAAGGTCTTTTTAGCGCCTTTCTGTACTAATATTAGAAAAACCCAACAGTTATATTTAGTACATTATCTTTTGTAAATTCCAATAATTGTCATATAGCTGTAGGCCTTTAGAATTGAGATGCATTAACTTTACAAGCCTACTGCTGCACTAAGATTATTGAAATTTGCAAAGGCCAGCGTGGTTCTTTATATTACGGTAGTTTGAGAATTTTAATGTAGAAAGGGAATAAAGACCTTTTGATAGTATGGTGTAAACTACTTTAAATATCCTTTATAATATACAAATTATTGTACAACTCATGTTCGATAATGTTTTTAATTCTTGAAAACGGGTACAGAAAAAGTGTATTGAATGTGCTATGCCTATATTATGCCTTGAAATATTGTACAGATATTTCGGTATGAAGATGCAACGCTTCACTATATTCATCTTATAATATAGCAAGTAAAATTATAAATAAGTGATGAATGCAAATTTGACAAGAATATGAAAAATGTAAAAAGACCAAATAAAGGAAATTAATAAAGTAAGATAAAAAAATCATGAATAAAAGTAAAATCAATGTATATTAAATCATGTATGAAAGATATATTTTACACTAAACAGTAATTAAAATGAAATAGAAACTGAAAATTAAGTATTAATTGATAACTGTACTTAATTTTTATGTTCACTTTTATTTAAAACATTCTTTTAATGGGCTTGTTCATGCACTATTGTACTGCCATACTCAAACAGAATTGAACACTTCTCAATTGTTTCTGTCAATCAGATAATAAGTGTTAAAAATAAAATATTAAGGTAGATGAAGCAAGTTTTCAGAATACTAATTTCTAATTCTTCGACATACAGCAACGTCGAAACCTTTATCCTTTCCCTGACACTCAATTGCGGCTACTCCGCTGCCTGGACAAAAATTTAAAACTCCTGCTTAGGATAGATGAATTAACTCGAGTATGTCATGAATAAGCTTACTTGATTCCTTTCAATACTTTTTTTTTATCATCTGAGAGCAGAGAAGGATTGGTGTCTTTTACTGAGAGTTTTTGACTTTATAAACTACTTAATACTTTTAAAATGTTGCTTTCTTGTAATAAAATGTAACATTTCCTGTTTCAACTTCATGAGTTTTAAGTTTTATTTTCCCTTTTAAGCAATTATTAATTGGGATGATGAAGGTAATATATGACTAGGCAGTAGTGAATAGGCTGGGATCTAATGCCTCCCTCCCCCACTAAAAAAATTGTGGAAAAATGCCTGAAGCATTGGTTAAATAAATGAAGGTTTAGAAACTCTCATCCTTTTGTTTGATGCATCGTTTTATCCCAGCTGATATCCCGAAATATTTAAAACCTGAAACACTGTCACCTGTGGCGATTAACTTGATTTACTCGTATTGACACTTATTCAACAAAAAGTTACAAAGCCTTAAAAGTTATCCGGATGTGTTTCCTATGTATCATTTCAAAAGTAGGTTGCTTATATGGTAGTCAATATACAGAAAAAAGGATATGGGATAAAAATGCGGCATTCGTTAGAACAGATGTAATAGCAGCATAAATCCCTCATTCCCCTATTAATTAGCACATGCTTCACGAGGCATTCTCCATTAACGGAGGTATAGACTTATTGCAAAGTCTGGATGGACAAAACAATGATGCGTTCAGAAATGGAATTCTCGTTAGACCATCTTTCCGGCAATTAATTTTTGTTTACGTTTTCTCCATACTGATGAATCACTCTGAAAACACCACTGACATAGTTTTGAACAAGTGTTTTGACTCGTTTCCGTTTACGAATGCTTTGTTTACAATCGTCATGGTCAAAAAGTTTGACCAGATCCAGAAATGACATCTCGGTTTCGAACTAGTCAGTGGTACCAAATATAAGAGAAACACTTTAATAAGTAAGGTTTGGCAATACTATTTATATACAATAGAATCGTAATGTTTTAAGTTCATCAATAGCAGGTTTTGCATAACTGTTTGTTGTGAAAGAATAGAGGATTAGTATCTTATTAGGGGAAAAAATTTTGATTATACATTTTTAAAAAAGGGATAGATATTTTTTAATTGTAATTTTGCTAAAAATACTCTGGGTTCAAAAAATATAGTTTAAAAAATAAAGAGATTTAGTTCCGCTACTATCGGGAAGATTTTTTTCGGGTTGATATTATTAAACACAAGACGGGAATTAGATTTTTATCTTTAGTATTTTTAAAAAGAATCATCTGATTCATCTGGTGTCTCCTTGACCTATGTTTTAAGCCAATCCTTCGAGTAATTATTACAGCTGATTTTTTTTTTTAGTCTCATCGGCAAATATCCTGACTGAATTATTTTTTAACCTGTGCATTTCTACTAATTATAAAAGGGAATAACAGCTAGCTGTTCATGTTTCTGTTACACGACACATCCATCATTGCTTGTAATCGATTATCAGTAAATTTCTTATAATATAGGTAGGTTATAAAAATGGCGATCGCCCCCCCCCCCCCTCCATCTCATTCATACATGCCAGTGTAAAGAAACGAGTGGCTGTGTTATGAAACTTCCCTACTTCTGCACAATATTTGGAAGTTATGGAACAATTACTTGTTTCATGCGTCTTCTCCACTGATACCATTGTATGGTAGCGAGACTGTACTATGAAATTTCCTCGTTTCTACACAAAATAGGGAAGTAATGGAAGTTACCCTTTACCGTTTCACCGATTTCATTTTTGGATATCAAAATACATAAAAACGGTCTGAGATTTTCCCACAGCGAAATTTGCAGAAGTATTAAAGTACTAGGAAAAGTCACTAAAGGTAATTAAAAATAATAACTTAGTGATAATCAATTCAAATCTTTTTTTTCTCATCATAGTCTCCACCAATATTTATGGACATACCTAATCGTTTTCTCAGAGCCCCAATACCAGATCCATAGAATTCTTTGGGTTTCTGGCTCAGCTAAATTAGAACTTCATGTTGGACCATTTCATCATCTGCAAAGTGTTTGTAAGATCATTTTTAGTATCCTAACGAAGGTGAAGACATGTTTAACAGAATAATTACTGCCGATGAATCATGGGTTTATCACTTTCAACCTGAATCAAAACGTGCTTCAATGCAAAACTATCTTAGAGGCAAACACTTTACAGATGATGTTCAACATGAAATCCTGATGTGGCTGAGACAGCAACCCAAATAATTTTATTCAGCTGGTATTGGGGCACTGAGAAAACGATGGGATAAGGGAATAAATATTGGTGGAGATTATGCTGAGAAATAAAAATAGCATTGAAGTGATTATGCCTAAGTTATTTTTTAATTATATTTTGTGACTTTCTTAATGACTTACCCTCTAATTAATTTCTCGTACTCCTGATTTAGATATATCGAAGTGTATAGGAAAAAGCCTCTCTGTTCTGAAATATCTCTAAGAATAATGGGGAATTAACAGTTATTAATTTCGCTCATCTCATTCCTATTTATCGGAGAATATAGCTGCCTTCTGAAACTTCCCCATTTCTATTAAATATGGGGAAGAAATTGGGCAATTAAGCATTTGTTTCCGAGATCTTCCAGACAGTAAATAGAAACTCTGTTGACACTTGTCCTATTACTTCCCCATATGAATTGGATAACAGTTACTCCTATATTTTTTGCGCGTATTTCGCATTCGTAAGTATTCAAGCAAATCGCTTCCGACATTGAAACAGGTTCCTCGTAACTAGCTGGAGGAATGGCAGGATTCGTCAGCTTCAAATGGTTGGGTGTTTGTTATTATATGCATGTACCGCTCGAAGGGTCAGCGGGGAGATATAGACACGCGTCGTTATCTGTTGACATTCGAGGGCGAACGTGGCCGGAATGGGCCATTCTCTACTCATGAAAGTTTTGGGTCACTCGCAGGTTATTGGGGACGGTGCCGAGAATCGATGAGGTGTGAAAGTAACGAGTAAAAACAATAGACTGGGACTTAGCAGTTTCACGACTTTTCGATCTTTAAGACCGTTTCTGCTTAATTTCAATGGAGGTAGATATTTCATAATCAGAGACGAAGAGGATTTCGCGGATCTGAATATGTTGACGAAAGTAGTGAGCCTGATCGAAACACGCCCATCATCTATTCGCTTGACAGTGTGCTTGATTTTTAATAAAACTATTCAGAGGGACTACTGCATCAGTATCAGATGTACCATTAGGTGTGGTACTAATAACAAAAACTGCATTACTTCTCAAAAGTGTATTACAGAAGATTACTATTTCCTTTTCATGACCGCTGTAGTGTTAATTGTCTTTATTGTATATCTTTGACAGATAAAGCCAACAAGTCCACTGTCAGATGAAATATGAGCTACTCTAGTTCTCTAGAGTAACTGTCATTTATATATATATATATATATATATATATATATATATATATATATATATATATATATATATATATATATATATATATATATATAATAAAATTAAACAGGTATCCTTCCTCTTGAGCAGAACTTTTTTATAGGTTCGAAACTATAATCGATTTTTTGGGTGGTCATTACTTTTAATTTTACAAATAAGTAGTGAAGTTTACAACTTCTTAATATAAAACTTTTTAATATCCCCAATAAAATTCATTCCTTTTTTATTTTAAACTCTTTTCCTGTTATGCGCTTTCCACAGGTTTCGTATTTCCCCATGTAAATCAGTGACTTTATGGAACGTTACAGTAAATAGTTGGTTTCAATACACTCTGCAGAGAGGAGAATTGTCAAGAGATGAGCGTACATCTGAATATTTGACACTTAAATGTTCCTGTTCAACTTCCAAATATCTTGCTTATATGCGTATTCAATCGCTTTCGTTACGCATAATTAACTTGTTTAGGCTCTCAAAAAAGTTAGTGTCAATGTGATGGAAGACATGCCAAAGGATAATTTAGACTTCTCTATCGTGACAAGTATGAGCTGTTGGTTAGATTCCGATTCGCGTTGGAATGTTCCTACGTTCGACGAAAGTCAATTCAAGCTTACCATGTCTATAAGGTTATATCCTAAACTTGATATATGGCAGCAATTTTCAAACTTTTTCCAATAGTACAACTGCATACTTGGTTATTTTACTTTTTGCAACATTCGTATTCAATCTATATGCTTTGGGAATCCGTAATTCGTTTTCTGTAGTTATAAATAATTCATAATGCGCAATAACAACGTTAATTTATAAACTTTATTTGATTAAAATATTACAACGATGTTACACTGAACTTCCGATTATCCGTGGACAGATTATCCATGCATCACTGAAGAAAAAGCTTAGACACTGCCCGAATGGCATGGTTTAACATGGCTGATGAACAAAGGAATTATAACAGCTAATTAATATTGATTTCCTGATGAAAAACTGAAATTACAAAAATTATATTTATTACTTCTGAAATTACTACATGCATAAATTCATTTAAAAATGTTAGAACCGTTCTTTTCTTGTATACAAAGCTATTTTGGGATAATCCATATTTTCTGATTTACATCACATTTAGAAATTATAACTATGGATAATTGGCAGTTCAGTGAAAATAAGTTTTTATTAAATTCGAATTCTCAGTAGCAAAACTGATAAATAATAGGCACAATAAAATTATATGCACTAATATTTGATGGGCTATATTTTAGCATTTTATGACTTGCTGATATTTTATTGTCTAGTATTTGGGGGAATTATTTAAAATACGTTCTATAATTTTTTTCAATAGATTTTAGCCTCTGAATTTAGTATGATACTGCTCATTACTGTAATTTATGGTACCTCTGACCCGCCCTTATGTGACCTTGGGTGAAAATAATTGAAATGGAAGATCTACCTTTCCAGAGTATTTCAGTTTTTTTGTAGCTAAAGTATTCCTCTGAATAAAGAGAATCCATGATCGGGTTTCAAAATTGTCATGTTTTGAGTACATGGTACACTGAAACAAAAGAAATACTGTTTTAGGTATATTACAAAAACAGAAGTGCAACTAGAAAGGGGCGAAAGCATGTTTAAGATACAAAAGTGGGATACCCAAAACAGGCAGATTCGCTACCCAGATCCATTACACCCTACAAACACCGTAGCTTTCTTGGCCTGAAACAGCATTTAATTTTTACAGTGTAGGTAGGACATGGAATAGTGAGTACCTGCCTTTACCAATAAATGTTTAGAATTGCAGAAGCCATGCTGGTTACCCGTAGGATTCAAAGAAACACATGGGGTTTTACCTCCTTGGTTGTTAGAAAACACTTGATATTTCTCCAAACAAACCAAACAAGGCATATAGCCTTTATGTTGCGTTTCCGTAAACTTTTAAGAGGTTGGAAAGGGGTGAGGGATATAGTGTGTGAAATCTAACAGGTACAGTGAGTTGTGAATGTAGCTTCTGAGACGGACATTCCAACGCACTGTGAAAATTAAAATAATGCCGGGATGTAGCGACAGGGAAGATAAGAAGGAACTAGAGAAGCATCACCCATATCTTTGGGTAATTCCCGCCAGAGAAATCTCCAATTTCAGACTGTTTTGACTGATCACCACCATATGGTTAAGCGATGCCAAACATGAATTGTGAAAGAAACATCACCACCGCTGCCAAACAGGATTTGGGAAAGAAAATTACTGGAACGACTATATATTTGGGATGCAATATATATTACTGGAACGGGAATATATATCGCATCATGCGGACTTAAAAACTGTGAGGCATCTTCCGGAGCATCCTTCGAAGGGACATCCAAGCCTCCGATATCACCCTCTCCTCCCAGATTTTCCCTCTCTTCTCCACCAGAAGCAACAAGTGACAATGACTCGGCGATACCGTTCGAAGGGCGAGGGGAGTGAGAGAACGATAAAAAGAAAGAAGAAAAGAAAAAGAGAAGCAAAACCCCATCCTAATGGCTTCTCTGGAGAGGAGAGAAGTAGGTTAGTTGGTGAAGGCATCTTCCCGCTGCTCACTCGTCCATTGCAAGATGGCAGCTCTCCAGAAGTGGAACGGGTCAGCCCGGAATGGGAAAACGTTCCCAGGCCACTCCCACTCGCACCTCATGCGCGGTTCTCCGTTGCCCGTCCGCACAACTCGCGCGGAATTCGGACGGAGAGCATCGACGCGACTGATCCGAACCCGGGTAAAGAGAAAAAAAAGTGTGTTGCGCCTGGGGCGTAAGTTTCGGAAACGGATTGCTTCTCGCATCCTCCGGATTGCTTCTCGCATCCTCCGGATTGCTTTTCCTTCCTCCCACGCCCCACCGGACATGTGCGATATGATCGGATTTTGTGGATTATGCCAGAGAGGATTGGTTCTTGTGTAACTGCGACTGAAGCCACTAGACCAGGGCCCGAGTGAGTTTGTTTTTCTAAAATTCGAGATGTTTATTTAGTTGAATTTTTTTTCTCCCGTTTTCTTTCTGGACTTTGTTTTTTTTTGAGTAAGACTTATGTTACACTCTATCGAATATGCCGTTGCTATGTCTTCAGTATAATGCTAAGCCTTCAGTGAAATAGTATTTATGGTTTCGTTCCATAATTTTAATTAGGTTATCATTATAAATATTAATACTACAAGGAAATTATTATAAATATTAATACTACACTATTATTATATATATAATAGCCGTTGTCTCTGTATAACACTTCCGGGCTGTACTCATCTTTCAATTGAATCCCTCAGTAAACAAACGGCCGGTTAGGCTTAATTTCAATTTCAGATGTGGATCAGAATTTTTTCTTACCGAAAAACTAATAACTTCTCCATCAAATCACATTTGTTCAGCCTATTTTTCTATAAAGCATTCAGAACTAAAAAAATTGGATGCTTTTAGCTGTATATTTAACAGTTTTTAAAAATCTGTTTACTTTTGCGATGAATTCTGAAAGTAAACAAACTTGAATGTGGATGAATCAAGTAGCTCAAGTATTCATATCGCGTAGTGAGCTGTAAAAAACTGGATGGCAGTCTACTACTCCAATCGCATGAAAAACTGAATAAATAAAAAATAATGAAAGGGTTTGATTTTACAAGGTGTGGATTAAATGCAATATTGTTAGATAATTCGGGATATTTTTTAACTTTCATATACTTTTTCCATTATGACGTCATTAATTTTATGACGTCAAAATGACGGGTTACCTTCTAGTTATAAATATTAATACTTATAAATATTACTAGAAGGAAAATCTAAAAGAAGTTATCAGTTTAATTTTATTTTTCTACGCACCTCTCACATTAATAGAAAGTTTACTTTAGTATCTGAAATTGTATGAAAATACTTTCTGAAATATTTCAGAATTTGAATCAAAGGAATTGTTTAACATGATTTCAGGTGACCACCGTTACAAAGAATCGAAAACAATCTAACACACGAATTTAAGTTTGCACAGGTTACAGTAATGGGATAAATCAGGCTACTATTACCAGTATGCATTTCCAGATTGAGTATTTCTAGATTGACCTGATCTGGACAGTGGTCGAATGGACAGGACGCTAGTCTTCAGAATAACAGCTTGTGGGTTCAAATCACGAAGTGCGCGTGGGTGTTTATAGCCATTCAGTATTAGCTTTAAGGTGGTGCATCAGACGACTTCTGTCCCCAAGACTGTAGCTCTCTAGAACAACAGCCTAATCTCCATTGACTTGATTTTAACAGTTCTGATATTTAATAGTATAACGAATAGTAAAAAGAAACATTAAAATGTTAAATCTTGATTAGAGATGCGACATTAAATTTCTGACAACAAAACATCGATGTTCAATATTAAAACATTGATGCTAATAAAAAATCTCCCCAAAACCATCGATGTTTTTGAACTTGGATTTTTAAAAACTGATTTAGTAATCTCTAACATTAATATTTCTTCTGTAAGTCGTTTGGGAGGGGGGGGGGGTAATTTTACTCTCTGATTGGGCTAACACAAATGACAAACATTTGGTTGCTAGAATCGGCGCATATCACAGAATTTCCATTATGCATTTTATTACTTTTACCAGAAAGTTGAAGAAATTATTGCTACAAAAACAATTTATAGGACCAAAGCCATAAATAAATATCCGTGATGTTTTCTAATTTAAACTGGTTGAAAGGGAAAAGTTATTTTAAATATCAAGTCATATTTATTTGCAAGTTGGAGAATATTTTACTTTCAGGAGACTTAAATAATTTAGTATAAAAAAAAAAAAATTCTGCAGTTCATGACTGCAACATAAGACAAAAGGATTGGTTTCATATCAGAGTATAAGGCAATCATTTAAAAGAATTTTTGAGTTTGGTTCAACAGAGTTAAATATTAAAAAAATTAATAAGAACAATTTATTAACAAATGCTTTATCTTCAAATTGAATAATACATAAGAAAATTAAATACATTTGCACCAATTGTAGAACTGATGCAAAGCCAGCTTATGGGGGAAAACGGAACAAGCTTATTTTTCCTTTACTGTAAATAACAATTATTGGGCCTTATAATTATTCATTGGTTGTTGATTGCCATTTGTCTCGTTGCTAGGGAATTGTTCCCCCTTTTGTATTTGTCCTTTTTAGAATTCAGACTTACATTTACAGAGTGGGAATATTATGCTACGCGGTTAATTTTTTTTCTTTATTATGGTACTTTTTCATTGAAAAAAAATCAAGACAACGTAAAGCATCGATGTTTTAAAAAAAATCGGCTTCAATAAATTGATGTTTAGAACATTGATGTTTTATCAAAACATCGACATCGATGTCACATCCCTAATCTTGATATAAAGTCTCAGTGTTACTTTCTTTGAAGACTCGACATAAGTTGTACGGATGATTGTTTAATACAGTTGAGTGACCATTATCCGAATACCTGGTACCAAATGGCCTTTGGTTAAGGCTGCTCTGTACCAAAACTAATGGGTTCGCTCACCTCAATGTTAACCTACGGAAAAAATGTGCCTACAGATTGCCCACTTGGATCGAAAATTTTTTTTTAAAAATTGTACTTCTTAATTGAGAAAGAACTTTAACACCTTGGGGCATCTTTCGTTTTTTAAAAAAAATAGCAAAAAATATTTAAAAAATTAAATTATCTCTCTATTCTAAAAAAAGTAACTCCCGCTGCAGCTGTCAAAAGTTTGTCCCGCTATCTCCTCCGAAACCGCTGGGGGTATGGGGTCAAGAGCGATACCAATGTATGCAGATAAATGGGGGGACCAAAGTAAGACATGTCTCATCTTCGTCGGACTTTTAAGTTCTTTAAAATTATGTTTTGTGGGAAAATATTGACTTTTTCATCTTCAGATTACGATAACTCGCCAAAAATTATCGTAGAATTTTGATCCTTTTACAATCTAAGACTACAGACATTTCTCTTTCAAACTAGACCATTTGTTTTTTAGAAAAAAATTCTGGTATAGTGTTTTAAACGGTCCTAAATTCCTTTTGGTGAACTAAATTTATAAAATGAATCCTGATTCAAGATGCACT
The DNA here is from genome assembly GCA_907164885.2 of Dolomedes plantarius. Taxonomy (NCBI): domain Eukaryota; kingdom Metazoa; phylum Arthropoda; class Arachnida; order Araneae; family Dolomedidae; genus Dolomedes; species Dolomedes plantarius. The sequence continues at coordinate 169,453,841 of OU015496.1, read as the reverse complement.
AAGGTTCAAGCTATCTGAAAATGTCATTTTTGTTGGATTATCAGCATTTATGTAGGTGTAAATAGTAGACACATTTTCTCCATTGTTAACATTGAGGTGAGCGAATCCAATTAGGTTTAGTACAAAGCAGCCTTAAAAGAAATTAAGATATCTTGGTTACAGGACCAAGTATAGTGTTTTTCATAAAATATTTCTACACATATGAATGCTTTAACTACAATATTTTAAATAATTTTGATCATGGAATAAAGTTTCAAAAGATAAGGTGTCATGACGTTAGCCGTCTAAAGGGCAGTCATTCGGCATTAACATCGTCCCTGACTTTAAAGTCAAGCGTCACTCACTGGTAATAAATTTTTACTTAAACTCGCATTTCTTCTTTTAATTTAGTTTTTATATATATATATATATATATATATATATATATATATATATATATATATATATATATATATATATATATATATTAATAAATTATAAGTAAATAAGTTGGGAGTCACGATTATCCTCTCGTTCTGTCATGTCAGCGCAAATTTCGGGGTTCAGTTAATTGGTTAAGGAATGTTTCACTTATCCTTTTCATTGGGTATGTTACAAGTTTTAATTTAAAAAAAACTATGTATATATACACAACTTACACACTGTCTGTGTCTACTGTAACGTTGACAACTGATGTAAAAGAATAGTATTTTTTGGTTAAATTAGACAGTGAATGTTTTAAATGGGTTTGGATGAGGAACATCGAAATTGCTTTAAAAGACATCCAACTCTTCTGAATATAACTCTGAAATGCCATTCGATTTCAAATTAAAATGTTAAACACCTCGAGTAAATTTTAATCTTGCTTTTTAAGTTTAAAGAATTCAAGTTATTGCTTAAATTGCACAATTCAAGGCTAATTTTTGAAATCAAAAATAGCTCGTAGATCAGTTAAAAACCGATATTGCTATGATTTAGGTTTTTGTTATTTTTTAAAACTATTTCAGTATTTTTAGACTGAGGGCTATTCGACAGGCTTCGCTTCTATAATAAACTATAAAAAAGTTAGTTTACATCTTTGATTGATACAAAAAGCCTAACTGTATCAGGGTCGTTGAAAGTCTGCCCGGAGGAAAAAATCTAACCACTGGGCCCCAGAAACTTAGTCTTGGGAATCTTGCGTTTTCCTCCACTGACCCCAAATCTTGCTTCTTCATGTATGCTGTAAATGTTTCTTTATTCTCGGATCGTACTGAGACTAATGACTTTAATGAATTCTAAAATTTTGGAATTTTAAGCTTATAATGAATTAAAAGAAATGCAGTGTACCTTAGTCTAAAAATTATTGCATTAATTTAAATTTGGTAATAACTTAATTTTTGTTAATTTTACGGTGGCAAATTAAAAAAAATGCAAAGTGATATCTCAGAGGGTAGACATAGATAAAACGATTCTGCCTATTTAAGTGTCGCATGTTTTGATGCTCGTAAATTAAAATAGAAAATATAGCCTACTCCATCAAGAGAACAAATAACGAGTTGCAGCTTTGAACTTGACCATGTCCAGATTCAAAGGTCTAAGCCGTTTGATTCATGAGAGGAGTAACTGATGGATGAGATAATATGCAAATCTTATGTTTACATAACGGCCAATTATCAGATTCGTTCCATCATGTTGCCGGTCGCCGCTGCATTTATAACTTATACGTACTCTTTAATGCGTTTCACGTATGTTTTTGTCTTTTAGCGTGTCTGCCAGTTTCCGCAAAAATAAGGCGAGAAACGCCGATGGCGAAGCGAAAACTGACTTACCTGGGGTCACGGGGGTCACAGCTCATCCTCACGTGCTTGTGTTTCGATCTCGGCCGATGTCGAGCGCTGTGGTAGGTCGACGTACGCCGACGAGGCAGTTTAATTCCGAAACTTGCAGTTCCATGCCCTCATTAGAGCGCGAGTTTCTTCTTATCTAATGATGCCTCTTTCTTTATCCCGATGTTTGTAGTTTTTGAGCGCTTTCTGTTTTGCTTTTGCTCTCGTGGCGGTGTGAAATTTCGGAAAGGACCACGAAAGACTGTGCCAAAAATTAACTGAAGTGTTGTGCTCACTGAGAAACTGAAGGGGATATTAACGTACTGGGCGTTCCTTCACTACATATATTAATCTTTTTCCTTCGTTTTATTTCGGTTTTCTCCCTTTTCTCAGTTATTTTTCTAAGGAAATTACGTTACCTATTCCTTTAATTTGCTCACTATTGGTGACAGTATTCATTTGGCTTGTTGGAGATATGTCTATAAAGAATAGTATTTCTGTAAGAGATATATATTTCTTCTGAGCTTCTCTTTTGCAACTCCTCTGCCTCAGGGGGCATTCTAATTTTAATAAATTTCTAATTCTTTCTAATTTTTCGACCTTACTAACTTTTCTCCATGCCCAATGTGCATAAAGCCTCGAAATTAAAAAAAGTACGCTGAAAATGCAGGGGCATTAAATTTTTTCATAATTTACTTGCGTTTTCCAATGCTTTTACTTTTAAATTCATTATTTATACAATTTACATTATACTCAGGAGAAATACTTGAATAGTATGAGATTTTGCTTAAAAATTTTTAATTCTAAACATAAAGGATATTTAGTTTTTGATATCAGCTGAACGAATTCTTATATTTACATAATTATTTTTCACTTTTATACGGCGGAAAGGTTTAATAAGTACAAGATAAAAAGAACTTTTTATATACCATGTTTTTAAATTTCTGTTGAATCATATAAACTTGACAATTCTATGTATTAATAAATACGTTTTAAAATTTTTTTGATGAATTATCCCATCAACTTGAAAGAAAATGAAGTTAATTGGAAGTTAACTTGCGTTTGATTTTTCGTTCCCGTCCCGGCCGATAGATTGCTGCACCGGTCTACAAGACAAAATTAACTGAAAATGAATTCGATTTCTCCTTAAAGATGGCTAAAAGTATTAAAATAATGCATTGTCATCGTGTCCTGAGCTATTCTAAAAGTTTCAAATGTCTAGCTAGTCGGGAAGTTAGTTAAAAATCGATTGCAAGATTTGTACCGGACAAATACACACACAAACAAAGCGAGTTAATAAAAACATGGTAAAAAATAATCTTAACCATTTATACAAAATTTCCTCTATAAAATCTTAATCAAGTACCTAAAATACTGAAAATATTTTTCTGAGAAAGTTGCAAAATCACAATTTTATTGAAAACGTTTCATAGTTTTTCACTCAATGATATTAAAGTCAAACTAGTATTCGTAATTAAAACGCGTATTTATTTGACCTTAATCCTTGTATCCGTTACTATGTATTTAAAGATGAGGAAGAAGGCTTATTGAAAAAACATGCTATATTAAACCTCCTTGAGGCTAAGTTTAATACAAAGGCTTTCACAGGAAGCGATATATTGTTAAAGGTCAAATAAGGCTTGAACATGAGTACTTTTTTCCCCCGTAAATTTCTGTCCATCTCCCTTCAATATTCTAACTCATGCTGTGTGTACGAAGCGGTCTTTCATTTTCCAGTATTTACATGCATGTATCATCGGCTATATGGGCCTCACAATTGCTATCAAAATGAAAATCATTTTCGTTAATAAAATGGCAAATATGCATTTAAATAGTCGAGTATTTTTAACTGCAAAAGAAACTTTATAGGCATGCTCGTTACATCTTCAAGTTACATTTCGCGATAAATGTAGAATGTGGTGAATTGAATGCGTCAATATATCACAAATAAAATATTTTTAAATGTAGGTATTATAGACCCGGGTCCACTGGGGAAATTATTGGAACCGAAAAACCTGGTTCAATTGGCTGTAGAACTATGTATTCGAAAGTAGTAAATCTTATATTTAAAATGCATTTTAATGGGAATAAACAGTTTTACAATGCTTCACAATTTATTACTACCTAGATCTTTGGAACCATTTGTCTTAAGGGGACAATTAGATTTCCCAAATAAATATTTTGTGGAAGATAAGGACCCGTTTTTGAAACATTCTTCAAAAATGCTAGAAATTTTCAAAATGTTCCATGCGCATTGATTTCCCTCTGATTTCTTCCAAATGTCTCAGGATTGTTAATTGAAGCGTTTTTCCCAAAACTATGCATCTTTTTTTTAAACAACAAATATTTTTCAAATTTATAGATCGTTTAGTAAAGTGAAAATATGCGAAAACATAAAAAAATAACAGGCATATTAAAAATAATTATTTATGGCTTTGGATTCATACAAAAAAAAAATCGTTGCACAAGTATGTATATATATATATATGTATATATATGTATATATATATGTATATATATGTATATATATGTATATATATGTATATATATGTATATATATGTATATATATATATATTAAATTCGACGATCAATGTATACAATTTATTTAAAAAAATATATTTATAAAAAAATTGTAAGGGATATTTTTAGACAAAATAATCTAGAAGAAAATATTCATATTATATGCAATAAGACATACTAAAGAATATAGTACAGTTAATATAGCACAGTTTGAGAAACATATCTTTTACTGTATTTTATTATTTTTTTGGATAATGTCCAATCGTCTGCCGCATTAGCAAGGAAAAAAAAATTTTTTTTGTCTATTTAGTTGTTATGCACTTGACAATAAATTTATTTTAAGTATCAGAAAAGGAAATCACGTGATCAGCATTTAATAAATTAAATTCTAAAAATTAATCTTTAAAAATTCACCAAAAATCAGAAAATGGAGGTGAAGATTCGAAAAAGATTTCCTTTTAAAGGAATTTTTATGATCTTTCTTGTGATATAAATTTTATTACCCTCAAATTATTATTTTAAATGCAAACTTAAAAAAAGTTACTAAAACAGCTTAAAAATTTAATTAAAAAAAAATTAAGAATTTTTCAAAAATCTTTCTTAGTGCACCCCTACACTATAAGAAGAATCGCCATGCAAAATTTCAGCCCTTTAGGTCCAGCGGTTTGGTGTGTGCGTTGTATGTCAGCAGTCAATCAGTCAGTCAGTGAGTCAGTTGATTAGGAACTGTTATGTATGGTAAACTTATATTTTAAAATTGAAGGTTTTTAAATGATATGGAATGCGCATAGAGCATTTTGAAACTTTGGTTTGAAAAACAGGCATGTTTCTGACAAAAAAAAGTTTATTTTGAATTCTAATAGTATTCAATGTAATCAAAAAGAATGACATTCTGTATGTAAAGCTAAAAACTGAAAATTAAAAAATTTAAGGCTGAAGTTCCCTTGTCCCCTTAAGCGCATTCACAATATTAACTGCTAGATCCTTTTCAATTACCCCGGATGTCAATTCCCTCCTGCTGTCAAAAGGTATGACGTCGAGTATAATTTGCTTTAAAAGAAATTTTATTTATTGAAGTTATAAACAGCAAAAATAAATTGCATTTTATATTATTTAAATTATATACAATCTAATCTTCGGCTAATTTCTAATGTAGAGACAAACTGGAAATACAAAAATAAAATCTTCCCAGATAATTCAGTAATTTTTATTTTTTAGAACCCATTTCCTTAAATTAACTTAAATTAAAATAAATAAAAAATAAATATATTTTTACTTAATACACTAAAATTCATTACATTAAAAATAATTTTTACATTAATATTTAGGGCAAAATTATTATTCAAACCCTGGTAATACCCATTTCTAGAAAAATTTGAGAACCGAAATCCGGTTCTGAATTTTTAGTCCGGATCTTCAATCCCTAGTTAAATGTATCAAGCGTCAGCATGTGAAGAAATCTAAATAAGCTAGGTATATCCTCATAAAAAGATCCTCTGAAGGCAAAAAAAAGAGTGACAGACAAAAGGAATTTTTTTCTCTGGATAGAGACGTCACTCGCGAAAAAATGAAGAGTCTTAGTCCATTGTCGTATTTCTCTTTTTAATATTGAATTCTTAGGTGCAAGTTTCTCACCTTAACCGTGACACGCAAGCCTTTTCACAGGAGGCAATTAAGAAGAGCTTTCACAATGGACACTTTCACTTCCGCAGTTTTTTACTGTGCCGGCTTTCCCAGAAAGCGTTCATGCTGGAACGAGAGGCTGTCTAGAACGACCGGTCTCGAGTTCACTCTGGCCATACAGCGTCCTGAAAAGAGCACTCGTTACCACTGACCTTTGTCGTTATATATATATATATATAGAGAGAGAGAGACATGCTCGCGATGTTGAAATTCCGTGAGTTAAGCTGTGAGCTCATTTTGTGAGTGTGCTTGTTATAGAAGAATAGTTGTACCTCTCGTTCTTTACACGCGGATGATGATTATACTCTTCCAAGCCGGAGTTTCCGTTTTTAATTGTTTCTGCCATTTACCGAATCCGTTTAAGGTAGATATCCAGCCTGGAGTAACTTCGATATCAAATCCAATAGGTATACTGTTGATCAATTTGTCGAGGCTCTTCACCTCCATAGAATAGGTTTGCAGGAAAATTTCCCTAAGAAATCCTTTTATTCTTGTAGAGTTGCATGTGGTTAGTAGAGAGATAATAAACACGATTCAATTGTCTTGAAGTTGGATATAAACATGTAGACGTTTGTTGAGTTTCAAAATTTTACCCTATAGACGTTAGTGGAGTTTCAAATTTTGCCTTGTAAACGTTAGATATGATTAAGGTGTCACTTGGTAGAGGCTAGATGGGATTTAGATTTTAGCCTCCAGATGTTAGACTCGATATTTAGATTCTGAAAAAGAAACATTAGACTTGATTTTTGACCAAGAGACATCTATATTTTGTCCTTTAAACTAAAGATACTCAAATTTAATCCACTAAATATTATAAGGGATTCAAATTTTGTTTTGTTTCGAATGCCCCCTGGCTGGAAGTTCCAGACCAGGCCCGTATAGGCTTCGGGCTTGTTTGGGAAGTGTGAGGCTCCTGTTTTTTTATACATAGCACCACAAGGGTCGGAGTCCGTATTAGCTAGTTGCCACCTGAATTTTGACCGAGCAACCCCAGGGGGGACATCTGGGGGGGGGGGATCGCACCCTCTCCCACCTTATAGAGGGACTGTTTCTGAAACTCTGAAAGTTTAGCATGACATTTACGCTTGAGAAAAACTTCTTCCTTCGTAAAGTTTAAAAAATATGAAACAATAGGTTCTTTTAAATACAACCTATATATTCATTATTTAGTATGACGAATAGGTAATTGCATTATTCCCATAAAGAGTGTTGATGACATCCTTCTAATGCGAAAAATTTATCTGTGATTAATTTAATTCAAATATTGAATTAAAAAAATTATATTTCCTCTTTTCTTTCCCGCTTTGTTGGGATGGGGTAGAGGGACAATCAACTTCAACACCTAATTAAGAATACGAAATAAAACTTGCAAAGAAAAAACTGAAGTGCAGAAAAAGTACTGCGATAAATAAGAGTATCCTTTTTGAAAAAAAAAAGCGAATCTCATACACACACGCACACTAATCTAGAATAGACAATGTCTTTGTCTCAACACTTTAGTCTTTGTGATAATATATTTATTAGTTATGATTTGGATAATATTCCGGCATTTCCTTGCAACATTCATAAATTCGCAAAGGCCTACAAGAAGCCAATAAGAGATCTCAAGTACTGATTGAGAACTAAAATTAGTAGTTCATTTCGCCATTCCGACGTTCCCTAAATTGCACATTTAAACAATATTAGAGCGTAAAAGCTCTAATATTCGTTAAGAAATGGAAAGTTCTTCTAATATTTAGTTATACCTCTTTGGAAGGCTATTGCAGTGTTTCACTTTATGTGCCACGAATCGCTTGCTGAAAATGATTGTCTTACGGTTAGGACATTCATTTGAGTCTCCTGTTTGGTTTCACTTTCGGATTTGTATACTACAACGTGACTATCATTATGGCATATGAAACTGTGGACAGACCTCGCATGCTTTAATGTAAAACCTTACACAGTGTCACAGAAAGCCTTACAGAAACATGACTTATCGCATCCATGTTTTTTAGCATTTAAGTAATTTTTCAGCTTGTTAGAGTCGGTTTCTTTGCCATTTGAAAGAAGTTCTATTCTAAGAAACTTCCTTTTGGTGGTGCGATCAGAATAAGCATACGTCGTACATTATTTTGCAAGATTTGTTACCATGCATGAAGACTGAGATATAATTTTGTAGCCGAATTGTTCAACGCCTCTATAAACATTTATAGTGGACAAAAGTTGAATAGAAACCATTGTATGTGCAATTATATACTTTGAAAAACATAGTGATGTCTGTTTTTCTTACCTCATTTGCCTTCACATAAAACAGTTGCGTTTGAGAATAGTAATAGCAAAGTCTAAATATAACTGCTCATTGACCTCGGCTGGGATTTCACCGGCCCCTCCCTAGCCTCCCCCCCCCAAGGTATGTATACCCGACTAAATTTAACTTTCTGGCTGAAACGAAGCCTATACAGGAACAATCATCCGTATGCGGAAGCAATGTGTAATTCTCCACGTGTTGTTTTTTCCCATCCCTTCTCAGCATGGACGTATTTATTAAAGCCAGGTTTCTCCAACTGCTCATTGTCGGACACCGAGTGGAAACGAACTGGCCAGCGTCTTCCCATACCACGTCCGCCCCTTTCCGCTGATTTACAAACGTTCCCGTATTATTCTCGATCACGCTCGTGAGGTCCTCTTATTGAAAGTAATTTCCGTAATTTCTGCCGCTTGTGTGCTCGGAATGATTTCTGAAAGGAGCCATGTACGTTCGATTTCCGGTTCTTTTTTTTTTCTTTGGTTGAAGCAAGGTGCCCGTAATTACATGATCGTAGTTTGCGTTTTACGCTCAGACTCTTACGTTGGAGATCTAGATAAACTGTGGTGGATGGAAGTAAAGCAGCCGAGTCTGATTGTTTTTATTAATATTAGTTCTAACTACACCGTCACCAATTTCCTCCTTGGCGATACTGAAGGTAATAGGAATTATATGCTACAAGGAAATTCTTTGACAAATGTATGGGTATTGTGTTAAATCCATACCACATTAGGGTAGCTGTTATTCTCCGGACATTTAAGAATTATACAGGTGGTCATTCATTGACCATTAAATATTGGTTGGCCAAATAAATATTTTGTCTCTGCACTTTGACTAAATGTTCTAAATATAAGCAATTCCGCGTTAAGTAAAGGTTAGATTTTAATAAAGGAAAACCTTTTACTGATAATTTAAAGACTAAAAAATTCTTGTGTAGCGTCTTTGGGACATAGATAAACATGTTACTTTTGGCGACTGTCCATAATTTCATCTGTGCCTCCAGACTCTCGAAAATGTTATTTTCCAATATAAAAGACTTCAGAGTCAAAAGCTGTTTAATTTTTATAAAATCATTTTAGAAATGATATTTTTAATGACTTTATAATGTGCTTTAACGTACTTTTCTCTTTTGTTCGTTTTTACTGTATAAACTAAGCCAATCATCATTCTCTCGTGACCGTAAAATTATACTGTAAATTCATCAACCTTTTTATTTAAATTGAGCTATGCAAAGCATAATTTTTTGTCGCGTTTTTACCTCGAAGGGTTCAGGCAATTTTACCAGAATGTGCCGTTTTCTGTCTTAAATCATCCACCCCAAAAACCTTGTGCCTCTTTTACTTTCAAACATGTACCGTAAAAAAAGCGTTTATATTCCACGCTACATATTTTAACCTATCTTTTGAGAGTCTAATATATAATGGGAAAAGAGAAAGGAACCTTAACAAATGTGTGGTCTGTATTCCTAGAAACAGTACATTTTCGTCTGTTTCTTACCTATTTTTCGAGTAATATCTGGCAGTTAGGCCAAGAGAAAGTATGCTACTTGTTTTTTTTCTCCTAAAGGAAAAATCATTTCCGCCATTATAATAAATTGACCGTTAAAAAAATACTATACAAGAACGAAGAAAGTTTTGTTACTAGCTATTTAGAGGGTAAGTAGCCTATCACTTGGAAAACTAGCCTCATCGATGAGTTTTTTAGAATCCATTAAAAAAGTTTCTTGGAATTTACGATTTCATTAGGGAACAAATATGTATATTACTCGTATTTACAATGCTTAAAAGGTATAAGCGCTCAGACCTAAATGGACACTTATACAAATCGACAGTTCATTAAGGGGACTCACTACCCTTAAATCTTTAAAACATTCGATTTTTTGTAAAAAATATATTAAAGCCTGATCATTTCTGAACAAAATAAAGCAAACCTCATGAAAATATTCTGCTTAGTTCCGGAGATATTGATATTCTAAATATTTAATTACTGATCAAGTTTATGGTAAGAAAAATTTTACTCATTTTTCTCAAAATGTAATTTTTTATCATTCCGCAACTTATATCTCAAAAACTATGAAACATAGTTCCATGAAATTTTTATTACTGCATAATGTTATTTTATTGCGTCTGAACTAATATTATTGCAATCACTGCACATTTTGTTATTTTTTCAGGGGTAAATTAATGCTTGTTAAATGCAGGGTAAATTAATAATTGTTTTAATGTTGAATGTTTTATGTTCAATTGTATTTTGAATTATTTACTTTAAATATAAAACAGGAATTATACATTTAAGTGTAAAATTAATTTCATAGTTCTGCGCGCAAGCCAGTATACAATAAAAATGCTTAAAAAACAAGGTATATCTAAAGCATTCAAAAAAATTATTTTAAATTATTTTGTTTGTTGAAATTTTGTTTATTAAAATAAATATATCAATTGGTCATATACATAAAATTTGGAAAAATTGGGAGAAAATTGAAATAGTTACAAAGAGTCAAAGTATGAAAATATGCCTTATTTCCTCGACTTAAGAGTCGTGAGTACCCTTAACACATCTAAAGGGAAAACCTCTAAACTAATATTAGCTCCCAATTGTGACAGATGGTGCACAATATTAAAAACACTAAAATAGCAAAATCAAGGATTGCAATACTTGTCAACAACTCCTCTGTATTACAGATGGTAAAATGTTTTCACGATTTAATATGTATTGCATATGTATTGCATATATATATATATATATATATATATATATAAAATATGTGTGTGTGTGTGAGTGAGAGAGATTGATTGATTGATTCCTGGTAGCACTTACTATGTGCAATGAACCTATCTCTAGATATCCAATTCCAAAAAGGATGGTTTAAAGCTAGTAGTGAATTTTTATTTATTAATATTTGTTCATCTTTTTTAGTATTTTCATTACGTGTATATTTTTTAAAACAATCTATAAGCACGACATTTCATCAGTGACATTTCAAGGAACCGTGAAAGATTGATTAAAAAGGATTGTCTAGCCAAAAGATTTTAGCTACTTTGCGATGTTTTCAATCAAATGACTGGAAGCCTTATCCCGGAAGTTTTTCTGTTTCGGAAGTTCCGTGGATAAAATGATATTTGCTTAAATATAGGTTTTTTTAAAAAATTGTAAAACTTATTTAAACATTTTTTCGACCTTTCTTATTTTGATCATTATACGAGAAACGGCAATAGTTCATGTCTGTTTGAACTTTTTTGAATCAAGTTTCGTAAGATTTCCTCCTCTTTTGAAACAGATAGGTCAATATTTTCTTTGTTGTCACAATCGTTTAAAGCAGTTATGACTCTTGAGTTAGGAAATTTATTTCTTCTCTCATTAACTAAGTAGTTTTTGTTTAAAAAAAATCTGCATCATGAATTTGGTATACTCATTAGTAAAAAAGTAATTTAGAGAACGTCATGTTTTGGTTTTTAGAGATTAAAATCTTCGTCTTTAAGATTTATTTAAAGTTTTATTTCGTATTTATTGAAATATTTTTGGTATTTTAAAATCCATGACCTCCATTAAAAAAAAAAAATTCTCAAACGCGCTTTCCTTTACTGAAATTCCTCAGCTTTATACCAGAAAGTAGCAATTTGTAGCTTTATCATTAGTTATTTTTATCGTTAATCTCTCATTTTGTATTTAGAAATACTATTTATGTGACTTTTTTAAAGGTTAAAGTACAGAACACAAATTTCTAATCTGATAGAAAAGAATGTATTACTTGTTCACGGAAGCTGTTTAAAGTAGCTATAGTATAAATTACTTCAGATAAGAGGCTTTCATATAATGATCGATGCTTTGAGCTGAAAAATGCTAACTCGCCCTCTGTTACTCATGTATTATATAAAATGAGACTGTTTGCTGTTGCACAAGTTAGTAGTTTTGGGGAATATCTAAAGTTTATTTGATAACTGTTGAAGTTTTTAAAATGATTGTTTTGTTGTTACACGGAAGAGGAACTGTTACTGACGAGAATATTCACTTCCTCAGAACTGTCAAAATATTGTTAAATGAACAGCGTAATGTTTGGTCTTTTGCCAACGTTAAAATCGGTGACAGATATTGCAGTTCCCATTCAAATATACAGGGCCTGTCCAGAAAGTAATGAGACTGATTCCATACAATTCGTTTATTTGAAGATAATTTTACAGACGCTTAATAGTCTTCAAAATAGTCTTTTCCTGTATTAATACACCGTTGCAAATGACTCTTCCATCCATCGATGCCCGCCTGGAAGTCTTCAACTGGAATGCTGTTCAGAACGCGCGTTACGTTTTTCTGCAAGTTCTCCAGATTGTCAAAACGATGACCTTTTCAGATTGATTTTAACAGAGGGAACCGAAAAAAGTTCAGCGGGGACAAATCGGGCTGTACGGTGGACTGGCGCATTATCGGGGTGCAGAATCCAATTGTTTGTGAGCTCCGGGTGGACGCGCGCAATTCGATTCCTCAACCTTTGAAGCACTTCTTTGTAAAAATCTGGTAAAATTATCTTCAAATACACGAATTATATGGAATCAGTCTCATTACTTTCTAGACAGACCCTGTAGCTTAGCCTCGCTGTATCCGTTATCCCCATAGCAAGAATAACGAAAATGCTTTTTGAATTGGAAGATGGCCGAAAGATTTGCCCTGACTAGCCCCCGGTAGTAGAGAGTTAAGTCTATGGGGTTGAATTCTGTTGTTGGCATAGATGTTTGTTGTAGAGCGGAATGTGCTCTAAGCTGTAAGGGGCTGTTCACATTGCATTCGTCAGGGTAAGCCGTATTGAAATATATTTAACCAATTACAAACCTCCAAACGATTAGCCACGAAATTGTTAAGGTCTGTTATTGGTTTAAAATATGTCAATGCGAGTAACGCTAAAGCTGACAGATTCTATGTGAACAGGCCCCGAGTCTTGGTTCTTTTGATCTTCGTGTAAGGAAAGACAAACGAGACTATTTTAAGGGGTCAGGGGTACAAAATTTCTAAAAATGATAATTTTATTGGTGTAAAACATACTTTACTTATTTTAGCATTATATAACACAAACAGCATGTTTCTACAATGATTCCGAGATTATATTTTGTGTTGTATTGTCCATGCGTGCCGTCTGTACTTTGCTTTTTTACGGCATTTCTCAAAGATCGTCATCTTTAAGAGGATATAAAATCGATAACAAATTATATCTATGAAATGTTGTGACGCTTTCATTGATTCTGTTTCACTTATATTGTGTTCAAATGTTTATTCAAAGTAATCATCACGAAGATATTTCTTCCGAAGCAAAAATATTTCTTAAAAGGCGAGTAAATTTTTTAAAAGTGGTTAAAAGTTTATAAACAATTTTCATAAAGCCCGTAGACTTATTTTGAAATTCTGGCCCGGTATTGAAGTGGAAAATTATTCAAATGCAACTATTTAAATAATTATGCCAAAAACTTGATATTTTGTTTCAAGAAATAAGAACTCTGAATATAAAGACTGTTTGCTTAAAATTTTTTTATTTAAAACAAAGGCTAAAGACTGTTATACCAGCGTGAGTACTTCTCATGATGACGTACTTGATTCCAAACAGAGATGGTTTGCATGATGATAATGCATCTTCTAACCCGGTTACTCTTGAACAGAATTAATATCTTTAATGTAAATCTGACATGCACATCCATTAGCTCCTAAATTTCTGTATCCAGAGAAGTGGTAAATTTTTTTATACTATGATCGTTGGTTATACAGATATACAATAAACACTGCCACGAAAAGTTTTGTTCTCTAGGAAATGCTGATAGTTTGTCAAATCTATGATCAAGGATATAGGTGTAAATGGCCTCACTTGTTGAGTACATGGAGGTCTTACCGAATATTAGTCATAAGTGATTGGTCTGAGTATATTGTACTTTTAAATTTCTCAAACAACATTCATATCATTCACGTATTGAAGAGGCTGATTCGACAAACTTTCATAGTTGCCCTTTTTTTTTAGTGTCATACCTGGAACAGTATAAGACAGGAATATAGCAAGATATACTCAAAGCTATACTACAGATGTGTTAAAAAACCAAATTAAACAAACTGAACAACGGAACTAATGTGAAGGAAATTAGATTTAAGGAAAAGGTTCATAAATATAAAATAGATGTTTCGCTCTGCATGGTGTAAACTATGCGATATCGTTATATGCCAGATTGCATTAGCTTAATACAGAGGGTTACTACAAAAGAATCCTTTATTTTCCAAACCCGATTTATTCAAAAGTATTATACTTACAAATATGATTGATATATAAAAATAACCACAATATATTAAAGTTTTATGCTTACTCTACAAATGTTCTATGTGTGCCCCCTTGGTCACACGACAGACGTCCAGACGGTAGTTCAATTCATTCCACACATTTTGTAGCGTGATCGCGTCAATGTTCATCAATGCATCACTGATCCGTTTCTTTAGCTCTTCTATAGTTTTTGGTAGTGGGGGTACATAAACAATGTCCTTAATGTGTCCCCAAAGGAAGAAGTCACTAGTTCAAGTTTGTACACCAAGTGGCGTGGCAGCACTAGTGACCAAGGGGGCACACATAGAACATTTGTAGAGAGAGCATAAAACTTGAATATTTTGTGGTTATTTTCATATATCAATCATATTTGTAAGTATAATACTTTTGAATAAATCGGGTTTTGAAAATGAATGATTCTTTTGTAGTAACCCTGTACAAGCTCCTCGTTGGAAAAGGCAACTAAACTTAAGCACAGAGATCAAAGAGGTTTCCACATGTATTTGAATGCAAAAGGACACATTTTCAGGTATACTGAATGGTAAACAAATTTCGTGGCTGTTCCAAAAAACTGATCCAATCTTTTCAAACAGTTTGCAAACTTCGGTGGCATAAACACCTGCAATGACTCCACTAGCCCATATTCTTTTGTCCGTGACTGTTATACTGCAAAATGACGGCGTAAGTTTTATTTAAAAATGCCATAAAATATATCTCGCTCGGAAAGGGTCATAAATGTCAACTTTTATGGTGTTCCTCTTTTTGTCGAGTAAAACACAGGTCTAGTGCGTGCCTTGTTTGGCCTGTTAAATTCGGAATGATTCACGACGGTATGCGTTGACGTATCGGGTACGAAAAGTCGATGTCTACCTGCTTGAGTCGTGTGCTAATTCCGAAATCCCTGGTTGTGTACTTCGTCTTTACAAAAATTTCCTTTGTTTAGCACTTTGGCATGACTAACTATCATGTTTTGGACTCCAAAGGAATTTTGAAAATTACTCTTATGTTTTTAAAGCTTTCTAAATTTCTGGGAGAAAAATCATCTTTGCTAAATTTTTAATTGAATACTTATAATGTTGAAAAGTTTTACATTGACTGATGATGAAAAGTTTATGAAAATATTCGTTTCAAAGAACGAAAACCTCTTTTAATTTATCATTAGAATTAAACCAGTCACTTCAAAAGTTTAGGAAATTTTTATACTAAGTGCAAATATCTCAAAATGACTCTGAAATTCAGCCTTGTGGAGAATTAGACCACCTGTACTACTTATAGGAGACTTGTGAACGGCTCTAAGCCCAAAACTCATGTCTTTTTAAAATCTATTGAAAATTGAAATTGACTACTACTTATGATTTAATAATTATAGCTCATCAGATCGGGGATCACTGGGATTATCTGTCCCTACGGTCAGTTCAGAAATACATAGTGAATTGACACTTGGGAGTTATCCACAGATAAAGCCGCTAATTTCTCCCCGACCTAATGAACTTGGGGATATTACGAAACTAGTTGCTAATATCAATGTTGATAGATGATTTAAAAGAAATTTTGAGTTTTTGTTCCTGTCACCTGCAATCCATTAGGTCACTTAAGTTTTTATTGCTTATGTAGAAGTTAATTTCGGTGTAACTAAATTTAGATTGCTTTCAGATAATTATCATTATAATTAAATATTATAATTAAATATTTTATTAAATAATTCAGTTTGTTGCTGTTTACGATATTTAAAAGTCGTGTTATAATTAAATATTGTAATTTAATATTTTATAATTGAATAATTCAGTTTGTTGCTGTTTACAATATTTTAAAAATCGTGTTTTATTATTTCTCATTTAAAAAATAACTTATCTGTACTCAACAAAGTGTTTCTGATGCTGCTTTTGGTTCATTTGCTACCTATCAAAAAGAAAAGGTTGGGAAATATGTGTTCTTTTAGAGGTACCTTCATAAAGCTGATTTTAGTTTTTCGTAAACAAAATGGTTTCATCGTAAATAAAATACGTTCCCTTAACTTGGAAATGGCAGGGTTGAGATTAAAAAACCCACGCTTTTTAAATTTGAGTATATCTATTAAATATGATTAAAATAACTGCAGTTTCGATTTGCTACTTCTAATTTTTCCCTTTTGCGGTTCCTTTCATTGTAAAATCTGGTAAACTTTAATTTCATTTTTATTTAAATCATACGTAGAATACATCTTTTCATTATGAATCCACTAAAAATTAGTGCGAACTCAAAAATATCCCCAAAGGGGAGCGAAAATAATTAGCCTTACAAAGACATATTACTCGATAATCCTATTACAAATCTAACGAAACTTGTTTTATTATGTTTCCAATCACTTTAATATCACCGTAGTTACTTCACTGTTGTGCTGAAATGCTGACAAACTCAGTTTTAGTATTCCATTACATATACCTTTAATGCCAAGCAATTCTGAAAAATACTTATAAATATATATTCTCCGTAATTTTCAACAACATATATGGCCAAATTAAAGGCAATAATATTTATTTATACTGCTGATATTGACTTCAAATAAACACCGACGAAAAGCTTAGAATTTTGAATTTGTTTGAAGATTTTTAAAAGACGAATTCAGTTCTTTTTTTCTCACTACAATAACGTGTCTTCAATAAACAGTGCAGGTGCAATATAAAAAGATGTGTTTTGGAATGTTTTCTTCCCATTTGGGTCAATCTATTCACAATTCTTTTTGCGACTGCATGGTTTTTAGGGATATTGTAAAAAATAAATATTGCATAGTGTTTATCCTATTCTAATAATGTGTCTTTTTAACCTGCGGGAAATTCCCCAGAAAGCTGCAAGATGCTGTTGGGAATAACTGCTGAACTGGTGGAGAGAGATTGGTCTCGCTAGGTATGGTTAAGTTTAGGTCACTTCCCCCGTGACCTATTCTCTTCTGCCAAACAAATGAAGACCTAAATGAGCTGACACTTCCGAAGCTTTTGTTTCTCTTCGTCTCTGACACTGGTTGCCATCAGTTAAGAAAAGAAAAACTGACACAAATTTAAAACGGCCCGAATAAAACTGGAAACACGTTTGTGATTGTAGTTCTTTTCCATCCGATTTAACAGGACGAAGGTTGATAGATTATACCGTTTAAAATCTACTTATAGAATGATATTCTTTTTGTGGGTTTTCCCTTCGTAGCATGTTGTTTATGAGATATCCCCTTGGTCCCTGAATGCTTATGGTCTGAGCTTAGTACATATAACGCTTGAAGAAAGACAACTCCAGTATAGCTAGCAGCCGTGGACATGGAGTTCACTATCATTCTGCTTTCCCAGGGACTGACATTCAGTTAATTGAGGGGTATAGCTTTAAGAGCCAATACGACTTTCACGACGTTAGACAGCTATATGGTGTTCCCTAGGTGTTTCCGACACGCGCTGATTAAGGGAATTGAATAACATCAAGAGATAAATTAATTGAAGGTGCAAAAGGACTTGACATAGTAAAAATAAGAAAAAAAGGCAAAGGAACAAAACAGTTACAAGTCCAGACCAAGATGGTAGTTAAAAATGCATTTGTTATGTTGGGTATGAAAAAATCTGATTGGTCCAGAGAGAAATCCCTTTCAGGATTCGATTAATGGTGTGTCTACTATTTGATTTTCAATGGAAGTTTCCTTACGTTAGGTGAAAGAATGGAGATGTTTTGTTGGCTTGAAGAAATATAACTCGGATACTTAATTAGTTAAAAATTTCTCCATTTACAGTTTCCAACAGGACTGGGAACATGAAGTTAGGGAATAAATACACTCTTGCTATTTCAGCACCGTCAGTAATTAGGAAAAACAATTGTTTTAAAATTTGTTTTTTTTGATGATTTATATTTTGTTTTTTAAAAATCATGTAAATAATTCAAAACTTAACACTTAGAAAAGAGTAATTCTTCAGAGCAGAAGTCAACCTTTTGTTTACTTGATCAAAACTTTCACAAACGACGAGAATAATTATAGTTAATAGTTCAGCTATAGTTTCAATGATAATACTTGTAGTTTTCCACAATAAAAATTGTCTACATCGATTTGAGGGAAGGAATTTAGATAAACTGAAGATAAAGCTTTGTGTAATAGGTCCTAGTTAAGCGTAATTTACTCATGCCTTTCTCTGCATAAGTGCACGGCCCCTCTTATTTGGGTGCGATCTACTCAATTCATTCACATATAACGTGGTTAAAGTAATCGTACCGCACCCCGGCAAGAAAAGTGACACAATTCAAAAATGCAGCATTTGAGGAAAATCAACCTAAAGAGTACTATGCAACTTGAAGTATCATTACAATGAAACTGGCACAACTGCCCTCAGAGGGTCAAATTGCTAGATAGTCGGACTAATTTGGCCAGACAAGGGCCGAATGGCTAGGGCACCGGCATTCGGTACCAAAGTCTGTGGGTTCGAATCTCTTGTTCTCTCTTCCCACTCTTGGCATGGACGTTTGTAACCGTTCGGAGTCGGCTTTAAGCAGTAGGTCCCGGTCTAATTAGGCCTCGTGTAGCAAAATTGACTGTAGCTCTCCAAACCAAATCGCTAGATAGAGATGTCTCTTTTCGTGCACGATGGGGCACTTCATACATAATTTTCAAGGACATTACCTCAAAATTGCCTTTTTTTTTACTTGTGTTACTTTTCTTGCTCGGGTGCGATATTGTTACTTTTTTCTATAACTTTAACAAACTCACATTCTAGTATTCACGTCCTGATTGTTTTTACATTTCATTTAAAAATAATCAGGGCGGATCAAAACTCAGCCTTTACATCCTGTTAAGGGGACTGACTCGCTACTCTTAAATCTTTAAAACATTCGATTTTTTGAAAAAAATATATGTTAAAGCCTGATCATTTCTGAACAAAATAAAGCAAACGACATGAAAATATTCCGCTTAGTTCCGGAGATATTGATATTCTAAATATTTAATTAGTGACCAAGTTTATGGTAAGAAAAATTTTACTCATTTTTCTCAAAATGTAATTTTGCATCATTCCGCAACTGATATCTCAAAAACTATGAAACATAATTCCATGAAATTTTTATCACTGTATAATCATGTTATTTTATTGGGTCTGAACTAGAATTATTGCAATCGCTGCACATTTTATTTTTTCAGGGGTAAATTAATGCAAAAATTTAAGGAAATTTTAAGTATATTTTGAGCAGTTTTAAAAAATTGAAAAAATATTTTAATGTTGAATGTTTTATGTTCAACTGTATTTTGAATTATTTATTTTAAATATAAAACAGGAAATGTACATTTAAGTGTAAAATTAATTTCATAGTTCTGCGCGCAAGCCAGTATACAATAAAAAACTTAAAAAAAAAACAAGGTATATCTAAAGCATTAAAAAAAATTATTTAAAATTATTTTTAGAATTGAAAATTTTTTTATTATAATAAATATATCAATTTATTATATACATAAAATTTGGAAAAATTGGGAGAAAATTGAAATAGTTACAAAGAGTCAAAAAGTATGAAAATATGCCTTATTTCCTCGACTTAAGGGTCGTGAGTCCCCTTAACAACAGATTCTTCACTAAACATCAATACCATAGCTGCCGCCAATCTTTCAACAATCTTAACCCACCTCAACACCGAAACCGTGGCCACTCTGCGCTTCTATGTCAGTGTTCCGTTTCCTCGTGATAAATGTCACCATCTTTAACCTTTTAGGGGTGTCCTCAGCCTCGTTATTTCGGTCACCTATCTTTTGGGGTGCCGCGACTCGCTATAAATTTGATATAAAGCTTTAGTGAGGAAAAATCTATCCGATGAACGAAATTCCTATGAGAACGCGATCGTTCCAATTCCGAGACCATCCCGGAAGAAGCCTTTCGCTCCATAATCGATTCCCAAATCCGCTCAAGCCCATTTCAGTCGCACCTTTCACGAGACAGGTGTTGCTCTTGTCGCTACCGTGAAAAAAAAATATTCACCTTATCATTCAAGTTTGTATAAACAAAGCGCAGGGCGTGAAGAGATTCATTCTCTGCCCGACACTGGATTTCTTCTGGTGCCGTCCCCTATTCATCCCGGTCTCGATACAAAGGAGAAGGCGTTCTTTCGGCGAGAACGGGGCACAATAAATAAGAAGTCTCTCACAAAAGATCCGTCTTATAATATATATAATATTTCAATCTTTCTTTTCCACGGCCTGTCTTCGTCGCTTGACTTGGTACGTAAGAATGACGTATTGGGTCGCGTCCGAGGAATACGCAACATTCCATCGTGAACTGAGCGGACGCCATTTCGACAGGATTGTGGTGACGTATTAGAGGCATTCAAAACATTTTTTTTCAAATAGACTGTTTCTTGGACAATATCCTTACCGTCATAGTACGCCGCAGTTTTTCTAGCCATTTTATTATGGGTCGAACCATATAGGCGCACTAGCATTACCCCTATGAAGGGTCGACACAAACGGAGGCTTTTAGTGGCGCAACGCTGGGATTCGATCCGAGCACCCTCAACACCGAAAACCAGTGTGCTTTACCACAGGGCAGCCACAAGCCCACATATTCAAAGCATAAAAATGATATAAATGCTGAGCATAATTTTTTTTTTTTGTGTGTGACCAAGTTGAACATATTGGGTTATATATTTCAGATTCAAAAGAGTTCCCATACTGTAAACTTCAACTTAACTTAGCTTACAGCAGGGGTGTCAAACTCGCGGCCCGCATGCGGCCCGCAACGAACATTATTGCGGCCCGGCCAATATATTGGCACACAATAATATATAATAAAATAACCGACGCAGAATTATAATAAGATAGGAAGAATTCGCTAAATGTTATTTTAATGATACTCCTTTTTTTGCTATCATTAAACAAAATGCATATATTTATATTGAATATACTGTAATTAGGTAAATGAACCTACGTTTCTATTAATATTTTTTTTTGCTGCCCACCTATAGTTAAACCTTGTTTGTTTGGCCCAAGGTAGCCTTTGAGTTTGACACCCCTGGCTTACAGCAACATACTAGTTAATCCCATATCACAAAAAGTGCTAGTGTAACAAGGTTTATCAAGCACACTACCATAAGCAAAAAGCGTTTTATATAATTATATGGAATGACCGCTTCATTATTTCCGTTTTTATAATTGC
Organism: Dolomedes plantarius; assembly: GCA_907164885.2. Lineage (NCBI taxonomy): Eukaryota > Metazoa > Arthropoda > Arachnida > Araneae > Dolomedidae > Dolomedes > Dolomedes plantarius. The sequence continues at coordinate 169,432,147 of OU015496.1, read as the reverse complement.
AAAAAATTTGAACAAATCGCTTTATTAAAAAAAAAAAAAAAAAAAAAAAAAAAAACCCTCACACAAAGCAGAATTCCTAATTGTTTTCAACAATTCAGGAATGTTTATAGAATTTGAAACGCGTTATTTCTTTAAAATTTACCGTGTTTAAAATTTTGTAAACAGTCATAAGTTTTCTTACTGTAATTAATTTTTTAAACTGCTTCTTTCCAATTCATGCATGTCTAATACATTCTACTGGATTAGGGTTTTGATGTAATATTTCTTATTTTACCAAATTTGTCTCGTTGTCTATAAACTGAACTTTGTGCTGTAGGAATTTACTCAAGCAATGCATGTTTTTATATAACAGCTATAAATGTTTATTTGATTTTTAAGCCTTTTTTTATTTTAATGGATGGTTTTGCTATTTGATTTATACAATTCAGTGTAACTATTTGTAATATTTTTTGCATGGAATGACAGGGGTTAGTTAAATATGCCTAAAAAGTGTTTCTGTTAAGTTAATATTTAAGTAAAGATTTGGGGTTTATTTTAATTTCGAAAGGAAAATATTGAATCACTGTCTCGTTATCCTGAAGGTACAGATCAAAGTTTAAACTTGTTACTTTAGAGTTAAAAGATATATTTACGCGATACTCTAGAATTCAGTCAGTTAATTTCTCTCCCTCCCTCAAAAAAATAAATAAAATCAGTTACTAGTACATAATGACAATGATAAAACATTTTAAATATTCAGTTTCAGATTTATACATTGGACTGTTCAAAAAGACTGCCTTCGAAATTCAGATACATATTTTTCCCTGTATCATAGCGAACTTTTAAGGGGACAGTGGACTTTCAAAACTGTGAAATTTGTCAAAAAATTCTATTTTTTTATTTTATTGAATTGTGAAACTACGGACGAGTAGGAATGTGTTGCAAAAAGAATTTTTAATTTCTGTGATTACTTTCTTAGTTATAGGCATTTGTATTTAATTTAGATATGTGGTTACTAATAGCAATAACTTTAAATGTGTTTTTCTCAAAATAAAAATTTTGTCATACGAATATTCAAATTGCTCCAGGTGCATTTCTAATTATCGTATTGCTTTGAAATTTAAGTTTTATATACTTAACTGAATATCAAATAAATCTTATTGAAAAAAATTATGCTTCGTAGCTCAGAATTTCTAAATTTTGTACTTGAAAAGATGATTTATAGGTATTTTGCATAATAAAAAGGGTGTTTTCATTGTTATTTTTTTCTCTTTATATTTTTAATGAATGCTTAAGATAAGCAATAAGTTTCCTTATTAGTTCTATAAGGTATCCTGTAAATAAAAATTACCATATTATATGCAAAAGAAATGCTTATGGAACATTTTTAATTAGGCCAATTTTTGATATAGTTAATTATTAATAATTCATAAATTAATATTTCGTCTTTAAATTTTAATCACTTTTACATATCTATGGTACTAATCACATTAAAATTCCAAGCAAATCCATTCAAAACAAAAGTTTTGAAGATCCACTGTCCCCTTAAGGCTGTGTTCTCTCTTTGAGGTATTAAGCTATCTGTTTACTCTTAAGGTGGTCCAGGATACAAAAAATTCTTCAAATTTTCGAAAAGATTTTTATTGCATTAAAAAACTGTTCTTTTCCATTTAAAATGACTTTAAAATCATGTTTCTATCTCAATTAGAACAGGAGATATTAATTTTTTTGTTTGGAACATTCTAATAGCAGCCAACCTCAGTTTAAAAATGTAAATGCGTTTTCTGCGTGATGGGTTTTTTCACCATTTCTCGTCTTTAAATTGTTATAAGTCAAGAACCGTTAAAGATAAATGGTTCAAACTTGGAATGCCCTTTACAATTTTTTTACTTTAACTCTGAATTTGAAAAAATTATTTACTTTTAAAAATGATTTTTAAAAAATGTTACATAAATTTGTTTAAAATGTTTTCTCTAAATATTTTTAATTTTTCAAAATTAATATTTAAAAAAAAACTGAATCAAAATTAAAACTTCTATTTTTATGTTTAGTTAAATGAAAAAAATTTGAAATTCGACAAATAATATTTGGAATTATAGCGATTTTAAATTACCACTTTTAAAAAGAAATTTAAATTTAAATTTTTTAAAATCTTTTTGTGAAGTTTTATATTTTGTTTACAAATTATATGGTTATCCATCACAAAAAAATTCACAATTTTAGCTCAATAAATAGAAATTTTTTTTAAAATGTGTCCCGTATCCCCTAGCACCAATTGCGTTCGAAATATCAATTTTTTAATGCTGCAGTATATTTTTATAAAAGTTTTCATTTCAGCTTGAATTTAAAGCAGTTCTTATTGATATATATCAGTAATTAGGTGCTGTATGTAACTTTTTAAATGAAAGTTTCTTTGTCTTTTCTCGAGACATCCATAACGTTTAGGAAAAATATTTCTTGAAAATCTGCATACGTATTTTACATATCGCTCACTCCTTTCAACAACGTCAAATCTCAAAAAACAATATTTTTCTGCAGAGTGATTTGAAAATTTAAAAGTACATTGAAATGTATTGAAAATTTTAATTTTGCTCTCTAGCGGCTAAATATTGAGCGGAGAGATATAACGATTCTGCAGGGTTATATTACTCTTTCAGGGCATTCTAAAAACAAGCATAACTAAAAATTGCCGATTTTTGAGATTTGACGTTGTTGAAAGGAGTGAGCGGATATGTTCATAAAGTGTACACGGGATTAAAGATTTAGTTTCTTAAGTGCATGTGTAGGAAAATTTTAATAAAAAAAGTGTATTCGTGATATTAGTCTGATTGATAGATGTCATTTTAGTGAAATGACTAAAAGTTGCAGGATAGTAGTCATTTTGGATTAGGTCAGCTCAGTGTTTACCTATGGAGAAAATTTTTCCAAAGACTGTCGACTTGGATTTAAAGGTTTCTTTTGTAAATTATTCAGGAAAAAAAGGAGGTATCACTGTGTTTTAAATACATAATTTCTTTTGATGGACTTTATTTCTTAAGCGTATGAAATTGCAGAATTTTTTTTTTCTATTAAGGACTACAATTAAAAATCATTAAATCCAAGTCGACAATCGCTGAAATTTTTTTTCTCCATGGGTTAACACTGAGAGGAGGGAATCTAATGACAACTATTCAGCAGACTTAAAAGGCAGTGGTTCTTAGCATTTTATTGATCAAGGATCACTTGTCAAAAGAGAAAAAATCGTTGGGGACTCTACCAACCAGCCATTTTGAGGGCGAAAATGGGTTGATTTCTTGAATAAACAATTTGTGATGAACAACTTTTAATATTGAGAAGTTAAAATTAACTTAATAACAATAACAAATTAACGTAAAAAACTAAATTGATATAAAATATAAAAGCCTATTAAAACTTAACAATGGAGATTTTTAAGTTTGTATTGGCTTTATATGTAATCTGCTGCGACGATGCGAAAATTGCTTTGACGCCGCGACTGCACGTCACAGAAAATAGTATGGGAGTTTTAAGCAGATCGTGGATATTTTCGAACAGGAAAAGGAAGAAATACAGAAATTTCAGGAATTTGAACAAAAAAATTCAGAACAAAGAAATTTTTTTTCTTCTTCCCAATTTTATAAAATTGTTCTATTCGCGGTCCTTTTCAAACGATGAAACTAATTTTTTTTTTTTTTTTAATATCACTGTTGACTTCGCGGACCACTTCTTGGGTTCTCTCGGTTCATCGGTTAAGAACCACTGCTTAAGGGAACAAGGGACCTTCCATCTCGATCTTCTTTAATGTTTAATATTTTACTCTATATACCCCCTGAACATAATTAATATTCTTTTCTATTGCATTGAAGATACTTAGAATTCACAAATTAGTATTTTGTGGAGGAATAGGACCTGCTTATCAAAAAATTCTTCAAAAATAATAGAATTTTTCAAAAGGCTCCATGCGTATTCATTTTCTTCCGATATCTTTCAAATTTCTCAGAATTGTTATGTGAAGTGTTTGTCACAAAACTGTGCATAATTATTTGAAATCACAAATATTTTTCAAATTTATAGATCATAAAATAAAGTAAAAACATAAAAAAATAAGACAATAGAAAAAAAACTATTTAAGACGTTAGATTCATAGAAAAAAATTAAATGCACATTTATATTTATATACGTATGGTAAACTTATAATACAAAATTTAAGAATTTTAATTGATATATGTATAATGCACATAGAGCATTTTGAAAAAGTTTGCATTTTTGAAATTTTTTACGGGAATGATTCTTCCAAAAATTCCTTATTTTGAATTGTAAGGGTTTTCAATGTAGTAAAATAGAAAATTAATTATTCTCATTTTGTATATGGAGTTAAAAATTGAAAATTTAAAAAATTCGAATTTGAAGGTTCCTTGTCCCCTTAAGAGGAATCATTTTAGGAATAAATATCGGACTGTAATAAGGCACCTCACTGTTCCACTGAAAGATATTTGCGTGTCTTTCACGTAGAGGGGGCGACATGAGTCTCTAGCACTCCGCATAGGCAGCAGCAAATGAAATGACCGATTTCGGGTGAGAAAGAATTCGCCGATGGCTGTGTACTGATAGCACGTTGGCAGCGAAAGCAGGGTCGCGTCGCCAAATGTATAAATCAGAGGTCGAATTATCTTTCGTGACTTCGAAAAGTCGTCACAGTAGAGTGGATGTTTTGGGGCTCTTTTGGGGGATGTCCTGAATGGATCATAAATTCCGCTGTCGCTTTCTCAGCGCAGAACTCGCTGGAGGTGACTGTTATGTACGCAAAATAAGGGACCTGGTTCGTTTGCTGCAGAATTTGCGATTTAAAAGTTTACAAAAATAGCTACATACGTCGATCTCTTATTCAACTAATTTTTACTGGACTTCTCTGAAATGCGTAAACATGTGCGAAATAATCCTGTAAAATAAGCTTGTAAAATGATCATACTTCGTGTAAAAAAGTCTAGAAAAGTAATAACATGTTATTACTTATGTGAAATATATATCACGTGTAATGTAATACTTAAGGCTGTTGTGTAATAACCCTATTGGATTCGCTCACCTCATTGTTAACCTATGGAGAAAGTTTGTACAAGGATTGCCGACTTGGATTTAAAGATTTTTAAAAAATTGTACTCCGTAATAGAGAAATAAATTTTACACCTTGGGGCATTTAAAAAAAAATACTTCAAAATTTAAATTATTTGTGGAAACAAATCTGGTATAGTGTTTTAAACACTCATAAATCCGTTTGGGGGACAAAATTTAGAGAATGAATCCTGTTGCAAGGTGCAAAAAAGTTCAAGCCATCTGAAAATACCGTTTATATTGGATTATCAGCATTTATGTAGCTGCAAATAGTAGACACATTTTCTCCACAGGTTAACATTGGGGTAAACTAAGCCAACAGGGTTAGTACACAGCAGCTTTAATAACACTATCGTGTAAAATAATCGCAAAATAATCTCAAAATTTTTTCGTGAAAGCATTTGAGTGAATATCATAATTCAAATAAAATATTAGGGAAAATTGTACTTTGAATGAAATGTTTGAATAAAAATAATCATGTGTCAAAAATTAGTTCACAAATCTAACTCGCGTTAAATAGCAAGATAAAAATCGTACTTCGCAAAATAATCAGTGTACGAAAAAGAGTTAGTACGAAAAAGAGTTAGTACGAAAAAGAGAAATAGTTTTCTTGACTTCAATAGTTTTCTTGTCACCAAACTGATGTGTGAGAATATCTGACGATATGGTAAACATACTCATCGAATGCAAAGCAGAGAGAGGAAATTTCCGATGATCAGAAAAATTTAAATTTCTCATTCAGCGATAAATGAAAGTTATTCAAACCATAAGTCACTTTTGATAAGCAAAATGTTGTTGACCTTAAATTTACCTTAAATATTGAAGAAATATTTAAGATGTTTTAATAATGAATTTTCCAGTAAGTTTGATACTATTGAAATTGCCATGTAAAGCAAGCACACAATTCACGTTGAAATAACATATATTTTAAGATTTATTTTCAATGAAATTTGACGGTTTCGAGGTCAGTTTAAGAACACAATTCTGGTATAGAGGTATTGATTTTTTTATTGGGTTGTTTATTTGGTAACATACAAATTTAAAGCTACTGTGTGCTAACCCTATTAGATTCGTTCACCTAAATGTTAACCTATGGAGAAAATTTGTCCAAGGATTGCTGATTTGGATTTAAAGAGTTTTTTTAATTGCACTCCATAATAGAGAAAGAAATTTTACACCTTGGCATTTTTCGTTTTTTTTTTTAAAGTATGAAAATATTTTAAAATGTAAATTATTCGGAGAAAAAAATCTGGTAGAGTATTTTAAACGCTCATAAATTCCTTTGGTTGACGAAATTTATAAAATGAATCCCATTGCAGGGTGTAGAAAGGTTCAGGCTATCTTAAAATACCATTTCTATTGGATTATCAGCATTTATGCATCTGTAAATAGTTTTTCCATAGGTTAATACTGCGATAAGCGAATTCAATAGGGTTAGTACACAGCAGCCTTAATATAGGAAGCTTATATACTATATAATATCAAAGAAAAGGCTGAGCTTTTACTTACCCATATAGACCACGACTAAACTAATAATTTTCATAATTACATTTGCTTATGTTTAATTATGCACTAAAGATAGCTTGCATCCTTTGCTTGGGAGAGCTGTGAATACTTCGGGGATGATTACTAAATTTTTACGAGCATCTTCTGTGACATTTGTGAACAAACTATTTACTTATACCGAGTCTATTCACCTAGAACTGTTTACATTACTGACATATTTGAATGAATATGGTTCTTTTGATGCTAGTAAACGCTGGATGAAACAAAAGTCAACAGTATCGAACCAACAGTAATTGATCTCCAGATTATTTTTATCGATATCCAGGTAATTTTTATCGATTTTTTTATCGATGGAGGATATATTGAAATTTTTCATTTCAATTTCTATTAGTCTGTATTTTTTTGAAAAAATTGAATAAGAAAAGGAAAACATGATTTAGGGTATTTCAATGACCTTTGTTAAACAGAAGGAAATCCAGGAAAGATTCCTCCTACCCCCTCCCCTAACCCACCCTCCAAAAAAGCTAGAGAGATATTTTTCTGTATTCTGTTCTTACCAGTAAAGCTTTTTTCAGCATTTTACAAGTAATTAGAGCTTTTCCAGGATTTCTTTGGGTTAGAATTGAAATGCAGCTAATGTAAATATTTAGGTTAGTCTTTTTTTTTTTTTAAATTTACAATGCTGGACATATAAATCCAAAAACAAAATACAAAAAGAACTGACGCCTTAGTCATCGCCCCCATACGTTTTCTCACCACCCGAAATCGGGAAGCCTCATAGTTCATAGGTCTTTTCAAAGAAAAGTGGTATTTTTCCCATCACCTCTTGAGAATTAGAAAGTGGAAGAAGGGCCCGGTCTAGCCCATGCGGTATAACTTAGCTTCCAGGCAGTATGTCTCTTAGTCAAACGGAAAACCATCACTGCACTTCGTCGTGGCTAGTAATGCACATTCAGTATTTTGCAGATATTCTACTTTGAACATAACACTGACACTTTAAGGTTGTTGTATGCCAATGCGAGGCACTTGCCAATGAACACTTAATTCGCACTTAATCCGCAAGAATAGTTGGTTGCTTTCAATAGGGGCACCATTTAGGTGAACCAACATCACCCTTTCGTGCCACTTCAATTTTGACCGAGCACTCCCAGGGAGCGACAACTGAAGGGCTCGTGCTTTCTCCCACCCAATGATCTCATAGAAAGACTTTCCGGTCTACGGATTTTAACGTGCTCATATCCAGCCTAGACACGATGGTATTTAATGGTGTTCGTCGGGATTCGAACTGTCCCCCCCCCCTCCCCAGTCCAAAGCCCAACGTTCTGTCACTTGGCTACCTGCTATATTTCTGTTTTTTTTAAATAGAAAATTGCTATAAAGTTATTTTATATCACTCTGTATTTAATATGCACCGTGTAATTTTAATGCTGAAAATTTGAGAAACCTAATTTTGAGGTCCCCTCTGCTTACATTTTAACTTTGGTTATATACATCCAGTTGGTTTTACCCAAAACTTTTCAGTATAATTGACTTAATTTTCTCAATAACCCTTTTTCTGTATAATTTTGCTTCTCCCTCATTGATATCTGGTAACGCGGGCTTGTCTTTTGGGTTGGTATTTTTATTTATCCTTCCTGCGTATTGCTTCAACATCGGACTAGTCAGAAATTCTCATTTTCTGTTGTATGACGCCGCTTATAGATGAACAATGCTAAAAATGCATTCCTCTACCTTCATTTAGGTTATCGGAATTTCAATTTATTCTAGGTCTAATATGAATATTACATTCGCGCACGTCATATGTAGTGTTTCTTGTATAATACTGCTTGTTTCTAGCAGGAGTGATGCCAACAATGGCCTACCAGGATCAAAATTAGATTTTCTTTCACCCTCCTGTCGTTGGGACTGCATGTTTATTTTATCGGCCGCGTATGAAAAGTATGAGTGTACTGTTTTCCTTTCATCGGCTCAAGCCTTCCGTGTCTCCATAATGAGGCCACCACACATCGAGGCTATTCTTTAAATATGTAGATGGAGCGCTTCACGGAGTTCACTTTTGCACACGTTAGAGATAGCTGACTTCTTTTTTTTATTCCATACGCATTTTTCTTTTATTTCGCGTGGCAGCACCTCGACCGTGCTTCGGGAGAAATCGTTTTTTTCGCGGACGAAGGAATTTCTAAACCGGGAGGCGTGTGCTACGGGGAAATTACGGTTTTCTTCGATAAAGAATTACCAAAAAAGGCGAATGTTGGTTTTTGTTTAATCTTTCTTAATTCTTAATATTAGTTTAATACTCCTTCTTTTAAGGGAGCAATACACCTTTGACTTGCGAAGAATGTTAGAAAATTAAGTTTTCATAATTTTTAACAAATTAACCATTGAAGCAAATTTAATAAAAAAAATTCTGGTTTGTTAGATGAAACACAACTTGTTGCAATAAAAATATCAGATTGATGTAAATTCTTTAACTCTTCAGTTGGAGCACCCGTGTACTAAGTACAACATTTTCATAATTTTGAATGGTTTGTTTTTACATGTAGGATTTGAATGTTCTATGCAGTTTCTACTTATAGTTATAAACTGCATAGAACATTCCCCTTGCATAGAATATACCCATGTACTAAGTGCAACATTTTCGTAATTTTGAATGGTTTGTTTTTGCATGTAGGGTTTGAATGTTCTACGCAGTTTCTACTTATAGATATAAACTGCATGGAACATTCCCCTTGCATAGAATATACCCTTTCTAATGCAGGTCTGATTTTCTGACACTTGTATTCCTTTCCATTCATTGTTAGTCGGCATTTAACCGTGGTAAACCAGCGATTATATTGGATTACAATACGACAAAAGCAGCAGTTGATGTGGTCGATCAAATGTGCAGCTATTACACGGTATCCCGCATATCACGATGGACAATCTCATTGTGTTTTAGGTTTTTGGACATAAGAATCCATTCGCAAGTTGTCCTTAGATCTAATAAGTCGGACAGTTTGGGAAAAAGGCTATTGTATCTGCATTCTTTGGCTTTTAATTATAAATATATCTCAATATTATCAACATTTTATATCTTGTCATAAAATTTAGAATTATTATTTTCAATTTGAAAAAAAAAAAGTTTATTACAAAAGGAATAATCAAGGTTGAATGAGACGTTGCACTTTGTGCCACGCTAGCTTGCTGGTGTTCCAAAAATTGGCGCGCCCGCTGAAGGATTAAATTAGGAAAATTAAGTATCATGTGTTTTTCTTATTTTCATAATTACCATTCGTTACTGCGCGCATAACTGATCGTATGAGCCAAATGCCATGCGGGGAACTGGTCTTAAATTCGTTGATTAAAATGGATTGTAAACTAATAAATCGAATCGAAACTATACTCGATTATACGATATAAGAATTGAAATAGTAATTTTATTAACTTAAACACATTATCTATAATTCTGGTGTATGTACCAAAGTCATACATGAAACACCGACCATACGATGTGAGACTGAGGAATGAACTGTCTTGTTTAATTAAAGGGGGCACTCAAAGGCACGTTTGGCGATTGCCAACATAGCCATTGGCGCCAACACTGATGTTAATTTTAATTTATCAACATGAAACACACTTTAACTTAACGAAAACATTTAGCTTAACATATTTAACAAAAATATTTTAATTACCTTCATTTCTAATATTTATAATTAACAGTTTAAAAATATTTTTTTCAAAGTTTTCTTATAAAACCTTTAGTAAAAATTTTATTATCCAAGTTACTTCCATGTTTTTAGTCCATTTTATGTAGAAGGTTACCATTAACGTGTGTAGAAAATTTCAAGCATTTATCTAGGGCAATTTTTGAGATATCATGAGCGCAAAGTCAGAAAATCATATTTTGAGATAAATGCATTTAAATTTAAAATTTTGTATTAAAATCATTGTTTGGATGTTCACAATTTAATATCTCATGATGTAATTGTCGTATGACCAAAAAGATTGGTACCAAGTTGTTTACAATAAATCCGGGTTTCAATAATGAAATATATATATATATATATATATATATATATATATATATAGGGTGGTTATCAAAATAATGGCAACACTAAAAGACATTATGAAAACCTTTATTAATACGGGGCAGGATCACCTTTGTCATGTAATACCACCTGATTCACCTTGAAATTGGATTATACAAGTAATAAATAGTGGTTAAAAATATATTACACCATTCTTCATGGAAAAATCATGAAAGTTCTTGTAGAGATGCTGTGTTGGATATCGATACCTTTATCTCTCAGCTTATACAGATCACAGTGGCTGGATGATTTATAGTCGGGGGATTTTACAGAGCAAGATAAGATATTTGACTTCATTTTCATGTTCTTCAAACCAATACTTTATACATTTACCTGTATGTATAGGGGGATTATCATACCGGAGAGTGCCCTCTCCTGCAAGAGACAATGTTTGCACCATAGGATGGACTAGTGAGCTAAAATTTCGACATAGTCCTTCTCATTCAATCTCCCTTTTAGGGTTACAATAGGGCCTGAAGAAAACCATGAGATGCCCTCCCAAACCCTGATAAATCTACCTCTCTGATTGGCAGTTGAGATGAGACAACCACAATCTTAAGCTTGTGTAGGTGTTCTCCAGACATACGCACGTCCTGTATCGAGGAACAACGTGAACAATGATTCGTCGGATCAAATGCCGTTTTTCGACATATTACTCGCCCAGGATTTGCACTCGGGGCACCATTGTGGACGATATTTTGTATTGGCATCTATTATAAGTGGCTTGGGAATAACTACTCTTCCGTAAATTCTTTGTTTGTGAAGTTCCCTTCTACCTCTAATGGTTGATACCGGAACATACAGATGCCGATTGAGCTCTTCGGTCATTCTGGTTGCAGTTTTCTTCTTTCTTCGTGTCACAATCCACTTCAATACCTCGTCCGTCTCTTTCACTCAGCTCTCCCTTTCTTCCACTATTCTATTTCGCAAAGGATGTTTTCCCGTGCACTCTGTATGCTATCATGACTTTCGATACCATAGCTTAAAAAACACCCATTTGCCTGGAGGCCCCATTAGCCAGTAACAGACACTCCAATTTAAACGCGCCCCAACAATTTGCCCTTTTCACAAGGTCTGTAAGGTTTGACATTTTACGCTATTCCCCCCAAAAGTACGATGCCCTTAGCTTCATTACTGCTACCTGACAGAATATTACATACACTATATTATATAAAAAAATACCGGTGGCCAGACTTGTTTTTTAAGGAATGCGAAGCACATTCATAAAGACCCCTAATATTGACAGGTGTTTCCATTATTTTGATAACCACATGTGTGTATATATATATATATATATATATATACACACACACACATATATATATATATTAATTTTTCGACCATATTAAAGGTTCACTCTCCCCTTAACCTCAAACTTCACTCGTTGGGAAAGAGCTGAACTGTTATGACTGATGCCCCTTGACCGACTATATATTTCAGTCAAGTCCATATCGACTATTGGGTGTAGTGGTGCAGCTCCGGTTTTTAATAGCACAACAGGGGTCGGAGTCCGACTTGGCTAAAAGACCGGTCCCGTAATTTTTAACCGAGTCAAGTGACGAGACCGAAACACTTGACCCCCGCACTTCCAGAGGTAAATTTTAGAACTTTAACTGAATTTTAATCATTCATTGCAATAAATAACTGTCACAGGTAATAACTATGCATTTGTACTGAAGTAGGATGATTCCTCTACCAATGCATTATTACTTATGAGGGCTAACCCCCCCCCTTTTTTTTTCCTACCCATAAATTTCATCCTACTGGCTGGCTCTTTTGCATGACATAATCTATATGATGGAAGTAAACGAGGCAACTGGTTCTTATACCCACCTTACGGCGTTGATTTCATCGGCTGAGATCGCACATATTCAATCACCATGTTATGCTGTTGAGAATTTACTTCTCGGTGTTTCACTATATTGCATATTTTAGATTTTTTAAAATTGAAAATAATTTCGATCTCTTCATAAAATAGATTAAATAGCGTAGCGATGGGTATAAAAAAATTTAATGCCCTATAAAAAAACTGACTACAAAACTATTTTAAAATAATCTGCGCTCTTTTTTAAACGTCCTATCATATGCAAAACCTTCATTCGAAAATTTTAATGTTATTAATAAAATACTGAGAAAAAAATTTCTTGTAACTTAAATTTGCTCTGAAAATCTTTATCAAATGACGAACCGCCTTCATCGTGATATTCAGTCTAATTTCTCTCTTTCTCTCTTAAACACCGATAGCGAAATTATTACTCTAGTATACTCGTAAGGTTTCTGACTGATCGACGGCTCTCAAAGGTTATAAGAAGAGTCCACTTATAGTGCGTTAGTGGAGAGGTGACACAAACAGGAGGGGCAGTTCCACTTAAATCTAAATGTTTTCACTGGCGTTGTTGCTCGTTTCAAAGTTGATGCTCTACGCCCTGTACAAAATTATAAAGTTAAAAAAAATGAAATTCCAGGAATTTAAAATATGAACTGCCATGAAGTTAAAAATTTTTTTAACTTTTCATGTTTCGGTACTTTTCCGTTATAAGCACTACAATCGTTTTCACATTAATTTGGCGCATTTTCGAAAATCGACGCAACGAGAGAAAAGTAACGCGATATAATCACACTAACGATTGGCAAATTATAATAAATTATTCAAATCTAGAAATTCAAGTATAAAAGAGGCACTGCTCGTCATCATTTGGATTCTTATTTGATAGAATTCATGTGGTGTCGTATGCATTCACAAGAAAATATGTTCAGTTCTATGTTGAATGCAATTCCAAATTCATGCCTCCCGTCTAGTGTTAAGTAATTTTTTTAGTGCTTTTAGTTCTTTATTTCCATATGTGTAATTTAAGATAAAATAAATGTTACTGCATTTTTCTGATCTGTCAATGAGATTATATACTTCATTATTTGTGGTTGTCAATATGCCTTTTTGATCTTGTCGATGCGCTGATACAATGAGTCGTATTGGCAAATCAGGTGTCTCCTAACGTTTGCGTAACATTCGGAATTATTTTATTCGCCAATACCATATGTAGTATCTGAGTCGCCAATGTTAAAAATGTGCCAAGTGTAGGGTTTATAACGGAAAAGTACGGTAGTACGGAAAAGTATTTTTTAGTTCGCTGGAAGTGCACAATTCTCTCCCCCCCCCCAACCCCCCCTTCAAGGGTGGGGTTTATACACTGGTATCGTATTAACAACTATCCATGAAAGTTACTGGCTACACACTTTTTTTTCGATCATTAGTAAATTCCATTCATATTTTTTAGTCTGAAGCTATGATGCCTCTTCATTGTGCCGACTACAAAAGTGCTTATCTCAATTTTAAATCTTTTAAACGAACTTCCTGCCTCTTAATACCCATTACGAAAGAAACCGGTTGATGGAACTTCCGGAAATTGGAACTCTTCTGACCCCCTCTGACACGTTGGCTTCGAATAGATTAACTTATATTTAGCATAAAACCAGATCAAAGTTCTGGCATAGTATTTAAGTTCGCTCTAAAAACGCCACATGTCAAAAACAATGTTTTTAGTATTACCTTTCAGATTTCTTGAACTCTGGAGTTTTTGTTTCTGAAATCGTTAGTTTTGATGAAGACTACAGCAACATGTTTATAGTATCTGATTTGAATACATTCTACTATGAATTAAATTTCTATTTAAAGGAAGAAATGTTTGAAAGTCGCAAATTCCTTTATAATCCAAATTTAAATCGCCCAGAAACTGAACGTACTGAACGCAAACACACTGAACGCAAACGTTTTAAAGGTGGAGGGAAATATGCTTTGAATTTTAAATCTGTGTATATATATATATATATATAAGAAAAAATCTTCTAAAGAACTCAGTAAACCGATTAAAAAAAGCAGTAGTTCATGAGGTCAGTTCCTTGGGTCAGTGAAGTTATTCATCCAGTCAAAACAACTTCATAATCTTTAAATATTTTTCTTTTTATTGCTTTATCCAAACTTCAAAGTGTTATAAGTAAAACAAACAGCATTAATTAGAGATTGCGGGGAGGATTATTCGTGATTGCCTCTATGGACAATTCGTAAAGGCATAGGCCATAGACAATCCCACCTAATTCTCCCCGGTCTGATGAAAAACTATTTGTTTAATATTTATTGTATATTTTAAGAAGCTGTGTGCGTCTGTTTTAAGTACTTTACCTAATGTTTTCTGTTTATATAAAATATTAGAAACCTCTTGGCCATTAATTTGCTGAAGAATTAGCATTTCGTTTCCGTAATAACTTTTAAAATGTCAGCGAAAAGAGGGAATTTAAAAAATGCGTTTTCAGGGAAAATGTTAAATTTTCCTACTGTTTCTCACCTTTTTATTTTCCAAGTAACGAGGTCATCCTGAAATACGTGCTGAAAGTCCTAGATGTCTGCAGTTTGGAATAAAAACTTTCTATTCGACTGTTTGGTCATTATTTCTTTAAAATTAAGAGTTAAAATTCTTTTTATAAACCATATATTTCCTTTAGGAAATTCCTTTTTTCTTCATAAAAAAAGAATGACTAAGTTTTATGCAGGTCTTTGTTGTACCTTAACGTGACGTTCAGTGTTTCATCTCTTTCAGATCAGCCCCTTACGATGACTTGTCAGAAAACACTGGCAGCATGCATTTTGATATCCTACATTTGCCTCGTCATCTTGACGCTCGGAAAAAGTGGTGAGTAAGGAAGAATGTTTCTTATTTCATCTTTATCTCGTATCCTCTTCTTTTTTTTTATTATCCAGGTCTTTGACCTACCTCGGGATTCTTCTCTTAACATCTCGTGTTGTTTGTTTGCTGGTTTGTTTGCTGAAGACCTCTTTGTCGCAGCCTGTCTACTTAAAAATCATTTTTGGTTGTGTTATGAGTGTTTTGTGTCCGGGTAAAGAAGTTCGCAATGTTTTGAAATAACGGATCTTTGACCGTGAAATTACAGAAAAAGAGAGTTTAACAGACGAGAATGGGGGAAAATATTAGTTCTTCAGTACTCGTTTTTGTAAGATTCCGACCTCGGAATTTGTATTACTGTTTTCCCAGGGTATTTTGTTTTGCTTTCTGTATACGCTGTTCGTTAGTGAAGGTAAACAGAGGTTTTTGATTACGCTGGGAGTTTAATGAGTACTCTCAAGTTTGCAAACTCGCCGAATAGCTATGATTATTCATTCCAGACACGTCAACAGTTTCTTTTCCAGTAAGTATAATGACAATTGATACAGACTTAGTTCTACCAATTCAGTTGGTTGTCGGGTTTTAAAATATAAAACTTTGAAATACTGTTTTTCAAAAAATGATATAAGTATTCGGAAATTACAGCGACCACAGCTTTCGCTTATACGCCTTGTTCAAACTGATAACCGGAAGCTAGTACGTAGCAATACCTGTACTCTACCATCTGTATATCTGCCATCCACACAAGGCACCCCAAAATAATTAAATTATTATAAGTAATAAACAAAGTAAGATTCCTTCAATGCATTTTCAAGCTATATTCTCCTTTTTTGAAAATGGCAATTCCTTCATTGTTAGTGTCTGAGGATGAACACTCTTACATTTTCTCTAGGATTTTTCATTTTTTATTTTTCACTACACAAAAATAAATCATCATCATAATCTAAAAGCTCATCTTCAATATCAAAAGGTATTTTTATTTTATTTTCAGAGGCACTCAGACAACATGTTTTGACTGCTACTTACCACGAATTGGCACAAAGTTATATAAAAAATGAAAAACAAAAAATTAGTCAAGCAACTGCATTTGAGTTCTAGCCCTCCAATATCTAATATTAAAATCTTCCTTATACAATGAGTCCATTTTAAAATACTATTTACATAGAACAGAGTCGTATATATTTTACTTTTTTTGTTAATACCAATGTAAAGTACCCTGAAAGGCTATGACCAGTCATTCTACAATCTACCTCAGCGATGTGACAAAATATAATCTAGAATATTACACAGTGGATATTTCAACCTTGTTAACTGTCATCTCGTCTGCCACTCTGGACTCTAATCTAGCTTTTATTTTTAAAATTATTCTCACTGCAGGTGCATATGGTATTTTTTTCTGAAAGCTTAGAAAAATAAGTGTACAATGATAGTTATTTTTTAAAATCATTTTAATGTAGACGTATTAAAATCTTAAATTATGAAAAAAAATATTAGAAAATAATTATCAAGAGACAACTTTCATATGAAATAAAAGAGCAATTTTTGTTTAGTGCTGCCATCTAGAAGGAAATTACGAAAGTTTTTTATTCATACTACAGATAAAAACATTTATATTAATTTATTTTTTCTCTTTTTATTCCATAATTATAAATTACGCATCATTTATTTTTCCAATGATTTATTTAGATAAATAAAAAGTAAGTAATTTTATGGGTTGAAAAATACAAACCCAAAGTAAAATTTTGTAAATTAATATAGTTGATAGTGCTGACATCTATTGGCTATATCTTGAAACATAACTTTCTAATATTTAAAATTTTTCTAATCCATGTGATACCTGCTTGGGGATCCCTAAATTAGTCCCCCTCTTTAGCAACCTATATATTTACGGTGTAGACTTTTCCTGATAATTAAGATGGCGAGAAATGATACAGTGTGCATTAGCAGCTTCAGGGAAGTAGTTTTTAGCGAGAGATTAAAGCAGTACGTTTTTTAAGTATAAAATGCCGTTTTTAGACAATACTGTTATTTGCCAGAGAAAGGTAAAAACTAAGAACATTTTAACATTATAAAAAGTAAAACTGAAGATTGTATAAATTATTTTTCCTTCCCGAGAGATATAAATGAATTTCCATTGTAACCCACAATTGTGGGTTACAATGTGTGTTATCAGGTCAGTGAAGGAAATTCATATTTAATTAAAACTCAAATACACTAGTAAAGGAAAGGAATTCCTTGCTTTCAAAATTTTTACAAATAGATAATTTCTTTAGTTTAGTTATTATTTCAGCCAGTAAATGCAATAATTCTAAATGCACATTACTCTACATTTGATGTGGAATAATAGGTATATTCTGAGGAATTAAGGTGATTTATTCATTTGCGATTTTAAAGGTTTAACTTTTACGAAATAAAAAAAACGCGTGCGCATTAGGTTAAATCGTCCTCTGGGAACACCTACTGTTTGAATGAATGCTGGTTAATAACCTTGCGATAATTTGAAAGTACCTTTTACTTTGGATCACTGATTGTCTTGAAACCTCAACGTTTGAATCCATTGCTGGGGTTATACCAGGACGTTAAAATCCTTTATGGAATAAACCCTTGCAATTTAAATTCCATTAGGCTGAAACTTGTAGAATTTTTAGTTATGGAGGGAAACCTTCTAGCTTTTAATTACTGTTTGGTACCACTATTTAGATTTTTAGCAGGTAGAAATTTGTCTGCACATACATATATATATTAGTGTTTTAAGTTTAGATCACTAGTAGACTTGGCACTAGTACAATGAAAGAGCGGACCAGTTGGCGAAAGAAGTGACTTTTCATGAAATAGATTTAGTGATGTCTGTCCCGGCGTCTCATTGGAAGCGTGTCGCTAGGGAAAATCTGTCTTGAAGCAAGAAATTCAGTATTCCAGTCCGTCTGAGGCATTGTGGACAAAAAGATTTTTTCCAACTATTTTTCAGCGGTTAAAGTGTAAGCACTTTTCGACTGACTTTAACTTAACTCAAGTTTTAACTGGCCATGGAAATTTTAAGAGCTATTTGCTTCGTTTTAATTTGACGACCAGTGTACTTTGTGCTTGCGATGATGCTGATGAAAATGTTGAACATTCACTTTTTCACTGCAAATTACATGCGAGTGCCCGAGCTATCTTAAAGGCCGAAATGAGACGTCTGTCCATTTGTTGGCCTCCTGTTCTTTCTGATGTCGTTAAGAATGTTGGAAGTCTTGCTGTCTTGCGAAATTTTGTTTGTAATTTAAACTTTAATATTTTTCTTGTTTTGTGTTTTTCACTTACTTCTGTAAGCCTCATGTTATACCTTGTGGTGCATGAGATTTCAAATGAAACAATGAAAAAAAAAAGTTTAAATCACTGGGTGGAAAATTGCTGTCAAAGATCCTTTTTTGGAGGAAGTTTACGATTTATATACTTTATGGAAGAAATTATGCGCTTAAGAGTTATTAGGATGCAATTTTCGCTTAAGCTCACTATTAGGAGAGATTTTTAAAACGGACTGTAAAAGAGAGAAACTTATTTTTTGGATCAATGGAGGATATTTGTTCTTTACATTACTGATGATGAAATCTGATCTTTTTCAGCCTCTACCATCAAAATCCGTCCCCAGGCGTGCTCCAACGCCATGGGCGACACCGGCACCTGCATGTTCGTCTGGCAGTGCATCAAACAGAACGGAGTCCAACTGGGACCGTGCGTCGACCGATTCCTTGTGGGATCGTGCTGTCGCTTACCGGCCGAGGAAGACAACCTGGTGCCTGGAGCATCCGGAGGTGACCCTCCGCCTCCCAACAAGGTTAAACCGCCCACCAGTCACACTACCTCAGCCCCGACGCCCTCGCCCTCTGTGATGACGTCACCACCTCTGACGATTGGTACCTTCCGTCCGACAGTGGTCACAGCGAGTGGTCCGACCGACAGACCGATCGCGTCGTCCCTGATGGGTCAGTCTGCGGTGAGCCAGCCGCTTGTAGAACACACCCCTGCCCCCTCTGAGGCCTCCGTTGAGGATGACTATACAGGTAAGTGGCTCAGGAGCGATATTATCGGGGGCACTCAGTTGGTCAGCATAGAACAGCTGTTTTCCTGCCCAACTTTTTGTTTGTGCTGCATTTTGAAATCTTTTTCACAAATGGGTGTAAGCGTCAGAAGAGTTTTTACCAAAACCATAACTCAACGCAATGTTTAGATTCATTTAAACATAAATGTTCGCTCATGTTTAACGTTGGCCACGTGATACGATGACTATGTCATAGGCCAGTTTAAGATCGTTTGTGTAAATCAATTAGTATGCGCTTAGATGCAATACCTGTTCATATTTGCATTCAAGTGCATATTTCATTCTTTTACTGGTGGCAGGTGGGAGTTTGTGGACCCCTAAGCACAAATTTGATGAAAACCTCAGCCTAAATATGAAGAGAATTTTGAATATTTTTACTATTCAGTTCAAAATATTTACTTATCTGTTTCTCCATATTCTTTAAATGTTACAAAAGAGTGAAATCAATTTTAGCTTTAAGACTTAACGGAAACAAGGAATAGTGTTCCATAATAGAGCCCTAATAGAGTTCCATATTGGGTTGCCAGAAGTTGAAAGTATAGAGATCTATTCACAGAAAAAAAGAACAGAAAGAGGAAGGTGTATGGAAATATGTGAATATATCTATTCACACTCATTAACAATTTATATTTATTATATAAATAAAAATACATTTTGTGAAAGAGAATGTTTTTAGTTTGATATTTGTTTTTCAAATAAAATATAATATTTGCAATTAATAAACTAAACAGTAACTAAAAATTCCTAATGCTAATATCTAATATTAATAATTGTATATTATTTTTTAAAAATTGTGTCCCGAGCAATATTTAAACTTCAAAATATCTAGTTCATTAAAAGTTAGGTAAGAAAACTTATCTTACCTGAAAATCTTGATTGTCCGGGGTTCCGCATTAAAAGTTGAGACACATGAATCAAAGAAACACGACGACCTTTGGCTAATTAACGACATCTATTACTAAAAACATGAATTTACACTTTAGTTTTAACGAACAAACACGAAAAAATGACAGGCTATTTGACACACGTGCGAACATTACAAAAAGCTAAACTAAAGAACATTAGTTGCATGTACTCTTCTTCACTTCACGTCTTCCGTGCGTACTTGCGCGGAATTCAAGGGTAATGCCGCCTTCCGCAACAATAGGGTTTTCTTAGTCACTTTTCACTAAGACTCATTTTTTTGAGCTAATTACTGCTAATAGGAATTCGTAATAAATATTTATTATGCAAAATTGCTTGCATGTTATATTTTTATAATGTGTTATTGATAATATTGATTTAAATCTTTCTATGCTGAGACGGATTTCCTTTGTCCATTGTGCCCCAATCGTCGAAAATTCTTTCTACATTTCCATTACATCCCGGTTTTGTAAAAAATAATACGAATTTTGGGATTTAAAAAGAGACTGGACTAAAAGCAACTGGGGGGAAAAAAGAGTGCAAAAAAAGATCATAATAGAAAGGAGTTAACAAAAAGATCGGGACCAAAAAAGAGGATATGTTCTCTTTAAAAGAGATATTCTGGCAACCCTAGTTCCACACAATGTCTCAGGAGATTGGTCATTCTGTAGAGTCACCGCCAGAAATTACCGGTTGTCAAAAACTTGTCAAAACACGGAACGAGTCCAAGGAATGTCGGATTAAGCAATGAAAATTTTGTCGCTATGAAAGGTTTTTTGCACTGAATGCTTTCGTTTTTTATTTGCTGTTTTACACGGTTAACACACGTTTCTATTAAGCATATTGCATGTTTTTTTCATAGATGATCTCAGATTAATGACGTTAGACGTTGATTTTATTTTTAAACAAAATTTAGATATGATCCGAATTTGTTAATAAAGAATTTTTATGTAAAGCTTCGTACCCACGAATTATTAAGACTGTTCATACATACTTATTTTACAAGTACAATAATTTTTAATCTGACATTTAGACTCGGCCCTCCCTTGCAACAAATCTCTCAAAAATTGTGATAGACCAAAATAAAATGTCACACATATCCATATATGTATGCTACTTAAGATTATGTCCCATGAATCCGCTGAGCATTTTCCCTATAAAATCTATGAATTATAAAGCAGGATTCACGTTCATTCATAGCCCTTTAAGGGAACGGTTGAAGTTAAAATTTATTTTTTACTTTTTATCATGAGATATGAAATTTTGTACATATATAAATTTCACCACAAGTATTAATGAATACCTTAAAAGATTTTCCCAGTCTTATTATAATTTTAAGATTAAAAAAATTAAAAATTTATAAACACAATTTTAAAATGCTCCTTGCGACTTAATTTTTTAGGTATTTCCTCAATTTTGAATTTTAATAACTGTATTACAAAGAAATCTGGGTATCAGTTATTTAATCCGTTGAATAGTTAATTTTTGAGAAATTTTTTTTCTGAATTCCAGCCCGATTTTCATCAAAATTTTGTCTTAAGAAGTTAAAAATCAAATTTAATTACCTTAATGCCGTCGAATCGTTAAATGCATACCCAGTTTCTTTGTAAACACTATAAGAATTATTCCATACAAATTTCATGAATTTTGAACAAAAATTAAGTCGTATGGAGCATTTAAAAAAAATCTAAAAACCTTGAAAAATCTGTTTTTAGAAAAACATATTGAAAGTTTATTACTACACTTAATTTTATTACTTATTTCGTAGACGCTTCATAAAGGATTTTTTACTTGAAAATAACTATTATGGTACTTTATCCTACAGAAATATCTGTTGTTTTACAATAACACAATCAATATTGCAATAAAAAAGATTGGCTCAAATAAAGATACATGGTCCCCTTAAAGTGCCGATTGGTTAAAACTGTTGATATCGTCGGCTTCTGCCAGGAACTTCGTGCGTGATATCGAATGTAACGAAAATCAACATTCGAATCAACAAATCGAAATTTTTAACGCCTATGCTGGTGTATTTCCGTCTCAGCGACACGCTTACGCTACGGGACGCGTATGTGAACAGGACCTTACTCTTAAAACTCTAATATTGCTTATAGTCACGTTTAATATTTGACCCGTTAGTTCTCGATTACTGTTTTATATTCTATCGGTGTCTCATTTTGCTATTAAAAAGAAAATAGTCTCCGTTCATACGGGCATTCAGTGCAATAAATCAGTAAACACTGCAGGGCTTGATCGGATAACTGAGACTATGTATTTTCGAATACCTAAAATCGGTAAGAGTCAGTGGCGCACCCAGGATTTTTTCTTGGGGGGGGGGGGCGAGATGAACGGATAAAATATTTATAATGCATGGGGGGGGGGGCAAAATGAACGGATAAAAATATTTATAATGCAAAATCAATATTCATAATGCAATTTCTATTTCTTTGGGGAGCGGGGCCTTAGGACCACCTAGGGGGGGGCAAGGGCCAGAGCCCCTTGCCCCCCCCCCCCCGGGTGAGCTACTGGTAAAAGCGCTCAGATTTAAAAACACATTTTAATGAGACCTTGCATTATATAGCTTTAAAAATTTATCCTTCTCTGAAAACTTTTTGATCATCGATATTTTTTATTTCGTGACTACTGTGTTTTAAGGTTACGTAAAGTAATTGATTCTCTTATGCAACTTCTGAAAGAACTTTCCTTGCAGACAGACCACCTCCTTTAGCTAAGGACAAGTGACACCATAGTTTCGGAGAGGGGTTTAGAGGGATCATTTACAAGGAAATTGTTATGTGATGTAAACTTTTAGACCGATTTTTGATTGTTTTGTTTTATTTCTAGAATGTGGAATAAGTACGCCGAAACCCAAAGGAAAAGTCGTTGGTGGGACCCATTCTTCCTTTGGAGAATGGCCATGGCAGGTATGCATAGCTGGTTTTAATTTTTGAGATAATTCACTGAATTTTCCTGTTTCCCAGTTTTCTGAAACTTTTTTTTTTTTTTTTGGTTGTTCATCCTCATTGCCCAATATTATATGAATTATAAGGGATTCCTGAAAATATCTGAATAAGACTCCTCACATCGATGAAAATAAATTTAAAACTGATTTAATTTTTGCTTTTTATATGGAAGACAAAAAGCTTTAAGGGGAGGAGGGGGTCCGGGACACATTTAAATTTTTTTTTATTTATAGAGTTCAAATTTTGAATTTTTTTGGGATGTTTAACCATATAATTTCTAAACAAAATCATATCATATAAAACTTCTCATAAAGTTAAAGTTTTTGAATTTAAAATTTTTTAAAAAAGTGGGGTAATTTAAAATCGTTATAACTCGAAATATCATTTGTCGAATTTCAATTTTTTTTTCATTTAATTAAACAGTAATATATAAGTATTAATTTTGATTCAGAATTTTTAAAATATCAATTAAAAAAAACTAAAAATATTTAGATTTAAAAATTTCAAAACGTACTTATTTTGATGTACTTATTTTTAAAAAATCATATTTTCAAAAGTAAATATATTTTTTCAAATTTTTCGAATCAAAATTAAAATAAAATTGAAAAAGACATGTTCCATGTTTGAACAATTTATCGTTAACGGTTCTTGACTTATGACAAATTAAAGACGAGAAAAGGCTGAAAAGCCCATCATGCAGTAAAACGCATTTACAGGTTTAATCAAAAATTGGATGCTATTAGAATGTTGCAAAAAAAAATAAAAATAAATTGATATCTCATGTTCTAATTAAGATAGAAACATGATTTAAACGTCATTTTAAGCAGAAAAGAACACAAAATGTTTTAATGCAATAAATTTGTTTTTGAAAAGATGAAGAATTTTGTGTCCTGGAAGTAATTTAATTTTTTTATTCCTAGTTTGCTCCAAAACTATTTATTGAAAAAAAAATAAATTTCTAATGTGTTGTTACAATGCAATTAAATATGTTTAGTGTAACTCCTGGAAAATATTTGATCTATAAAGATAAAACATTTGTGCATAATTGGAGGATATCAGGAATATGGGAGTTGAGGGGAAAATTATTCAGCGAGTGAAAGATGGATATATTGTTTTAATTTATGAAGGTACATGTTTATTTAACTAACCTATGGTCATTACATCAGCGTAAAATTAATTTAATTATATTAAGGTATTTTTGCATTAAACAGACAGCAATAAAAATTAATGTATTATTCCCAGATTGTATGTTTTGTAGCTTATCGCTGCAACATTATAACAGCATTGATTGATATGCATAATTCCTATTATGAGAATATCTGATATATGCTTTCTAGTACTATTTTGTGCATCAAACAATTGCATACATCATAAGGGTGCGTTCTTATTTGTAAAAGTATCCTCATGAAGCTATGTATCAGAAATTAAGCCAATGTTCCCGTCGAATAGTATCGTGTCAGTGTACTATTATCCAGTAGATTTTGTTCTAGCCGAAATATCGAAGAACTTATGAGATAAAGATATGCTTTAATTAGCATGCGAATGGAAACCCATGCGGCATTCGTAGACATACTACGAGGTAAAATTATCACTGATAAAGATACAGAAATGGCAGGTTGAAAACAGGACTGTGTATCATGATCGCATGCAATGCACGAGTTAAATGCAATGAAAGTTAAATGGGAGAGTTTAATGGGAAAATTACAGATGAAAAGTAACCAATAAATGGAGCCCTTGAAAGAATTGCACGTAAAGTTAGACTTTTAAATGAGAATAACGGGATATTGAAAAAAAAAAATTGGTTGAGCAAACAAAATAAAAAGTAAAAATTATTGAACGCGTTTATTACTTGTTATACTTGTTTGTTTATTAGAAAAGATGCATTGAAAGGAAATCGGCACTTGATATTAAAATGTTGATAATGCTTAATATTTTTTTATACATTTATATGAAATTCAAACGAGTTTACCGACTCCCTCAACACGTTTTTACGAAATTATTGGCAGTCCATTTTGTAACTTACCCGTAAAAGTATTTTCACCTTCAAATTGCTGTTATAGATGGGAAGCAAAGATAACTTTCGCGTATATATTTGGAAAAAAAACAACACATACGTGAGCTGATTATTTACCCATAAAAGTATAGATTTAAAATGCACATTATTAGGAAGAATGTAAACACGCTTTGTAAATGTAGTTTTTTCAGCAGGAAAAATGAGTTTTATTTTAACTAAACCCTATTTAAATCGCTAGAAGAAATTTAAAATTCCTGAATAGTTCCCTTTTTGATGAATACAGGGTAATTTTTGGATTATTCCCGTTTTCAAGTTTTTTTTGCACATAATGCCTCAATCAGCACGGATAATTGAAACTTAAAATAGTTTTTACCATGAAGGATAAATTGACATAAGTGCTTGTATAAAAATTAATGATTAACAATAATTTAGAAATCCAAGCTATTAAAACTGCAGCAATAGTAAGAAACTTGACAAATATCTGACAGTAACTGATATTAATACATGGACAGGGGTTCTCAAAATAGTGGGAACACTGGCCGTTTCTGCAGAACTGCATGAATTCAAAGTGGGATAAAGTGATAAAAGTCCTGTAAATAGGATATTGAAATTTGGTACCATTCATCCAGCAACTTGGCGTTCATACTATTGCAATTATGTTCAAGGGGTGGGGGAGCGCATGATCAAGCCCTTCTCTCCAAATGCTCCCACATATGTTCAATTACGTTAAGGTCAGACGATTGCGTTGGCCAGGATATATGCAGTCGTATACGCTCATGCTCATCAAACCACATGTATACATGTCTTGTACGATGTACAGGTGAGTTATCGTCTTGGAAAGACGTATAGTCATTAAGAAACAAGGCGGGCACTATAGGATACATGTGGTTCACCAGAATGGTTTAGTAAATATTCAATGTCTCATATATATATATATATATATATATGTATGTATATATACATAAAGAGAGAAGGGGGGGGGGCATTGAAGAACAAATAAGGTCCTAAGGAATGCGAGATAGCCCACCCCAGCATATGAAAGCAACCGCCTTGCTTAAAATTGGGTATCAAGTAGTCGGAACGGCATACTTTGGAAGCTGTTGACCAAATGTATACTCTACGAGTATTGGGAAACAAGGGAGGAAATCGATTCACCTGCACAGATGACACTTTGTAAATCACTTGATTTACAGTTATGTTCGGGTACCATCTGACATGTATTCTTGCATTAATGCCAGTAATGAGTTGTTTTTTGATTACAGTACGACCATAAATACTAGCTTTATGTAGCTGCCGACGTACTGTTATTTATGAAACAGAATCATGACGACTTGTATTCCCCTCAGCTGTTAATTGATGAACTATAGTCTGACGTTTTCGTCATACAATCTATACCAGTCTCACCTTTCCATCACTGACATTTTCATGTGAGTCTACTTCTTTTGTGTTAAGAGGCAACACCTCGCTAATTTCTGTACCGTGTCATCTGTGATACCATGTCCCTTGATACACCGATGATTTCTGTCGTGTTAGTCATAGAAGCACATGCAAGCATCTCGACAATTATCATACTTTTCCGCAAATCATTCAGATCCGACATTTCACTTATTAATTCCACAACAGAAAATACTACATTGACTGTACAACTACTTCATAGTAGCTCTTACTCACTTCACTGTATTAGACATCTCTGCTCTGTGAAAAAGTCACAGTAGCGATTCCCATAAGCCGCATAGCTCAAGCCGTTTTAAATCATCTTCCATTGTTTTCAGAATCCCTTGAGCTTTCCCAGTGAAACGCTATAGCAGAATGTCTACCTCTTAAGTGTTTCATTATAGGGGTCTTAATTAAAGATGCAATTCATCGTTAAATGGCAATGTTGGAACGGTTGAAATAGATATGATGATTAAATTTATTTCTGGTCACCTTCAAGTTTTGGATTTTAATTTGTTTGTACTGTTTAATTTTTTTTAATTAAAAGGGATTAAAGATCATTAAGCCTAACGTGTCAGCACTTGAAAAAAGTCCGTGTATCGTCATCAATAGCCATCAGTAAGAAATTGAATAAAAGCGGTATTTTAGAAAATTCAATTAAAGCAAATTTTTAATTTCGGAAAAGATGTGACATGAGAAATGAACCTGAATAAAACTTGGATTCATTCTTTCACGTCTAATGGGTTAAACTCCATTAACTGTAATTAATTTCAAATATCTATATCTATTGTAAAAGGTATGTATGTATGTTCCAGCATAACTCTATAACGCCTGGAGCAATTTCAACCAAACTTGGTGCACAGATGACTTACAATCTGAGAAAAAATACTGGAGGGGGGGGGGTTGGAAGACAACTGTAGCACCCCAAGGGGTGGGGGGAGGAGGTGACATGAAAAAATAATCGAAAACGACTGATATTGGTGTCAAATCCATAGATTTCTGGGTCGCTGAGATGATTGTGACACTCCCGATGCCGTTTAAGGGAAAGTTCAGCCCCATCGGCATGGAGGGGGGGGGGGGAATGTGGTGAAAAATAAAATGTCCAAAATGGTGGAGATAAATCGAGATTTCCCAAATTCCCGGGCAAACGACTAGTATATACGTATAATGTACTATTGTTAAAAACCTACTATAGTTATAAGAGTACTAATTATTTACAATGTCCTTGTTTTTGTGATAATTTTATCATTATCGATCACCTAACATCTGATCAAATTATATACGCTACTAACTCAATAATTTTAGAGACTGTAAGTATACCTCTTTCATTTATTTGGGTAGGTGTCTGTGAGAAGATCATCCTTCTTTGGTTTCGCCAGCACTCACCGATGCGGTGGAGCCATACTAAGCGCGAACTGGGTTGCGACAGCTGGACACTGCGTAGATGAGTGAGTATACGCCAGTTGAGAGTGAGTGATTTCCCAAGGTGATACGAAAAGTGTGGTTTATCATATATTTGCAGAGAAATGTATACTTCAAATATGGAAATTCGGCGGGTTAACAAAATTAACCCTCCTGCCGAGGGAGATGTCTAAAATCGCGTTCGACTTATTTTGCTAATTTCGGCATGCCACGCTGTTATCACGTCGTATTGATTTTTTAAGGAATCTGATCGGCGGGAAACGTTAATTCCCTATGGAAAGAATTTTATGTATTGGAATAAAGGGAGTCATTTTTCCTCAACTTTGCTTCTAGGTTGCTATTACCTGTAATAAATGCCCACCATTCGAAACACTGCATCTAGGAAATTTTATTTTATAAATTATTTTCTTTATTACTAAATGGAATAATTCCCCACAAATTGCAAGGCAATAAAATCATTTCCTTTCACCCCACTTATTTTGAATCTTTTTATCATTGCATAAATGCCCTCTTTACGATAAACCTACACAAGACTAACTTCGTATTCGATTTTCTACAGAAAAATATGAATAATAAAGCGCGTCTGGAAGGTGAAAAGATAAGGTCATGTGGTAGATACATTTAATGAAAGTAACTTGCATCTTTCGTATTTTTATGTGTATAGAAATTTCTCTCGCAGTATCCTGCTGGACGATGGCCGAATGGCTAGGACTCTGGCTTTCGAGACCAGAGTTTGTAGGTGCGAGTCCCATCCTAGGCATGGACCTTTGTAGCCTTTCGGAATCTGCTTTAAGCAGTAGGTCTCGGTCTAATCAGCCCTCGTGGATCAAAAGTTGACAGTAAGACTCAAAACCAAACTCTCGCAATATTCTTTATACGGTATAATAAAGGTGGTGTATAGACAAAGTTCCGTAAAAGAAATCCCTCAGTATATTTAGTATTACATTCAAAAGTGTGCCTTCCGCGTTTGAGAGTACAAGTTCTTTAAATTATAATAAACAAAGGTTCTCCAAGTTGTCTATTACAGTACTGTCTAAAGATGATTTGTATGGACAGCTGGAGTAGCCCATGTATCGCCATCTATTTAAAGTGCCAGTTGGGATTTTTGTATCGAAAATATCTTTTAAGTTAAATTATTGAAAGAGTGTCTTATACTGGTTATCCTATTACATAGACGGCGAGTATACGACACGCCAAACGTTTCTGTTTGAAGTGGCTCATCAGTTCGGAGTTCCGTATATTAAACTTTAGAGAGTTTTAATTTTTAGTGTTTTTCTAATCACAGGTTATCAAAAGCACACTTTTAATTCTGGTGTTGATGTCTATATAGGGAGTTAAGGAACGTGATTTTTTAAAGATAAAATTTTTAGTCTTTAATTTTTTTATTGGGAATTTATTTATTCATACATATTACAAAACTACAGCTGTTTTTGAAAAAAATCTTTTGAAAAACACGCACTGCAGCATTTAAAGATCTGTTTTTAAGTCCAGAAAATGATGGAATTTAAAAATACGCATTTGTTAATCCCCGATTTTTAACTGCGAATAAAATGTGCTATTCACTGTAAGAATAATTAAAATAAATAAATGATTTTGTAAAGTTATTAAGGTAACATTTTAAAATTAACAGTATAACAGGGATTTATACTTAAACTTTGAAAAATTTTCTTGCAAATCAAAGTGCAAAATAATGTATCTCAAAAAGTAGTTTCATTTTATAATAAAAGTTGCATGAAGTAAGATATAAATGCATAAAACTATAATAGAACTTACATTTTTACTATATATTTTACAATCACATCATACTAATATTTTAATTTCGAAGTAAATAAATGAATAAATCCAATTTGTTTATACATTTAATTTATGCTATTAAAAGGAAGTAAGGTTTGGTAAAGTACATGAAGTTCACTTTGCCAGAGTAAACGTTATTTTTCCAAACCTCACTTTAATTACTATCTAAAATAAAGCATATGATAACCGTGAATAAAATATATAACTAACTGCCTGTAAAGTAAGCTGTTTGCGAAATCATGTCTTTAATTTCTCCCCTTCTAGCCTTCTCAAGTCCCACATTCGCATCCGAGTGGGTGAGTACGACTTCTCCACGGCCCAGGAACCCTTGCCCCACCAGGAACGTGGGGTGGAAAAGAAGGTGGTACACCCACGGTACAATTTCTTCACCTACGAGCATGACTTGGCCCTGTTGAAATTGGACTCCCCTCTGGTACTGCAGCAACATGTCCGGCCCATCTGCCTGCCGCCGGACACTGCGACTGAGGAGGCCCTCGTGGGGGTCAATGCCACAGTGACCGGATGGGGGAGGCTCAGCGAAGGTGAGCAGTAGTGGGTTAAAACCCAATCTGAATTATTTTACTGTTGGGGGGATTTTGACAGAATTTTGTGACTGGGATATTTTACCATGGAAAACCAATGCTTCTTCTAGACCAGTCGTTCCTAACCGGTAGCCCACGCACCACTGGTGGTCTGAGCGAACCCAAGAAATAGTCCTCGAGGTCAAGAGGCATAAAAAAATAAATTAACTTCGCCGTCGTTTTGAAACAATGAAACTAATTTTTTTTAATTAGGAGCAGAAAAAGACAATCCACCTATTGCACAGTTCCCATTTTTTGTTTGTTTGTTCAAAATCTAAAAAATTCTATATTTCTTCCGCTTTCTGACATCTCGAGTACAAAAAAAAATCCCTTTTCTGATTAAAAATTCCTAATATATTTCCTGTGACGCGGATCGCAGCGTCACGTCATTTCGCAGCATCACAGCAATTTTTCAGCTGCTAAAGCAAATGAAAACTGAAAATTCGCTTTAATTTTAAGCCCGTCTGCACACGGAGCAACTCAAAAGAAACTGATAACCGACTCAAATCACAAACCAGTCTGTGATGAGTCGCAACCTATGTAATTGAATGGAGCCACGCACACGGCGCAACTGGTTACAAACCTGTCGGACGGGTTTGTAACCAGTTGCTCCGTGTGCAGACGGCCTTAAGCTTTTGTAGGCTTATGTTCGCTATTGAGTTTTCCTTTACGCTAAATTTGTTGTTATTAAACTTATTTGTAACTTTTTATAAAGGTTTTTTTTATCACAAATTGTTTGTTTATTCAGAAAATAAATCCATTTTTGCCTCGAAAAGGATTGGTTGGGAGATGGTTCCTAACGATTTTTTTTTTGACAAGTGGTTTTTGATCAACAAAAGGTTACGAACAATTATTTTAGACTATCATTTCCAAACCTTTTATTAGCCCCCCCCCAGTCAAGCTACCCACTTTAAAATCAAGTCAAGAACCCATCTTTAAAATTAAAGAACCTTGCAAATCCCTCCATAGTCAACTCTTGATATCTGCTTTTTTTTACATAAGAATGCATATTTTGTAGGACACATAAAGCACTTAAAAATGTATAGATTTTTTTTTTTAGAAATTAATATAATTTGGGGATGTGATACCTTTCCCACCATTTTCCTATAATCAATACTGTACCTAACTGCTATCATAACTTACATTTTAACTCGCCCTTCTCAAATAGTCAAGAAAATGTACTTTTATTGGGTTCAGGTAAAAAGCCTTATAATTTTTTTAGAATATAATTTAAGCAAGTATTTAACAAACCCTCATATTATATTCAGGCAAAATGTGACCAAATTCTCTAATCTGGTGACTCGTAATATCCTTTACTCACAAAAAATAGCAACCAATGGGTTCCCCGCCGAAGGGTTGCTTTTCTGTAAATATTACCTTTTTTATGAAAATGTATTTTTAGTAGGATAAAGAAAACTTTCAAAACTCAATGTTTAGAATATAAATTATATTATATATATTGAAAATATTTTATATATTTTACTAACTTAACCTACCTAATGTTTAACTAACTCATCATAGCAAATAATTAAAATAATAGTCCCCATATTTTCCTTTGTCATAAATCAGTGTTACAACCATTGGTTCGTTATCTCAGTGTAGTCATAATAAAATTTTAAAAAAAACCTTGAAATGGGGTGAGGGGGAATTTTACAATAAAAGTTATTGCAATTAAAAATAACTAAATTGATTAAATTTGAGGGTTACGATCTCCTAGGTGAGAGCTCTTGACTCGTATGTCCTTTAACAGCCAAATATGAATACTTCTTTGTCTGTTTCTGCTAATGAGCCATAGTCATTTAGATTGAAATATTCAATGTACACTTTTGTTCTTTTCTACCTTACTATCTATCAGCTGAGATAATTCGGAACCATAATCCCTATTTCAAAGTCTCGTTAACAACATTATAACAGTTATTAATGTCATCATTAATGCTATTATAGTCAGCAGTTTTATCACGTTACTATAACATTCAAAGTCATCACGATCCTTAATTTGTTTTTCTAATACGGAGGCACTAGTCGTGAGACACTCGCACAATATACCGCTGAAATTCTTGGTTACATTATCATGGGAACACTATTAATGTGATCCAGCATTGCTCGCTATTATGGGATAACAAGGAAACGTTCAAGCTTTACTAGGAATTTGAACCCAAGGCCACCGCGTAGATCAGATCGGCTAACCACTATAACATGTGGTCAGCTCATTACATCTATAGTCACTGGGATCATAATTCAAAGACTATCACTTCCCTACACACGGCATGGCTGTTGTTAATATTTCCCTCACCCCCTCGCTTTCCTTTTTTCAGGCGGGTCCCTTCCGTCCAAACTTCAGCAGGTGGAGGTACCCATCATCAGCAACGCCAAATGCCAACAGATGTTCCAGACGGCCGGACGTCAGGAGAGCATCCCGGATATCTTCCTGTGTGCCGGCTACGAGACCGGTGGAAGAGATTCCTGCCAGGTTAGATCATGGATTTACCTATCGGTTTGATGCATATAAGTATATTTGTGTGACAGTATCACTAATATAGATATAGAGCAATAGGTTAATATCTGAGCATCTCTCTCGCTCTCTCATATATATACGTACATATAAAATAATACGAAATTAAGACGCTTATGAGACGAGTAAAACAAGTTCTTCCAAAACTTTTATTCAGATTCTCAGCATGGAGATTGATTACAGCAAACGACACACCAGCAGTCATAGCCATGCTTAGCAGAGAGCGCAGCGTGAGGGGAAACACACCGCGAAATGCACGTATTTAGAAAATAACACTTAGAATGGAAAGAGATCCGTGTCTTCCCTTCAAACATATCGCATCCCGGCAAGAAAAGTGACAACTCAAAAATGCAGCATTTGAGAAAAATCAACTTAAAGAATACTATGCAGCTTGAACTAGCTTTACAATAAAACTGATACAACTGTCCTCACGTGGACAAATTGCTAAATAGAGATGTGTCGATTTTTGTGCACGATGGGACACTTCATACATATTTTTCAATGACATAACCTCAAAATTACCATTTTTTTTACTTGTGTCACTTCTCTTGCCGGGGTGTGATATATAAAATGGATATTACCATTTTGACCTCTAGAGGTTAAAATTTTTGGGTGATAATAGTGATAATAAGGTGTTTAATACTCGTATGACTCTATGCCCACATGATTCCAATAGATATTAGTTTATTACCAACAATGTTGGGGCAAAAGAATTTTCGGCCCATATCTGGTAATCTTTATCTTAAATACCCATTCTACGGGGTTGTTTAGTGTTCGGGAAGAGTACTAGCACGGGGCTAAAGGACTAACATAGTTTATAGAATAAGTTATTCATAGATGCGTTAAAGGAAAAGGGGTTGTTCTTTGCCAGAACAGTTAACTTCGGAAAACGCGTGAGGTGAAATTTAGAAGCAGACTTATTAAGTTACATATATATGAAATAAAAGATTAAGTTATAACTGCAGAATTTTTTGAAAGTATTAGAAGGAATTATTTAATTGGATTTAGGTTATCAAAACAATAGACTATTAAAAATATGTAATATGGTGATCTCTCCTATACAATCTACTCCCCCTGTCGATTCAAGAGCTAGGATCTATTTAATCATTTCAACGCGTAGTAGAAGTGCGTTCCCCCCAAAATTAACCTTTTTGTGGTTTCTTAACTGCATCTCATGACTCATAATCATTTTTAAGTTTTTATTTCCCTGAAAGTGAATCTGGTTTGTGGTTCATATAAATACCATCTACACATGCGATTATCCATATAAGATTTGAAGTCTATTTAATCATTTTAGCACGCAGTAAAAGCCCGCTCGTTATAAAAAAATGAGCTTTCTTGTGGTTTCATACCTTCAACATTTGATTCACAGTCTAGATTTTTTTTTAAATCCTAAAAATGGATTTGGTTTATAGTTAATACAATTGCTATCTACTCACAAGATGATCGATTCAAGAGCTAGAAGCTATTGTATCATTTTGGCGCGTAGTGAAGATTTCTCTTCTTTCTTGTTAACTGTCATGTTTTTAACGGTCAAACATGGCTCACGATCTGCCACGATTTTTTAAACTAATAGTGGACAGCTAATGCTCTTTGAGAAGTGTTTGTGAATCTGCAAAATTAAGTTGACCAGATTTTAAGATTTACAGGACAGCACATACAGACAGCAAGTGGTTACTTTTCATAGAATCAAAAGGAAGAGTTTTTATGGAAGTTACGATAAATTACAAATTTCATTTGAATGTTATTCACAGTAATACATTTATCTCAGAGTACAGTGTTTAATTTAAACCTTACTGTTATTAACACTAGCTTTGTTGCCACGAGATAAATGCGCATACAGTATTAAATATTGATATTAATGCAAATTTGCGTACAGGGATCTAGGATTTTAGCACATCATCAGTGCTTAAATACTAGTCAACAGCTTTGTTGTCTCTTTAGCATTAAGGCTGCTATGTACTAAGAAAAAAAATCTTATTTCCCTTTTCCTCTTCTTGCAGACTCTTGTGGTGGGAGGAGTCCAGTTGACAGTTCGAGAATTCCCCCCCCCCTTAGGATTGACATTTTGAGGGATTGTAATGGCTCTCTCTATAGGGGGGGAGGGGGGGGGTTAAGAGCTGTTCCCAAATTTTTTATTTAAAATATATTTTTGTCAACTATTTACAAATGCATAAATGCTGATAATCAAATAAAATTGGTATTGTCAGATAGCCTGAACTTTTCTGCAAAGCGCTACAGGATTTATTTTATAAATTTCGTCCACCGAAGGAATTTATGAGCATTTAAAACACACTATATCAGATTTTTCCCCGAATAATTTAAATTTTAAAATATTAATTACATTAAAAAAAACTAAAAAAGTACACAAATGCAAAACTTCTTTCTCTATGACGGAGTACAATTTTTTAAAAAAAATCTTTGAATCCAAGTCGGCAATCCGTGGACAAATTTTCTCCATACGTTAACATTGAGGTGAGCGAATCTAATGGGGTTAGTACATAGCAGCCTTAAATATGAAATATTGATATTAATACAACTTAGGCTACTTGGTGTATCAATAAATAATTACTATATGCGACGAAATGGGATATCAGCACATCATTAGTATCAATCAAACATCTTGAGTTGGAACCATTGAAAAATGGTTCCAATGCAAGATATTGCACCATTGTTTAAGTACTTAAAGCTCATAAATACCGAGTCTGACTCATCAGGTTTTATCTTGTTTCCCAATCTTGGCTAAACACACGCCAAGCAATAACCTTGGTACTGTTTCAACGCTGGTTTACAATACATGTGTTAAAACTATTCGGATACTTTACGTATTCAATTACCTTTCTCTGTCTAAACTGATTCATAATCATTCATACATGCAGAAGTATAATTTAAAGTAAAGTGTTTCAAATGAACATTTATGAGGAATAAACCCTCCCG
Source organism: Dolomedes plantarius (assembly GCA_907164885.2). NCBI lineage: Eukaryota > Metazoa > Arthropoda > Arachnida > Araneae > Dolomedidae > Dolomedes > Dolomedes plantarius. The sequence continues at coordinate 169,396,172 of OU015496.1, read as the reverse complement.
AAGGTATCTTTCGAATTTCAGGATGAAGAATGGTTATAATTGTAAATTTTTCTCACCAGTGAGGTTAACAATTCCGCAGAATCTGTTAGTTTATTAGTTTATACAAAAACAGATTATTTTAGAAAACTTTCTCTTTGCATCAGATCAAAATGGTGTGTTCACTTGGTGACAATGGTCATCAAAATGCCTTGAGCTCCAGCTCTAATATCAATGAGCCCTATAAGTAGGGATAACGCAACCTCTTGTGTTGTATTTCAACCATAAACTTACACTTGTCTTTGCAGGGAGACTCTGGCGGACCTCTTCAGGCAAAGGGTACGGATGGCCGGTGGTTCCTGGCTGGAATCATCTCTTGGGGTATCGGCTGTGCTGAACCAAACATGCCTGGAGTCTGCACTAGAATAACTAAGTTCAAGAACTGGATAATAGAGACCATCAGATGAACCTAATGCAGCTATCATCTTGTGAGTTTGACGCCCGTCTCTGACCAAGCTCTTAACAGGGAAAAGCCAAGCAACCATCCGTCATATTTCAAGCTACCAGTCTGTGATTTCACTATGCTCTTCTGCTACTCACGGAATGACTTCTCTGCATTTCGAATCACTAGACTTCTCAGGCTTTCGATGTGAAAATTTACAAATCCAAGCGCTAGGAATAAGATGTTCTGTGATTCACACATTTCTCATTAAGCAGAAGTTTCATGAAGTGCAACAAAAGACATCTCTGCGCAAAAGAGATGTAACTATCATGAATGCAATCCTTTCAAACACTGATCATTCATGATTATAAAATTTCACCGTTCCACGTTATCAGAGCTGCTTCAGCTACGCTGTATCGTTTTTTCAGTAGATATGTCAGAGTATATCATCCCTACAATTGAGCTGTATATAAAGTTGTATCAAAACTGAACACAAAATGTGGTAAAACTTCATGTTTGTGATAAAGACGTCGTGAAATTGATCATAAAGCATCCTGGTGATCGCTGGAATATTTTTTTGTGATTAATAGGAAATTTCATTGTGATGCTTATCATCAAAGATCTTGATTATCTCGGAACACCATGAAGCATGGTAATGATCGTCGTGAAGACTGACAAAACATCGGGATTTCGATAGAAAAAAATAAATCTTTGCTGCGATTGTGATTGATGTAAAACTCATTGTGGTGATTACTATCATACATCATTGTGACCTTTGTGAAACTTGGTAAAACATCGTATCGGTCATATTACTTTATCGAAAAACATCGAGACTTCAGCCGCAAAATAAATCATGATATCGCTCATTTCACCATTAGATTTATTCTAGATTTTCTATTGTTTTCACTCACCACAGACCATGATCGTCGATGCTTAATAAATTGAGGATAAATACATTTTACTGAATTCAATCACCTGAAATTCCATCAGTCCATATGTCGTAGCACGTAAATTCAACGACTGATATCACAAAATGCGACACATTAGGCAAGCAACTAGGGACTGCCGTTATTTATATTGTTATTTATATTTCTTTCTACATGAAAGCTGTTGTTGCAACGGTTCTTGAACGTTTCATCCTAAAAATGGGCATGCATATATATACATAAAAGAGCTGGACTCTTTGGCGTGTGCGGTGGTTAATTTTATCCATTTCCCACTGGTTGGATTTTTAACAGAAAACTCGCCATTTTATGTTGATCAAACTATAAAAACGCGTTTCATATTGGTCAATGAAACTACTCACTGAATCGACCGGTGGAAGTAATGCGAATTTTTTACGCAGATTTTAAGTTTTTTCTTGCATTTTATTTTGATATTTTTGTGATCTTGTGAAATAAATATGAGTTTTATGTTTCCTATGAATGTAAATTAAAATGTATTATGTCTCTTGTCAATTGGTTCTTTCCTCTTTCATTTAACGTGTTCTTTCACAAGTAAAGGAAATCCTGTCAACAGTTGTAAATTTTCTATATTGCTTTCCCTGCCCTCAAACATTTTCCCCCTTATAATAACACTTATAGCTTACATGTTTGATGTGATGTAGATACTAAATTGAAATTTCTATTGCTTTTAAACTTGCCCTTTTCAAAACGTGAACAGAACACTAAATACGAAAATTCTCATCTATTCATATTTCGTTGTTTAAAAATATCAGAATGTAATTAAGATATTAAGATCAGTTTGTTAATTACTCTATTTAAAAATGCTCCATGCGCATTCATTTTTGTCTCAGATATGTAATTTTCTCTCTTCAAGCTAGCTTTATTTAGTTATAATAAAAGTTAGTAGCATTATTTGATTTACAGTCATATTTATAAAAACTAGAAAAGAAATGGATAAAAATAGGTCATTTTATGCAAAATTTTATCAATTTTTTTTTATTGTAAAAATTTTAAGTTGTTAGTAATCAATTCATTATACTATTTTATAAGTTTTATTCTAACATATATAAATAATCATTTTATGAAATTTTATGAAAATTCAAGAAAAATTGTGACAAATGGAACATTTTGAACTTACCGAAACGACATGAAAACTTGATTTGAGAAAATGTCATTTAAAGTTTTAATTTGACTAACATTTCCATTGTTTACGTTTGAAAAAAAAATACTTAACTCGGTTAATAATGATCGGATCAACATACATTTTTTTAAAATTTAAAGCTGATGAGTTGCAGAATCCATTTTCTGAAAGAGAAAAATCGTTTTGGGGACATTATTTTGTCAATCTGAAGGTCCATTGTCACCTTAAAATACAAAATTTACGAATACACGATACATATGAATAATACTGCCACAAGCTGATTCGTTAATTACCGTTATAATAAAAATGTGGGCTCGAGGTGGCCTTGTGGTAGTGCACTGGCTTTCGGTGCTGAAGGGGTTCGGATCGAATCCCGACCCGCGCCATTAAATACCTACTGGTCTAGGTCAGATATGGGCACGTTAAATCCATAGACCGGAAAATCCCTCTATGAGGTCAGGGAGGGTGGAAGAGGGTTCGATCCCCCCCTCCCTCATATGTCGCCCCTGTGGTTGCTCGGTCAAAATTGAGGTGGCGACTATCTAGACGGACTCCGACCCTTGTGGTGCCATATAAACCGGAGCCTATACGGACCTGGTCTGAAACTTAGGGACTTGATCCGGAACCACCTAGGGACATTAGGAACAACATTATAAAAATGCTAATGAAAAACTTAAAATGGATGAACTTGAAATAACTAGATATTTAAGCGTCAATGAGATCATAATAACAATGATAGAGGATAGTGTTGATGGAAAAGACGATTAGTAGTATAACATGATAATGATTATAAATGAGAAATCGTACTAATAACAATGGTGAGAGATAAGTGATCAGAATAGGGAGAAACAATGCAAATGGTTATTAAAAAGACATGGAGGCTGTGGTAATGAGAATATTAGCAGTAACAATAAAATCCATCTCAAACTAGAAGTGACGAGAGAAATCTTGTACATAAAAATAAACAACTGATGTTAGTAATGTTTGTATGGATATGTCCGTACATAATTCTCTCTCCATGTATATAATATATACTTATGTGTATGTATATACCACCTATACACATCGCCATCTGTATCTTTGTTTTTGTAAGTGTAATTCATGTATGTGTCAATAGAGGTCTTTAATGGGCCTTATATAAAAAGGTCTCATTTAAGTCTAACTGTTAACCGCATTTGCTAAGTCTCATGGGTTAAAGTATTTTGATGTCTTAATTTTGTTTTCTCTTGAGATCTTAACGGCATTTTAATACAAAATTAATGCAATTCTTAATCACCCTTTCGAATCGTATCAGTCACAGAATTTTGACTTTAACCTAACATCTAGGTTGAAGAAATGGACCATTGTTTGGAGTGAGAACCTGTTAACCTCGGGCCAGAAATTTTTTTTAACCTTGGTCCAAGGTACAATCTCCTGATAGTTAATTCCTTTTTTATTAGTATTTCTTTTTTTATTAGTTTCCCTGGTGAGAAGAATCATGCTTCACAGCGCTTACGGCTTTAAGCGGAAAACTGTTGATTTAATTCTCAAGAAAGAAATAATTTTTAGAGCTGCTAAACATTTCAATATCTAAAATTATTCTAATTGAGGTAAGTGAAGAAATTTTTAGAATGAGTGAGTACAATTTCATATTCCCTAAATTACAATTTTTGCTAAAGAAGAGGCACACTTATCAATGAAATACATCCAAAGAGCGAGTAAACTTAATTTTGTGTTAACTTAAAAAAAATATTCACCATTTCGCCTTGCAATTTATAAAGGTAAGTAGTTAAAATATAAATCTTGGGGCAAAAATCAAATGCCAGGAGAAATTTGGCTTCGAACGCCTTGAAAAAAATTTGAGAACATAATTTTGAGAATACTGGAAGTTAAAGCAACTTTTAACCAAGAAACAGATATTTCACTTTTATATTTAATTGCAATTTGTTTATCGTGTTCATAATTTAATTGATCTACTCACTGGATTTGTTCTTAGACTTGTAATTATGGTTCGGGTTAGACATTTATACTTTGGGATGACATTTATACTTTTGAATTAAGTAATAAAAGTCGGTAGGACCAAGGTACAAAATGTTATGTTGTACATTGGTTCTAAAGGCAATATGATTCTAAACTGTCTCGAAAACATGAAAATAATTCACATGAAAAATTGATGAAATTACAGGTCAACACTTACATTCTGAAGTATCAAAAAAACAGTATTTATTTATTTTTTTATGTGCTATATGGATGAAAAAAAATTGAAACATTAAAATAGATCCGAGATACAACAAGTTCCCTTATATAAAATAATATAGGCAATCGCTTTAGTAATCTTACAACTTTCCAAGAACACATACGCGAGACAAAGAGAGAAAATAAATTCCATATTTTTTCTTTCAAATCTCTAGCTACTTAGAAAAGACGGTAAAAATTTTAAAAAAGCATAAGGCAACTCTATAGTACCTATTTCTCTCCGCAAGCAAAAGAGGGGGATTCATCCGTGTCAGGAATTTTGTTGATATTTTCAAAACCTGTCCTTCGGAAGTGGGGAAGAATTTTGAGCTAATTGTCTCTAAAAACTCGAAGCTTAAAATGGTAAATGCGTATTAAGTTGCCTTTGATTTCAATTATAAGAATATTGGGAGAATCCTTTAATCATTAAAAAAAAGGAAGCATTTCTGTCATGCTGCACTCGTTGAGTGACGGTAAATTTCGTCAGCTACGACCACGTAGGTCTCAGTTCCATTTCCCGCTATGGCCTGTCGAATTGTTAAAAAAGATATTTAAGTAATATTTTTCAGTATCCTGAGCACATCCATGTGTCATGGTTTTATCGTGTATTCTAAATTTATCTGCCGCTTGCGTAGCATTTACAGTATGGAAAACTAATAATAAAGTTGTTTAAAAAATTATTAGTTGGGTCAGTGCTGATGACATACGGTTCAGTCATCTGGGGAATCTCACTTGTTTATCTCTGAGAGATCCACAGTTAACTTGGAGCCAAAATACACCTTTGGTCGTGCAAAGAACTGCGTATCACCCTTTTTCGAGCAGTTTGCTCGAAATGTCCTTTGGTCGATTGGGCGACATTTTCCACGAGCATTGGATCATAACCTGCCCGTGATTTTCCGCACATTTCTCGAAAATCGATATCTGAAAAGGAGGAGAGAGACCATCTTCATGGTGGGATTTAGAGGAATTCTGCATTGAAAGAGGGTTGAAACAAGTTGGGACGCAATGAAATGATACTTCACACGGAGCAGTTGAACTAGTTGTACTGGGATTTATACAAGCACTCTAATATCTGGTAATCTTGTTACGTTTAAATTCAAACCGTGCTTGTTTATTGAATTTTGATTTTGGTTCTTATAGAAAAAAATTATAAAGCACCTCTCAACACACACGAAGGTATAATGCATAATTTACTTACAAAAATTAGGGAGCTAAAATGGCTCTCCTGAAGAGAAGTTTGGAGCAATTCGCTGAACATCAGTAGCATGTCTCTGAAAAACGAAGCATCTCTGAAATATCTGGTATGAAAAATTAAAAAAGTAAAGATGAAAATTGGAGAAGTAAGAATATCGAAGAATGACTAAACTGAAACGAGATTCTCCAGACCGCGGAAAGAAAAGGACCTGAAAAAGAGACCAATGATACTTTTTAATTCTTTTGATTTAATGTTAGCTGAAACAAAAACTGTTTTCTAGAGTACAAAGAAAGGTGAAATGAACACTCCGAGATTTCATCTTTCCCTTATCTTTCGCCCCCAGAAGACGATAGATGGGGAATAGATGTGATATCCTTCTCAAGATTGTTGAATGAATTAGAAGTAGGGAATCCTCCCTAGTTCAGGAACCGAATTTAGAATGCAAGGAATTGTCATATTTAAAACACCTACCAGATGACCAGAATAATATGTATGAGAAGCAAAGAGATATTTAGAGAGAACACTCTAATTTTGAAATGTAACTTTGAACCTGTCTGGGGGGCACGAAAGTCTTTTGGTTTGAATGATGTAGCAATAATTATCCCGTCAAAAAGAGCAAACTTCATTGATAAACAACCGGGAAAGGATAGTTTAAAAATAAAAGAATGTTTTGATTACATACGTGCAATATGAAATGAGACGGATTTATCCTGAAGGGGGTGGATAGGGGCCTTCTTAACGTTTCCGAGTTAGATTATCAGAGTTAATTACCTACCCCTTCTCTGTTGTCAAGTACTTTATATACTTTTACATCATGTGTTCACTTTAACCAAAATGTTCTCTCTGGAAATTCGTTTTCTCTTCGTCTAATACGCCTTCCCCTGTTTGTTACTTTCCTGGAGGCATTTAAAATATCGTCTGTCATTAAATCAACGCTGAATTTAGAACAAGAAACTTAGATTGAAAGGGATGAAACACAAAAATTGAAAAAATAATAAAATAAAAACCTGCCAAACGCTTACCCTTGTAAAAGGCACATTCCAAGATTTTTGCTTGCCGGATGCTCGGTTTGTGAAAATTTGAAGAATGGATACTGGTTTAAGATTCGCCACTCCCAAATCACAGTTTCCTGAAAATCGTGCTGGAAATTACAATTACCCATATGTGGTAAAATAGTCTAAAATACTCTCTAAAGAGGCGTACTTCTTGAAATAGTGCTCAGAATGCTCTAAAAACCAAAGTAGTTAGAGTTTCAATAGAAGTGGTGTGTTAACAAAAAAAGATTCTGGATGACAATGCTCAGAAAATAAAGATTTTACTTTTTAACTCGTCGTCGACTTTGGTATTTAACTAAATTCTTCGATTCTATTTACTGTGTCCGCCAGTAGAGGGCAGCACTAAAATGAGAAATTCTCCGCAAACCGTTCTTTCTTATTGGCACGGGACTTCATACTGTATGAATGGGAGCACAACAAATTTATAAATTCACTTGAATTACATCCTGTGCTCAAGAAGACGCTGGTCTGGGTATTATAATCTAGAAGCGCATGTAATGGAGAAACCTACTACTTTTAATATTATAAAACCTGCTGGAAAAACCAGCGAAACACCCAGGCAAGGAGGGCAGTTTATGAAAGAATCGTAGTCATGAAAGAATTTGTTCATTTGTGAGGAATTGTCTGAGTGAAAATGAGGTACTGTTAACTTTTCGAATTCATTTGAAAGTTATTCTAAATTGCCTGTTTTCCAGTTTATTAGAAAGGGTCAGAAGGTCAAAAGTAACTAATTTCAAGATAACAGTTCACTCACCAAATAATTCACTTCAAATTCAACACCCTTTTGGTATAACAACATACCTTTGGAGTAAAAATGGTTTATTTTATGTTTTTTTAACCCTTTTAAAACGACGCCATCTAAAAAAAGACAGATTTTGAGTATAAACTATACTTTAGAAAATATATACTGCATATTTGTTACGAATTATCAGAGCTAAACGTACCATTCTATGCACGCGATTGAACTAAGAATGATTTTGAGGAAATGGAACATTTTTGGCGCAGTTTAATGCTTGTGCATTGCATAAGACGATATAATGAACAAATATACAAAGTTTAGTGGCGACATCTAGAGGCAATAAATAGAAACTATTTTTGAATAGCCTTATATTTGTAACTGTTGTTCAGTGATATAATCGATTTATATATCAAAATAAAAAAATAGGGGTGAGTGGGGAGGGGGATAAATTTATCTTTAGTTTTATAATGGAGCTACCCATATTCAGCTAAAAACCGAGCTAAAGTTTCTTAATTTACAATTCGTGGTTCAGAGAATCATTTTCAGATTATTTGTGCGGTGTGTGTCTCAATTTCAAAACGCCTACTGTTATAAGAAGTTTTCCTAAGATGCTTGATTTTGTGAGATATATGCATACCTATTAAACCCCATATACTGAAAATAATTTTAATTGATATGCATCCGCTATGATTACATGGGGTAACTAAATTTTTAAGGAAGTTTTAGAGATAAAATATTCTGATCTATATGAACAAACGGATTCTTTACGATAAACATTGCAGAGCTAAGTCATGTATTTTTTGTGGTTTTAAGAGTCCATTTTGAAAGATAAGCATCTGAAACCTTATATTATCACGTTTGAATGTACGAAAACCGCGTCTGTTTCTGCTGGTTGCTTATAAGTTTTTATATGCTTTCGTCATTTATTTTAAAACTATTTCTTTCCTTTTCATCCATTTTTAAGAAATGCATGTATAGAGTATGGTTGGATTAAGTTTGTATCGTGATACTCGGTACTTTATTCATTTTGTGTCATAAATTGTTTTAAAAACAATTTAAACAATTTTCTTTATAACAACGCTTTTTTTCAATATCAGTAGTTTGGAAATATTTTGGGAATTATTTCATGCATAACAATGATAAATACATAAAGGTGTAGTTTACAGAAATAAGTTCAATAAGGAAAACGTAAAACCTTTCCATTGATATTTATTTGGCAAATGTAGGTTATATGTTACTTCTTTCGTTGTCAATTCTTTATTTAGTTTCGTTCCTTTTAATTTTAGAATAGGGACAGTAATACAATATGCTATGCCCTCTGTTACTCGGGTTTTAGGGTCCTCTACATGAAAAACCAATTTGTAAATACAGAATGAGAAATCCTTAAAATTGTTATGTTGATCTCACATCATCGAACACTCGCTCCCCGATGTTATTTTCAGAAATCTCTGCGTTAGAAAGCGAAGCCTTTGAAACGCAGTTCATCACATCTTCCTATGGTCCTGTTATGTTGATTTTATTGACGTGCTTGGTAAAGGTTAGAAAATTGGCATCTGAGTGCAGAAGATTGTAGTTTTAATTTTTTTCGATTGAGAGAGAAAGCTATAAGAGAGTGCAGTGTTAAAGATATGAAATGTTATGAAGTTCAAAGATATAAAATAAACATGTCCTCTTATGCAAATGCTACAATAAAATATTTTACAAAATATTTGTCAATAAATCAAACAATTAAGATTGATGGAAGGAAATGACTGAGATAAATCAATGAAGATTTATTGCTAAATAAAAAAGACTGCCGAGAACCTTAGCTTGTTTGATTCTGACAATAAAGGAACGTATAGAGACAAGTATCACTAATATACTTATTACTAACGCAATCATTTAAAAAAAATATTTTCAAATAAAAAAATGACAAATATGAGACTGACGAAAGCTACTGGTCACGAAATTCGAGTGCATACGAGATACATAACGTCTTTAACCAAATGTCGTTCTCTATGAGGAATCTTGCGGAGAATGTAAACTCTACGTAAAAAGAATGTAAAGAGAGAGAGAGTTTGTTTAATGTTAACTAAAACAATAGAAAACTATAAGCGATCAATTAATACCAATGCAGGAACATGACTTTTATTTATAGAAATTATTTTTGTATCGATATCAGTATAATACTATGATTGTTTGCCCGTTCTTCAGTGCTGAATACAAGGCGACTAATAGCACTATGGTTGTAAAACTAAGGTACCACTGATATAAGCAAAAATGGAATAAAATATATGTTATATAGAATACGTTTCATTAATTGGTCTCGCATTATAGATACTTTTTTTTATTTTTTCATTGCATGTTTTTCATTAAATTTTGACGAAAGACGACAGCATCATTTCAAACCGCCAGTCCCTTGTCTAGTAGAAGATGACACTTGTTTTGCATAATGACTGTAGGCACTCCAGATTTCCTCTTGCCATCCGTCAGCTCAAAGTGAAAAGTTTTGTTTATGGTAAAATTATCTTTTTTTATTTTTTAGGTCAACATCTCCGTAATGCATTTGTATGTGGTTCAAAACTGAGAGGAAAAAACTGTTTATGTTTGAGAATTTTGAAAGATTATAAAATAACTAAAAGCATTCTTCGGTGAAAGAGAGTTCATTCCTCATCGTGGTTAGAAATATTTTTTTATGCCAAATCTTGAATGATGAATTCCTCGAATGGTTTAAATTATTTAAAACATCAGTTTCCTTAAAAAAAATACCCTTAATTTTAGTGCTTTAGTAATTTTGAAAGACGTCAAGTGTACCAAAGATGTTGCCTTCGAAGTATTCACCGAAAACACTACACACAGAGATGAACACAAAGAATTTATATCTCATTATTAGATGGAATAATTAACTCTAATTTTTGAATAAGATGAATAACACAGAGGGATTTAATGTTTGATTAAATCATAATGTTTAATTAAATCCAAGAAAACGCTACACTTTGGTGTTTTGGTAACTGATGATGAACCAACGATGTTTCAATTAATTCTCCGATGAACACCAAGAATTTAATACTCGTGATAATGAGTGATAATTAATTGCAATTCTTGGATAGTGAATAACACACATGGATTGAACTATTTAATTTATTTATCTTTACTAAAACCTCGTCATTGAGTGCAATATTGAAATTAGGTTTAGTTCTTCATAACCTATGTATAACAAGTTACCTAATAAGGACTTAAACATGTCTGATAGCATACATAAGGGACAAAAATAACCTAAGCGTCCAGTTCATTTGATATACGAACATACGTGTTATGTTACTTAGGTATGTAGGCGTGTGCATAGGGAAAATATTTTATAATAAGCAAAACATGAATATCACCACCATAGTATCTCCAAAATTTCCTTCATTTCATTTCACTGTTGACTTGAATTAACTTAAATATATTATAAGTTATGTAGTGTAGGTTATTGAGTTAGGAACCCAATATTTCACATAGCAAATATCAGCGTCAAAAACGATCTATGCTTTCACTGCATTTGCTGTAAGCACATGTTATTCAGGCATACTGATGAGTGCATCGGGAAAATTTTTTATAATAAACAGAAAATTAATTCCACAGGATACACCATTGCTGAGCTTTGAACATTAGTGAATTCGTTTAGCTTATAACATGTCATTACCCAATAGAAAAATCAACGACGCAAGCTTATGAACGTCGCCGAAATACTGCAAAAGAATTCAGTTTGGGGTTAATAGGTACAGATTATGTTAAGAATTGGAAAAGGCATGCTTCAAGAACATGCCATTTTCCGGTACGTTTAAAATAAGGCTAAAAATGGTAATGTGACTCATATTAGTTTCTTTTCTTTGGAGGACGTATTCTATTATTTGGAGGATGTATTACTAGAGACTAAAAACTATGACAAGATGCCAAATATGCTGGAGATAGAGACAATTCCTAGGGTGATATGAATATTATTTTGACTGTGACGTTTAATTCAAATAATAAAAAAATAGACAAAGTACTGCAGTTAAATATGCTTGCGATGCACGTTATATTTTGCACTCCTTTTGTAACCTCTGTAGAAGCCTGAAATATTTTTGTGTTTTTAACGTCTTATAATTAGCAATGTAAGAGTGTGTTGTGGTCTGCACTGTAAAAATAAAAGTACTTTATTTCTAAGGTTTTATACATAAGTCTGAAAAAATAAACCGCATATTTTAACTGCGGTTTTCTGCAGTTAAGGTACTGTACAATCGACCAGCAGGACAGCTAGAGTCTATATCTAGGACATAGTTTAATGAAAAACAATAGAATTTCTGATGAGTTTAATGTCCCAACAGATGAATAACATTTTTCAAAGAATATATTTTTTTCTAACTCCTATGGCATAGGGTAACATAGGGGCGCGGTGGCCCGGCCGGCAAAGGCGTATACCAAAGCCAGACCAAAGGCGGACCAGTGATCTGCAAGTTGCTGGTCTGATACCCGTCGCGACAAAACCATTGGCGTGTGCACTAATTGTGGATAATACACGGGAAAATTCTGTCGTAGCTGCAATGTCCTCCAAGTTTCCAAACAATACCTCTGGAGGTGCGGGGTCAAGTTGTCTGTTCTCGTCACTTGATTCGGTTAAAAATTTGTCGACCAGATAGAAGTTCAACCTCTCTTGAGGCAATGGCACGCCTCTTATATGGATAAGGCATTTGCACTATTCGTAGACACGACAAAAAAAAATAAAATAAATAGGGTAACATTCCTAATTACTCCCTCTTGTGACGGTGCTCTGTATTCCTTAAAACTTCTTAGTATTTTGTCAGGCTCTCTGATGGTAAGCAATGAAAAAATTGTTTTCACACCTAGTGAATTTTGATCTCCAATTATGCAAATCTACGTAAATAATCTAACGATTATAAAAGTTTTAAGTTTCTTAACTTTCTACGGCTTTACCGAAAACATCCTTATATAGTATTGACCCCCATTTTAGGAATAATTTACAGTTATCTTTACGACATTATTTACATGGGGGTGAGAAATTTTATTTTTTTAGAAAACTAGAGAGTTTTCCTTTTCAAGGAATTCAGTTGTTTCTGCGGTGTACCCACGTTTTGTTTCCTGCTTGTAGCAAATTAACAATATTGGCAACTTTTGAATGGTCGTTATATTTCTCCTTTTGCATCTATATGTACGTTAGGTTAAATGAAATGGGTAGTTCTTTTAAAGTTTGTAAGCTTGCTTTTAAGTAAATTTCTTGTACCACTGATTGCAGAGTGTTTTCCTCAATAACAACGAAAAGGAATAGTGGCCGATGTTCTGGAATGTTAGAATTAAAAAACAAAGTCTGCAGGTTCGAAGTACGTGGCACTGGGGTTTGTAGCCGTTCGGAATAAACTTTAGCTGAAGTTCTCAGTCAGTTGAACCCTCGGGTAGCAACAGATGACAGCGGTGTTCCCAGCCAACCAACCCACCAACCATAACAATGAAAGAGCCAGAGGCAGGAACCGAATCCAAAGTCGGTATACTACAAAAGTTTGCCTACATATTTATTCACTTTTTCAGTTTCATTGGTAAAATTGCTTATTTATATGATATCGGAAAATATTCTTTATTATTCCTGACGCATAAGATATTACGACAGGTTATTGGTTTGTTCATTTTGAGACATATGGTCATCTTTTCCAACAAGAGGACCGAACCGTAAGATTTGACATCGACTTGTAGATCTGACATCTTATACGTATTAGTCATAAGGTTTCAATTTGTACTATCTGGCATTTACTAAAACTAAATCCTAAAAAAATCTAATCAGAATTATATTATAAAAAGTACGCTCACTTTATTAAAACATCTACTTTCATATGAAAAAAAGAAAAGAAAAATAGAATTTAAAAATACGCAATTACTAATATGTGGTTAGAAAATAAAGTGAAGAAAATTCATTGAAAAACAGCGGTGTCAACTGATGCGTCACGTTAAAAAAAAGTTTTAATTTAACAACTCATGCCTCGATTTTGACGGCACTTGCCTTTTATTATGTTACACTCATTTCACTAGTATCATGTTCTAAGGAAAGTGGCGTTATTAATGAACCGTTTAAGCAGCATTGAACGACTATTAAACGAAATCAGAGTTTTATTAGCGTACATATTTCTGCCCTCAGCATGTTGGCATCTCTAATTAATTTTAGAACACCTTTATACCTAATGAGGGGAGTTATTCTCCTGCTCTCTGGATCCGCTAGAAAAAACATCACATTCTCTTCCTTTTTAACGATGTGGAACATGAATAACCTACTACCCTTGAGTCTACCTTGATGACAGTTCGGGTTAATCGTTCAAATCCTGTATAACATTCTGCAATTTCATCATGAAAAATATCGGGATTCCGGTAAAATGTGGAACAGGGCTGGAAAGAAGTATTTTAAAAATTAAACACTGACATAGGAGTCGAAATTGTACCCTTAAGGACGGGTGAAAAAGTTTGCAACTACACAAGCTCGAGGTGCAAAGTTCTGTTCTTCAGAAATGGGTGAGAATTGGTGCAAACCTTGGAGGCAAACGGATCGGTTGCCAACAGCCGACGTGACACCGACTCTTGACATCTTCATCACGAGTCTAGTCTTTAACCGAGGGTGCCGACGAAGCCTCGCAACCCAGTTTATCAATTATCCGAAACTTTCTTCGGGATTTAGCTCTGTTTTTCCGTCAGTAAAAAAACAATTACGGCTTTTTTCTTCTTTTATTTTTCCGGTGCATGTCACCCTTCGAACTCAGTACTCTTCTCCGGGTGACGTTTTCTGAAATCGTATGCAGTCGCCGAAGCGAGGTATAGCCGGGGGTTGTCGCAAAGTGTAATCCATTGCGTTTTTTTTCTAAGAGGGGGGTGACAACGCGTTTCGAGTCTATTTCTGTGTTGTTAGGATTAGAGTTTCAGCAGCGACAGAGCAGACGACGGGTACCCGTAAAACGGTTTGAACTCTGTAAACAATATCAGACGAACTTCGATGTTCTTTATTTTATTGTATTTAGGAGCAAACGAGGCGTAAATAGCGAATGCTTTGTTATATGGGTCTTACTGAAAAACTCCACCCCACTCCCAATTTTTTTTTCTTTCTGTGAAAGGGGTTGTGCATCGGTTGAATATCGACAATCTTCAATTCCCATGTTAAATTTTGGAAGATTTCCATCTCAATACTTTGCTAATTATTCGTTAGCAAATGCACGATTTTGAAATCTGTTTATTCACTGAAAAACCTAGAAATTTAAATGAAAATTACATGGATTTCAAATTTTGAATTTTTTTGCAATGAATTTATTAAGGGGGAAAATCACCTTTGCACGTGCAAAAATACACAGATTTTACTACCAAGCTTAATGTGTTGTCAAACAGTTAATTTGTAATTAATTTAAACCAATTTTTTAGGGTGAATTGTACAAAGCTTCATCTATTACTAAAACAAGGGCAGGATTGTTGGGAGATTATTAGAAATTATTTTATGTAAAAAAAAATAATGTTTTATGAAAAATGAATCTTGAATCAATGTATTGCGCGCATATTTTTTTAAAAAACTGTAAGAGATATATATTAAATTATTTGTATGTATTCTGTCCATAGGTTATACTTTAATATACAACTAAACTAATTACCATACTTCACATAAAATATTTTTTCAGGCAAATGTACTGTAATGTACAAAAAAATATCGTAAAATTAAAAAAAAAATTCTGTAAAAAAATTAGTAATATGTACTTACTTAAATTTAGGTAGAAATTGTATAAACATACAAGATATACATGTAAACAAAATTTGGGCAATTTGTGACGATTAGCTTTGAAGAAATAGTGCGCATAAGTTTGAAAATAACAGTTTCAAACTTATGCGCACCATAAAAGTTTCCATAAATTACTTTACTATTAGCTTTATACATTTGGCCATAAAATGAGTTCTAATTGTAGTATCGACTTCGTTTTTTTTTCAAAAGATTCCTTATATTCCATTCTTGAAAATTAAAACATAATAAAATTTATTTGAAGATTTTAAGGTGATCTCCCCCCAAAGGGTATTAAACTGTTAATGTCTACCTGTGGAAAATCAAATTAATTTTTAAAAATTAATATAAAAAATAATTTTAAAATTGCAAATTGCATTTAAAAATTTATTTTTCTGTAAAATAATGATTAAAAATTTTTATTTTCGAGTTTAATTTGGAAAATATTTTTAGGAAAATTAACAGTAAGTTACCACATCTACGAGGTACAAATTAATCCTTGCTGATTTTAATTGAGAATAAATTTTATTTGTCGACAGCTTGTACGTTGCTTCAACAGCCGGTATGTCGGTCTTACACTGAAACTGAGGAACAGGTTATTGGTATTCACAATGCACCGATAACCTGCTTGCTCAGTTTCATCGCATTTTTACCTGAAACTCCTCGAACTACGATCATTAATCAAGGTCATGTGAAGAAGTTTGTCAGGAATATCAACCAGAATCGATCAGAACTCATCAAATCTGGTGAATATTAAATAACTGGAAGATCACCGTTTTATCGATCAGCGATGCATATCTTACGGCTGGAGATGGGATTTTGCTGTCAGGAATCGAAAACAAAATGTTCCGAAAAAATAAATTAGAGTTCGAAGCTATTTTTCACCCGACAGCAAACTGCGGCTGTCTCGAAAAGAAACTTAACTCGTTCATTAGCATTATTAGATCATAATTAACCTTTCGGCGGAGAATCCGAACGTCTGTTTCGAATCGGTCGGGTCGAAGCCGCACACGTTGCTGCTCTGTAACACTGCAATCGCTTCCGTCAACGTTAGGATTTAAAACCAAGCCGGTTCCCTTCTTCCATTGCAATTCCTTTTTACAAGTCACTGTCAGGTCAAGGTCACTTCGACCTCACTTCGATGACGTAATAGCTTCGTTTTTCGAGTGACCCTGTTTGTCCGTTCTTCTTTCTTTTTAATTCTATATTCTTTAGCTTTTTTATCCCCCTCTCTCACGTGCGAGAACAACTCCTCCAGAAAATACCTGAAACGTGAACTCCCGAAACAAAAAAGGAGGAATTTTATTTGACGCTTATCCAATTTTTTTTATTTATTGTTTCTTATTTTCGATTGAACTTCCAATCGAACCAGACGGCTTTTGTGGTCTATAATAACTAGCTCAACTGAACACTAGGTGTTTATTTCAGGAGGTTGATATCCTGGCCACAATTCTTCATTACATATGTAACAGCTAGATGTCTTTCGGGTAACATACACTTAGAATGAAGTCTCTTTAATGATAAATTCCTAAACCCCTTATTAGGTATTTTAATTTCTTTTCCTTGTTGAATTATTATGGATTTTTGTTTTCTTTTACTTTTCATGTGCTTTGAATATGTGCACTCCATTTTATCGAGAATGTTTTATTCCGTTACTTTTGATTGGAATGCAGTTATTTTTTTCTGTTTAAACGTTTTTCAAATTTATGCCCTAAATTTTCCCTCTTCCGTACAATTTTTGCATTCTCACCCATGTGATATCTGATTAAAATGTGTTTAATTTTTTTTGACTGACACGATTCCTCATATGTGTTCTTGTTAAAGGTATTTTAGCTAAAATGAATTTAGGATCAAAATTTCTTTTTTTATATCATTAATTCTCGACCCTTCTGATTTTTTTAATAATACGTTCTTTGCGGAACTACCTCCCTTACTATTCCTTATCAATATGCTTCGAATTTTATGTTAGATTTTCTGGATGTAAGGAATTTTCCATTTCATTATATTTTAATCTGAAAGCAGTTCTTTTTTTTACACTTTGAATATGCTTTAGATTTATGCCTTTACTTTTCGATTATGTTCATTTTGTTGTATTCTTCTGTATGTGAAATTCTGGTAATATAATGTACTTTTCGGACCAAAAGAAGCACCTCAAATTTATGGGTGGATATTTAGAAAAGAATATTTTAAATTCTTTTATAAACATAAAAATATTTTTAACGTCTTACTTAATTAAGATAAAAAATATATATAATAAAAATATATTTATAATAAAAAATATATATAATATAAATACAAGGTGTCCCAAAAAACCTTGACACATTTTAAAATTTTATACAAAAAAAGTTTACAAGGTAGGAACTGGAAATTCACAGAAGTGTTACTGTATATATTAGAGATTTTTTTCTGTGTAAAAAAAGTTCAACATATGGCACTAGTTATTTCATGAGAGCGAAAGTTGTAAAATGGCTACTCCATCAGAGAAAGCAATATGTGTTGGCTGGTATTTCAAAACGCAATCTGTTATGCTAGTGCAACGAAGCTTTCGCACGAAATTTGGAAAAGATTCTCCAAGTCGTAACAGCATCTTAGCTTGGCATAGAAAGTTTCTGGAAGCAGGATCTATCTTTAGCGATTATCAGGGATAATCGCTAAAAATGTGGGAGACAGAGCACGTCCGAAGACGACGTCCAATCATACGATCTGCCATTAATCCGCAATTCTTTCGAATTGCGGATTAATGGCAAATCGTATGATTGGACCATTCTTCTTCTACGAACAAACGGTAACAAAACATATTTACTTAGATATGATTCCGATGTTTGCTGTCCCACAAATTTCCTATTTCCATCTCAAATTCATGTGACAACAAGATGGTGCATCGTCTCATTGGGGTATTATTGTACGAGACATTTTAAATGAGGAATTTCCAAACGGGTGGACTGAACGAGATGGTCCCATCCAATGACCTCCTCGGTCTCCAGACACTACGCCGCTGAACTTTTTTCTTTGGGGATTTGTAAAAGACAAAATTTATTCAACAAAAGTGGACAGTGTTGACGAACTCAGAAGACGAATAATTACTGCAATTTCCTGTGTTACGGAATCCATATTGGAACGCAAATTGGCTGAGTTTGATTGCCGACTAGATGTTCTCCGTGCCACAAAATGCACGTATTGAAATTTGTTGACTATACTGAAAAAAAAACTCTATATAAGGTAAGACATAGGTAACTTTTTAGATCCTACCTTGTGTACGTACTAGCTTCAGCAGTACATGTACTAAAATTGGAACGATACAGAGAAGATTAGCATGGCCCCTGCTCATGGATGACACGCAAAATCGTGAAGCGTTCCACATTTTTTTTTTTTTTTTTTTTTTTTTGCTTTTATCAGCTTAACTCTACTTTTATCACTTTTGTATATATTTGCTCATGCTGTCTTTACTCTTAATTTCTACCACTGTTATTTTATCATTTTCTATGACTGTTTCGAATGGTTATATTATATGACAGTTTTCATTACCTGTTTTAATGACTGTATTTTACATATTGCTATATAGGACTGTCCTTAACATCTGCGGTTTTCGACTGATTTTATCACCGTGCACATTTCACTGGTTTTATCATCCTTTTTTTTCTTGTCAACCTTTTTATCACTGTTGCTAGTTGTGTGTCTTATTTCCTGTGCATTTTTTCTACTTTCGACGACTGCTTGGCGAGCATTATCCTCTCCAGACACTGCGACAGAAAACTCCAGCGAAACCTTTTAAAATATCATCGTTCATAGCTTTGAATCCTTTTATCACCGTTTTATTTCATCGTTTTAGTCACCTTTTAGATATCATTACCCTTTATATATCATTGTTTGCATCATCTTTGTATATCTTTTCTGCTTATGCATCACGATTTTATTATGTTTACACAGGATTGTAGTTTTAAAATGCGGACTTAAATAGTGTTTTTCGGGTTTTACCACGTGTTTGGCGCAGCATGTCCTCTCTGGACCTTGCGCCATTAAACCCTAATCAACCAACCAACCAACCAACCTACCTTGTGTACTTTTTATGGTATAATTTTTTAAACTGTGTCAAGGTTTTTTGTATAATATATATAATATGTATAATAAAATATATTTCATTTTATTTAATTCATTTTATTATTCATTGTATTCATTTTATTTTAATGTTACCTTCGGACCATAAGACGCATCCCAATTTTAAGTCAAATATTATGTAAAAAGATGCGTCTTATGGTCCGAAAAATACGTAACCGATAGTTTATATTTCTACCGCAAACATGCTATAAAATGTTTGGAGTCTGAATTTTACTATTTCTTCCACGTAAATTTACTTTTATTGTGTAAAGTGGAGCGTTCTTTATGCATTGTTGTTAAGACTAGAAAAAAAAGTATCAGTAAATAATGAAAAAATTGAACACAAACGGACCAATAGAAAATTACATTTAAAAGGATTTCAAGGTAAAAGCATAAAAAAAAAATTCAAGCAAGAAGAGATTACCATTCAGTAAAGCGTATTCTACTTTAATTTACTTATTTCTCAAATTAATTAAATTTCTTGGGTATGTTACGGAAGAATAATTTTTCTATTAGAATTACAAAGAAAATTACTTTTCATGTTTGGCTGGAGTTATCAAATGATATAAAAAAAACTTAAGAGCTTGACTACAAGACTATTTTAGAAGTCAGAAAATCTTCTGTTTCTCTTTGTAGGAGTTTGGTCCTGCTTCCTAAGACTTTATAGAATATAGTGAATCTTCTCAAAGGCGGCCATTCATGGTTCAGAAAAAAAGTGGCCGGTTTGAGGGGTGAATAATTTGAAAAATATGTGTGGTTTCAAAGAATTATGCCCAGTTTTTTTGACAAACACTTGAATTAACAATCGGGAGAAATTTGGAAGAAATCGGAAGAAAATGAAGACAAATGGAGCATTTTGAAAAATGCTAACAATTTCGAAGAATTTTTTTCTTGAAAAACAGGTCTTATTCTTCCACAAAATACTTATTTGTGAATAATTTGAAAATATAAGCGTGGTTTCAAAGAATGATGCCCAGTTTTGTGACAAACTCTTGAATTAACAATCGGGAGAAATTTGGAAGAAATCGGAAGAAAATGAAGACGAATGGAGCATTTTGAAAAATGCTAACAATTTCAAATAATTTTTTTTCTTGAAAAACAGGTCTTATTCTTCCACAAAATACTTATTTGTGAATAATTTGAAAAATATGCGTGGTTTCAAAGAATGATGCCCAGTTTTGTGACAAACACTTGAATTAACAATCGGGAGAAATTTGGAAGAAATCGGAAGAAAATGAAGACGAATGGAGCATTTTGAAAAATGCTAACAATTTCGAAGAATTTTTTTCTTGAAAAACAGGTCTTATTCTTCCACAAAATACTTATTTGTGAATAATTTGAAATATAAGTGTGGTTTCAAAGAATGATGCCCAGTTTTGTGAAAAACTCTTGAATTAACAATCGGGAGAAATTTGGAAGAAATCGGAAGAAAATGAAGACGAATAGAGCATTTTGAAAAATGCTAACAATTTCGAAGAATTTTTTTCTTGAAAAACAGGTCTTATTCTTCCACAAAATACTTATTTGTGAATAATTTGAAAAATATGCGTGGTTTCAAAGAATGATGCCCAGTTTTGTGACAAACACTTGAACTAACAATCGGGAGAAATTGGGAAGAAATCGGAAGAAAATGAAGACGAATAGAGCATTTTGAAAAATGCTAACAATTTCGAAGAATTTTTGTTCTTGAAAAACAGGTCTTATTCTTCCACAAAATACTTATTTGTGAATAATTTGAAAAATATGCGTGGTTTCAAAGAATGATGCCCAGTTTTGTGACAAACACTTGAATTAACAATCGGGAGAAATTTGGAAGAAATCGGAAGAAAATGAAGACGAATGAAGCATTTTGAAAAATGCTAACAATTTTAAAGAATTTTTTGTCTTTGAAACACAGGTCTTATTCTTCCACAAAATACTTATTTGTGAAATCTAAGCAACTTCCATGTAGTACAGAACAATATTATTATCATTTTGTATAGAGAGTAAAATACTGAAAATTTTATAAAATCTGGTTGAAAGTCTCTTGTCTCTTTAATAGAATAACGGACATTTAGGGGAAAATATGTATTTATTTTAAAAAAATTGTTATTTATAAACACAAATTTTGTAAATTACAGAGTTTAAAAAAGCAGTAAAAGTAAATACATTGGTTATCTAATTATAATCCGAACGTCTCTGGTTCGATGCCTGTCGCTGACAAATCCACTGTCGTGTACACTAATGGCGGCTGGTGCACGAAAAATATGTCGTGGCTGCAATGTCATGCCACCGTGTTTGAAAAAAAAATTATGTCACATTTTGGCACCTGAGGCAGCTGACTCACCCATGGGACCGGCTCTGTAATGTATATACCTAACACAAGCCTTCATTGCAACTCTAAAAATGCAGAGATTACCCTTAGATATCTTTTTTTAATTTGAAAACCTTTTACAGTGTTATATTTCCTTGCCATCGCTTTTCAAAATCTAGAATACCAAATATTTAAATTTGGATCACTTTACATATGTCTTGGGATGCAGATACTACATTATCTTTAGTATATTTGTTTTCTATCGGACATTTTTCTTATCGTTTGAAATCTCCCTGCTACCTTTGTTTCGAACCGTCAAGTTCAAATTTTTAGATCCCTCTCTTTTCTCAAAAGTCACATGTAGCATAACTGTTACTATCTCAGTTTTCCCTCGGAATGTTTTTCACAGTGTGATATTTCGTAATCATCGCTTTCCGAATTCTGGAAATCAGACTTTCTTTTATCTATATCAGTTTACATCATACAGTCACTTCACAATTCCTTGCGTAACATTGGCACGTGATTAACTGATTCCGTGCCATATTCATGGATTTTTTCAGTGGGGAAATTTCTTTGCTATCGTAGTTTGCATTCCCAAAATTATTATTCAGAGAATTTATCTTCGGATGCATCTCTCTATTGAACTTCTCCGTCTCCTCCTGGAGACCTTTCATGGTGTGATACTTTATGTAATGAGGTTCAAACTGCTTATTACATTACGTCTCGGGCATTTTAACTGCAGTTTCAAATAACGCCATGGATTTCTACAAGTGGCGGTATCATACAAGCATACTAAGTGATGAGTAAGGATGCAAATTTTTACGCATGGTTTAAAGGAAACAGAAGGCCTTGATTCGAAACCCACTTGGATTCGACTTCTGGGGGAATTATCCTCCGAGTTACTCTAAAGGCGACATGAATGTTTGCAGAATATATTTTCATTTGAAGTTAAAGAAGTAGAAAAAAAATAAAGCAGGATAGGCCAGAAGGAACTAACAACTCTTGCACAGTTGCCATGTACTAATCGTTTAGACCGAGATTACAGTTCGCGAATGATAATGCCATCCTGTTCCTTTGAAAGGTTAGGACGAGGATAGAATTCTTAAACACTGACGATGGAAAAATATATTCAAATTCTGAAAACAGAAGAGTGTAAAGCGATAACAGTTATATATATATATATATATATATATATATATATATATATATATATATATATATATATATATATATATATATATATATATATATATATCTGTGTGTGTGTGTGTGTGTGTGTGTGTGTGTGCGTGTGCGTGTGTGTGCGTGTGTGTGTGTGTGTGTGTGCGCGCGCAAAAATTGATGTGAAAAAAACCCAAAAAATATAGACAAAATTATGTAGAAGAAAATATTCAAATTAAATCTAATAGGACACACTAAAGAATATAGTACAGTTAATATAGTACAGTTTGAGATACAGTACAGTTAATATAGTACAGTTTTTGTCTATTTCATTGTTATGGACGTGACGATAAATTTATTTAATGTAACAGAAAAAGAAAACACGTGATCAGCATTTAATAAATTAAATTCTAAAATTTAATCTTTAAAAATTCACCAAAAATCAGAAAATCGAGGTAAAGATTCGAAAAAGAATTCATTTTAAAGGAATTTTTATGATCTTTCTCGTGACATTAATTTTATAACTCTCAAATTATTATTTTAAATGCAAACTTAAGAAAAGTTACTAAAACATCTTAAAAATTTAATTTAAAAAAATCTAAGAAGAATTTTTCAAAAATCTTTCTTAGTGCACCCCTACACAATAAGAAGAATCGCCATGCAAAATTTCAGCCCTTTAGGTCCCAGTGGTTTGGTCTGTGCGTTGTATGTCTGTGAGTGAGTCAGTCAGTTACAGAAATGTTATATATATATATATATATATATATATATATATATATATATATATATATATATATATATATATATATATATGTATATATATATATATATATATATGTATATATATATATATATATGTATATATATATATATATATATGTATATATATATATATATATATATGTATATATATATATATATATATATATATATATATATATATATATATATATATATATATATATATTCATTTGTATATACAGTCGAGCCCCGTTATAACGAACTTCAAGGGAACAAATGTTTTGTTCGCTTTATCCGGTGGTTCTCTATATCTGAACCGCTAAGAATAATGTTGGAGTTCACAAAATTTATAACTCATTAGTTGCAATGTGCATTCAATAATGATGTATTAAAAATGATAAAATGGTATTAAAAAATATCATTAAGGAATTGAATCGACTAAAGTCTATTGCATTAAACTGACACAGTACTAATTAAATTACGTACAATAGGAAAACGGCGGGACCAAAGTTTTCATTCGTCATATTCCGGGTTCGCTATAACGGGGTTCGACTGTATATAGATAAAAAACAATTTTCTGGAGTCGAATTTTTTAAATTCTGTGCATAATTACGCAAACCTCTTAAAAATAGTTAAGATAAAAGATACCTTGTCTCAAAAGGTACCTAATTTTTCAGGCACAAGCTTTAGTTTGTCTAGAGCAACGTCCACGAAAATTGGATCGAGGCTTATGTCCTAAAGAAAGATATGGTGTAGTTAGTAATTTGTTACTCGAACAACAACAATAGCAAAAAAACATGAATGTATATATATATATATATATATATATATATATATATATATATATATATATATATATATATATATATATATATACAGTCGAACCCGTTATAACAAACTTCAAGGGACCAAAGGTTTTGTTCGCTATATCCGAACCGTTAAGAAAAATGTTCACAAAATGTATAACTCATTAGTTGCTATGTATATTCAATAATGATGTAATGAAAGAATGATAAAATCTATTAAAAATAATCATTAATGAATTAAATTGACTAAAATAGATTGCATTAAACTGACACAATACTAATTAAATTAACTAAGAATGAAGACAAATGGAAATAAATTGATTTTATCCTTAATAGTTGCTCACTGTTTTGCTACGGAAATAATCGGTAATCTTCTGCTGACGTGATGCCGATTTCAAAAAAAATTTATGAATTTCTTTGTCCAATACATCAACTCTTTCTTCCACTGTTTGTGTTGAAAAAAACTTATTATTTACACTCATCGCTGCTGTAGCATCTCAGATGGTGGAGATTTCGTCATTTATGTGTTCCTCTTCATCAGCATCAGAAGCAGAATCTTCGATTTCAGAATGATTCATTTTAATTTCTTCCACAATATCTTCATCAGTCGGATTTTCACATTTAATGACTTATTTGTGTAATGACATCATCACATATTTCAAACAATTGCACGCCACAATCTGAGTATGATGAAAATTTGTGCTTTTCTATCCACATCGCGATAGGTAAATCTTCATCATCTTCTTCAACATTCTTTGCTTCATCAACATTCGTTGTACGTTCACCATTCTTAAAAAGTTTAAAAATAAAAAAAAATTCAGTTGTGGACTGAAAAAAATGTTTGTTATAGCCGATTCTTAAGATTTTGGAGGTTTGCTATAAAAGGTTAAAATTAGCATCAAACGCAATAGGAAAACGGGGGGACCAAAATTTTCGTTCGTTATATCCGGGAGTTCGTTATATACCAGGTTCGCTATAACGGGGTTCGACTGTATGTGTATATATATATATATATATATATATATATATATATATATATATATATATATATATATATATATATATATATATATATATATATATAATGAAAATTAGATGGGAAAAATATCAAATAGTAAAATGCTTCATTTCAAGCAAAAATATAAAGTTGGATAAAATGTTTGTAAAGATAGGTGCTGTGTTGTTCTCATTGATTCATCTATGTACATTTTAATGAATACAAAAA
Source organism: Dolomedes plantarius (assembly GCA_907164885.2). Taxonomy (NCBI): domain Eukaryota; kingdom Metazoa; phylum Arthropoda; class Arachnida; order Araneae; family Dolomedidae; genus Dolomedes; species Dolomedes plantarius. The sequence continues at coordinate 169,370,392 of OU015496.1, read as the reverse complement.
TGCTAAGTTGACAGAGGGGAGAAAGGTTTTTTTTTACTCATTATAATCACCAGTCATAGAAAAACACTGAAGTTTGTGTATTTGCATAATCTGATCTTAAAGATAAATAGACTGGGATCCTAAACGCACCAAAAAAAAAACCACACAAAATTTATTTAATAAACACGCACGCGGGAACTGAGAACTCAAAAGCGATGTTTGTGCATATTTAAAAAAAACATTCGGAAAGATGTCAAATTAAGGAAAAATCTGTCAGAATTACAAACAAGGAAATAAAGAAAGACAAGCATCCCCAAAAGCTGATCCTTTCCTAAGAGTTACATGTACACAGTGTAAAACAAGTTTAACTGTAAGGCTAATTACAAATGCGAACGCAGTTAAATGAAATGACAAAAATAGAAAACGTAATATAGATTAATGCTGTTAACTATTAAAATAAAATAAAATGTGTGTTAATTATTTTTATTTTGATATGTGGAATAACTTTTAATGACCTTTCTCGTTAGTAAGGTATTATTAGAGAAAGTTTTTAATTGAAATAAGTATTCTTACATTTTATTTTTTTAGGTATTTGTTTTTCATTCAGAAAAAAATACAATTACGAAATTTTTATTTGAAGAGTTAAAATATACATTACATAATTTAAAAAGAAAACTTTTTATATATTTTGATAAAATTATTGACGAGTTTTTTTCGCTACTATTATTATGAAAGTAAATGTTTAGGAATTAAAACTGGGATTGTTTTGAGAACTTAAAAAAATAGCTGCAAAGTAATTCCATTGACTTTGGTATAGAACAATACTATATTAGCATCCCACTCGCATTTTAACCACCAAGGCCGCTTTAATTTGTGAAATTGATTTAAAACAGCATCATTGTTATAGGTTTAAAAAGTACTTTGTGCGTTATATTTAAAAAAAATTCCCATTGACTTACATTTTGAACTATCTGATAATTTTTCTGTGTGTAATGCTATGGGGCAGAAATTAAATTTCTTTTATAAGATTGCAGAGAGTGATTCTCGTTTATTTTTTACAGAAACTATAAAATTATTCCTTTTTAATATCAATAGAATGTAATTAACATACCTCAATTATATATGACACTTTTTGTTGGTGTATATTAAATGAAAGAATAGTTCATCACTTTGCGGTTAAAACTAATCAACCAACTCGTTGCAAATAATATTTCATTGCTACAGCTAACACTGGTTGTATCAGTCATATCCAAAAAGGGTACTGTCAAGACTCTAATTTAAGCGGGCGGGCCTGTAACATAAAATTTATTTCAATTATATTGACATGAAATTTGTACTGATTTTTTACTCAAATGTATCTATGTATAAAGGTTAATATGCATAAAAAATAATTGAACAGTTTGAAATGTTGTTTAAAATACAGAAATTCAAAATTTAAAGCATATTTACTTTTCGCGACGCTTGCATTCTCTGAAAAAAAATATTTAGTTTAAAAATAATGTTATCGGGGTTAATTAAACTCTATTTATAAAATTAAATTAGGAATCATTTTTAAGAGCAAAACATTTCCTTCAGAGGAATTTAAAATGAACGGTAAATATTTTTGGAATTTTTACCAAAAATTCGGATGACAGTTTTATGAAAGTAGAACAAAAGAGTGCTAAAAATGTTTTAAAAAAATTTTAAAAATTAAAAAAAAAATTACACTCGCACTTTGCGAGGAATTCCAGTGTAGCCTTTCAAACATGGTAAATCCAAATTAAAAATTCCATTTCGAGATGAATAGACTTGAAGGACAGAAGTACAATAAGGTATGTAAGTATAGAAATTGAATGCACCCATAGAAATCATAAATCTGCCAATCTGATTAACGTTGATGCCTGTGGGAGTTTTTAATAATATTAACAGTGGTTTAATCAGCCTGGTTTTATTTGGGAAGGGGAACTCCAGTAGTTTGAGAACGAATTTTCAGGGTATTTGATATAAATTTGGATTGGAATAATCCAATTTCCGACAGTTTTCTAGCATCCTGGGGGAGTGGCGGTTGATTCAAATCACCAGCACTCCTTTTGTTTGCTGCATTGAATTTTATTTACCAACAAAATATTTTTACCAACAAAATATCATTAATGTCATACCGCTTGGTTTGAAATGAAATTGCTACCTATAGTATCTAGAATAGATCCTAACCTTAGTCCCAGTTCAAAGATTTATTAGGCGTGGCATACACGCCCATTTCTTTAATAAATTCATTGACATATGAGCCATTCACAAGCCAAATCGGTTCACTTTTTGAAATTTTTGTGTTGAAGCACTTGATCGACTCCTAATGTTTTACATTCATAATCAATTTCCCAAATAATAATGATTAACACCAGGGCCCGATTTAGAAAATTCTTGACTATAGGCACAACTCGGGATGGAGGCCCCCCCCTAACACTGATGTGGGTGTAAAATTTCCAAAATTGACATACACAAAAAAAATAATCATGAATCATTGTGAAAGTACCATTTTACCAAGAATTGTCTATTCGAAGCGTAGAAGCTTAGAACATTATCAAATAACAAAAAGCAATACAACATATTAACTTCATTAAAACACCAATACAATACAAGCAGAAAACCTTATTAATCCCTTATATACACTATAACATGCATATGATGAACTATACATATAACTATACATATGACGAATCTATCAATCAAATTTGTAAGGATATAAAAAAAAATTGCTATTAAAAAGTAAAATAAAAAAAATTGTATTGGGAATTTTTTCTTTTAAAATAAAAATTTTGGGGGGCCCCCGAATGGTGAGGGGGCCTACTGGGCCTAATGGAAAATCAGGGCCTGATTAACACCACTCAATGTCACATATTTTGGGCCATCGAATATTAAGTAACTTTTTTCCAGATGCCAATCAAATAGTCCATATCAATGCCAATCAAATAGTCCCATCAATAGTGAAGTCCATAAAACTAAACTCACGGCGCAACAGTCCGAAGTGGACCAGGGCCGGCGGTACCCATCTCCGCTTTCTTGACCTTGGGGCTTGGGATGCCATACATCATATGTCTCAGTTAGGTGGTCAACCTGACGTGGGACCCCCAGAGTTTGGTTCCCAAGCATGCTTGGTCCTCACTGTAATCCATACTGTAAGTGAAGTCCATAGTGCAATATAAATCGTTGCAATAATGCATTCCAAACGCAGAAGCAAGTACTTGATGGTAACAGTAAATGAAGGCCTTATTTGAATAGTGGGCCAAGTCTATTAAAAAAAAAAAATTGGAGTTAGCCTCACTTTCATGTTCATACAAGTCATTTCTATCTTATTTTAAAACTGGTACACCTCCAGCTTATTTGTGCTGCCAACAGAGGGCATTACAAATCAGACTTCAGCAGTCATTTCTCAGCAGTCATTAGACTTTAAGGCTCTGTATCTCAAAATGAACAAAAATGGAGTTGGACACTATTCAAATAATGCCTTCGAATCGTTTAGTGGTTTTGTATGAAAAATAAATTTGTCCGTTACAGTCTAACTGCTGCAGAAGTAAGTACTTGTGAATTATTAAACAATTATTTCAATTTTTTTTTCTGTAGCAAAAAAATAATTTGAAGACTGAATTAGATGCTATTACATTATTTTCACTTGCCAAATAGGTTAAGTCCCTTAGTCACGCAAAAATTGTAATAATAATAACGATTACTCCAAGAATATTCTATATTATAGGTTTTATATGCCGTCAGACAAAAGCTACATCTGCAATAATACATTCTACAATGTTTATTTGAATTTATATTTTCAGAGGAATTTTAAAAAACAATGTATATTAATTTATCTCTTTTCTCCCCTTTTTGTTTTGTGGACGATTTGGCAAGTGAGTGGCACTTATGTACAAAGATGTTTATTTGAAACTGTGTGGATAAATAAGACAGCAGTGAACATGTTGCCTGGGCTAGATGTCACCGAAGTATACGCCCATCTGTCTAGGAGTCTCTGATTAATGCGTCACGTAATTAGCCAGGCGGTGATATAATAACAGCCAAGACAGGAGGATCATTACTTTTTAATTAAATTTAATACGAGCCCCAAAGCAACGGTCATCGAAGTCTTCCTCGTGTCCTCTGAACACAATGGGCTCTGGAGCGGAGTACAGATCATGTGAGAACCCACGTTTTAATGTTCGCGGCAAGTTGACCAGAATTCCAAGGTCATTTCGTGGAGATCTGCCGCGGTGACAATCGCAACCGTACACTGTAATCCCGCTCTTTCCTTATCGCAAAAAGATGGATGCCATTGTTGTGGCGAAATTACGTTTCGATGGGTCATTCCCAGCTTCTGAAGAGTTACATTCTCGTTTGTTTTCGCCGCGCGAGATCCTATTGACGTATCTGCTCTAGGATTTCTTCAACAAGAAAGGTTCATCGATGGAATGTGATGACATAGGTAGGAAGGTTAAATAACACAGATTTTTAGATTTTGAGTCACGTGGAGTGTTCAACTATGAACTAGAATCTGCCATCAATAGTTTTATAATCAAGGAAATATTGCTTTATTTTCAGGGCAAACTTATAACCAGAGCAAACTTACGTAATTGTCTTTGAATGCAATAAGTTTCAACTGAGTTTAGGAAATTTATTTTAGTCCATGTATGCATCCTTGCACATTTGTAGTAACATGAATAAGACTTGAATTTTTGATCACCTCAAAAGACTTTCAAAGAGCCCAACAAATGGTTATCCAAGGGAGACATCTCAGGACTATACGGAACAAGACAAAACATCCTTCCACATTATTTTTTCAAATATGTTAACATGGCGGTGAGTCGACGCTGCTTGTATGCTAGAAAAAGATATGAGAATCTCATAGTCTCATTCATTAGAAGGTATATTGTTGACTTCTCTTTTTCAGTGTGGGTAGTTAAATAGAACTGTGCTTTGGTGTCTTACTTGTGTTAGAGAGAATTCTAAAAACACCGATACAGATGACACCCCCCCCCCTCAAATTAAACCTGATATTTCCCATAATCCAGCTCGTCGAGCATGTGCTTCATTCCTTTTCTTCCGCTGTTCCCACATTCTCGAAAAAATTTCGACTAAATAAACACTTCTGCTTGAGACAAATCTTCTTCTGTTAGCTTGACTTTAAGCTCGTAATAGAAGTTTCGGGTGATAAATCTTTTACCGCAGCCAAATTTGGATGATAAAGTCCAGTGCAATACCAGATAGCACCTCTTGTTATTGCACTTAGTTTTGACTGACTGCCTCAAAGGAAAGGAATAATACTCTTACGGATGCCAAGTTATTCTAAGTCGCAACGTGATTTTGTCCTTTCGTTTACATTCATTGTTTCCTGCGCCCATTAGGACTAAATCCTTGCCTCTTTTCGAGCCACTCTCGTATTTATATCAAAGTAACATGGCTAAGAAATATGCTTCGTAGGCGCATTTCCAAAGTTGTGATACAGGAGCACCAATGTTGGGTTCCGAAGAATTAAGGGTCTCAATGAACTTTAATGATAGCTATGAAAAAAAAATGCTATTGTGTTTTGATTTTTTTGAGCTATCAACAATTTTCTTCAAGAATCTGAGCTGTATTTAGAAGTTGAAATACTCCATGATCGTTATAAATCCTCTTTGCACTATAGAGTACCTACCTGAGTATTTTTCAAACTTTATTATCGCATTTAAAGTCAAAGAAATGCCAACAGGGTTTTCTAGCAAAAGGACTGTGAAAGTTTGCTTGAAATTATCTCAGATACTTAGTTAAAGGTACAGTTTTGAAGGAGCTCCAGTTGCAGTTTTGTTGTATGACATATTTGAAATAAATCCCGATTTATTAAACAGATCTATCCGAGTTCTATATACATGTTTGCTGCAGTATATTTATCAATATAATTGTATCTGGCTGGACTAAATTTGTTAACCCATCTGATATTTGAATACTGGTTTATCAAATATTTATTATCAAATCCAGAGAATACTCTGAAGTCCTTACGAATTTTTTTTCAAATTATTTGAATTTATGCAAGTATAGAAACATTTGACAATTGCAGAGGAGAAAGTCTTATTTTGTCTCAAGTTTTATGGCTCTGTTAGTGCTAAAGAGATCATAAAAGCATGTCTATTATCGAATACAGCGAATGATGTATTATGTATATCTTATGACATTCAGAGATACCCCTATACTGAAAGTCATATCTATTAATTTTTCTTTGTTATAGCACAATCGTACACGTTTAAAGAATATCGCATGATTAACGGTTATGTACTGGTTATCTGGACGTCGATACCTAACCATTAGTGTCACGGTCAAAACAAAATATCCAATGGATCTTTCGACTTGTTTAATCGTCAGATCTCAATGTAGATTCAAGACTAGTGGTCGACACAGTGCAATTATTTGGTCTGATGATGGCAACAGAGCATTTGATTTGGATGTCTGACAAAAGACGCTGGAGTTTGGTGGACACTGTCATTAGCGAGCGGTTACAGGATACTCATAAAAAAATCCAGAGCGATTTCTGTGTTGAGCGTGGGCAAACAGCGTACATATGTTGTTTAAATAAACTAAAAAAATAGTTTCATAGGAATTTTTTATGACTTAGTACATTACGTTTCTGTTTTGTCCCATCATTCGATATAAAGACAAAGTTTATAGCAAATAACTTTATTTGTAAACATATAGTAACATAAAATGTTTTGAAAGAACTAAACTAAACTTATAGAAAATATACTTATATACATACATATAAGCTAAATTTATATAGCATAATGGAAATTTTGTGTTTTCGGTAAAATTAAATTCCCCATAATGAAAATTAGCACGGAATGACAAACATTACGCATGGAACATAATCTAATAAATTGCATTCATGTGAAGTTCTTAAGAATACTTAAGTAAGAAAGGAAAGATATTGAAAAAAAACTACATAACTTGAAAAGAAACTGGTAATAATAAAGACGATTTCCAAAATTTCAAATGTATTCCGTATGCATTCCCGAGCTGCAAAAATATATGCAATTCTTCTCTGTACAAGTTTCTTATAAATTTTTTTCCAAAACAACTTTAACATTTGTTTTAGGGAATTTTGATAACTCCATGTAGGAGTTCATTTTCAATGAGTTATGTAATGCCCATCGAATAATGCGTTGAAAAAACTTAATCACATAGATTTTTTTCAGAATATTGGGATCAGTTTGCATATAAAATGTGTTGAAAGTCAGGGTTGAGCAATAACATTTCGGGAAATAGAAGACAGTGTAAGGTATACATAAGATTCGATTCACAAGAATCGAACTTTAGAGTGAATGAATTAAAGAAGCTGCTTGAGATATGCTAATTTCGGCATACGCGCTTGGTATAAATACCAAGCAGCTTGATTAATAAAAAGGTTGAAAAGAAGGTGTTGTTGAGGTTGATAGATAAGCGAGTTAAGGGAGCTACGAGGAAAGCAGCTCCGGGTGCTATCCTGCGCTAGTGCTTAGGAGGCCCAAAGTTTACGTGGTAGTACTGCTGGTTTGACTCTCTGCTGGTTTGTGAGTATTTGCAAAGAGTATTTCTATTGAATTGACGGAATATATAATATATATATTCCGTACAAGTAGTACGTATGCTTATTGCTGTAAAAGCAAATTCTATATGTGCAACGAATTCAATAAACATTGTTTCATGTATAAACTGTGTTTGTATCAAATTCATTTAGAGTGCCACTTCAAATTATATGCACCCAAGTCTGGGTAGAAGTGAGCTATATACTCTACAACTATTTTAACTAGGAGACCGTTTTATGGAACATTAAACACACACGCACAAAAAAATGAGTTTTTATTTATGTTATCCAGATTGTTTTAATTTCTGCTTCCGTCGGAAGGTAAACCTCTCTGATTGGTGGAAGATCACATTTTATGTATATTAGAATATTAAGGTATAAAATACAAAATATTACATTTTTTTGGATAAAAACATTTTGAACTTTGCGCGGAATATTGTTCAAAAATTTCCCTCCAGATCAAATTTGAATATATTTAAGTATTTAGGGTCTGGATTAGGTTACACGAAGAGAAAATTATTTCTCGTGACTGATTTGTTGGCCAGGCTACTTAAAGTCTTCGAGCATAGTTTATGCTCTTGCTTACTTTGAACGTCTTCCAAAAGTGGAGAATACATATAGTCAATGTTTATACGAAATTAAATAAATATTAGCAGTCATAATAATATTAAGTTTTGTTTGCGTTTCAAGTAAAATAATTGTGTATTTTCCAGTCAGAATATTTCAATCCTAAAGAGAAATTTTTAGGAAAAAATTTCCTCTGAGGAACAATTATAAATACTTGTATTGTAAGTATTACAGGTCTATATAAGGTGGGAGACTTACTGCGTATTATGAACACACTTCAGGAATGACAAAACGTTAAAATTTAAACATCATTTTAAGGTTTATAAGAAAAACTATTTTACCCCATATATATAAATTAATTGGTTCAGATCAGTAACGTTTTCTGTTACGTTTTTATATAACGTTTAATGTTTCTTGCTAATATTTCAGTATTTCTTTCATACGCACAAAAAATGAATAGATAGATAAGGGAATGATTCACTTACGGGGTGTTTGGCCGCTGTAGGCGTCCAAGGAGGCGTTTTCATTTTGAAAGGAAAAAATATTTTTACTTGATTAAAATGTGTCACATCACACATTAGCGAAAGCTTTTTCAAATTTTCTCTGGATGGAATATTATAGTATTTTAATACTTTAAAGAATTCAGTTATGTTATTTTGATATTTAGAAAGACATCTGGATCGGTGTATAAATTATCCAAGCTAATGACACGTAGTATGTTTTAGGTTTAAGCTAATTTTAAGCTATCATATCGAGAAAATGTTAGGAAATTTACGAATAGGAGGTATTTTGCCTCCACATCAGATTCTCATCCAATCATATTAAAGTTGCAAATAACCTTTTATGTTTCTCGGAATTTTGACAAATTTTCTAGACATTTTTAGTCCAGTCACCAAAGCGAGATCTTGAATAACGTGTACAATGGAATAGGTGCATTCTCACCAGTTTTCATCACAATACGATGTGGTCTAAGTTTGCTGCATATTCCAAATACTTATTTAGTCTTGAAAATAACTAAAAGAAAATCTAGTTCTTTTCCTTTATTCAGGCTTGGAGATTTAAAACTAAGGAAAATGCATCGTCGATTTTCCATTTCCAATGCCGGTTTTCCTGTCCTTTTAACTGATGCATAAAATAACTATTTCTTGAAAAAAATATATAAATTCAGTGATCGCGAGGCAAAAAATACGAAATAAATAGTGTATCACGAAAAATGGAAGCAATTACTGTATATTTTAGATTATGTTATAAAATATGGCCCTATATATATTTTACAAAATTATCAATTGTTGAAATTTAATATGGATTGTGATGTAAGAATTAGCAAAAGCTTAACATTTAATATTATTGGTATCGTTTTGTAAACAAAAAAGGTGTAATTTCGCCAGCATGAATTCAGGGTTCAGATTTGTTTTAAATAAATTTTCCTTATAATTTGAAAATCTGTCATTCCGTTATAAAATATTGTAATATTTTATATGTTAAATTAATATATATATATATATCTGCTAATTCTTCTTTAAAACCAAAACATTTCGTAAAACTCAGATTAAAAAACAATCACCAACTAGCATTTTTATCCTACAACGTGGACTTTATTTGAAGCAAAAGTTTTGAAATTATCTGCATTATCATTAAACAGTTAACTGTCTATAATATGGTCACATTCTTACTTTATAAGTTTCGCTACTTTATGTCATAGGGTATAAGCAGAGATGCATCATCAGGACTTGTAATGTATACCAATTTACATTATTGTTTGGTACATGTATACGTCATTATGACGTCATTTGCATATGATAAAATTTGGGTTTGATGCATGTAGTAGTATTGTGAATTTTGCTGGATTCTCAATGACCAGTCCATCTGAATTGGGCGGTGGATTACCGAAATTTACAATGCATAACAGGTATGGTTAGAAACAACCTAACCATCGGCGTAGTAATTTCAGACTATCGATCAAACCAATTCTCTTGGCGGTCATCGGTTTATTGAGCTCTAATTTATGCAGCGGATAACGACTTCACTCAGAGCCGAAAGGAAAAAGATGACAGGAAATAATTAACTTGAGAAATTAGCAGAATAACCATTCAAAGAATAAATAAAATATTTGAAAATGGACTTATGATGCCGTAGCTGAACTATTTATCACTACCACATGCTCTCCCTGTGAGTTTTATTCCTTTTTACCTTAAAACAATTCGCTGTTTTAAGACTCGATCCGAAATTTGACCGCTTTCAGGATGTGTGAAAAACTACATTTTTATGCCAAATCAGAGCCGGTCGATGGTCGAATGGCTAGGGCGCTGGCATTCGGTGCCAAAGTCTGTGGGTTCGAATCCCACTCTTGGCATGGACGTTCAATTTGTAGCCGTTCGGAATCGGCTTTAAGCATCAGGTCCCGGTCGAATTAGCCCTCGTTTAGCAAAAATTGACCGTAGCGCTCCAAACCATACCAAATAAGGATTAATTTAATAAACGTTATGTATCAAAGGTAATTGAGTTTATCGTTAACTTATTTCTCATGTTTAATCATATGTTTATATGTATTAAACAACAGACTAATAAAACTAAGGTCAGGAGGATGCTATAAACATTAAAAGTTTTGAATATTTGGTTTTATTTTGAGAAAAACATAGAGATTTTGTGATATTTATGTTTAAAAGACGATTTGAACCTTAAAATTTTTAATATATAAAGGAAAAAAAAGTGGAAAAACATGAAATTATACCCTTTTAGAAAAAAAAGGCTTCATGGAATTCAAGTTTGAAAAACAAACAAACAAGATAACTCTCAAAATAATCAATGTTCAGTTTTATTCTGTAAAAATAGAGGTTTTATGAAATATCTGTTTCAAAGACTAGGTGAACCTTCAAAAATTTTAGTGTTACATTTTACTTCGGTAAAAATAGAGGGTTCCAGAATTATATGCTTTATAGACAGGGAGAACCTTTAACAGTTTGAATGTTCAGTTTTATTCTGAAAAAAAAAACAGGAAGAGTAAGTAAAAAACAAGATGAAAAAACAAAATAAGATGAACTCGCAAAATAATTAATGTTCAATTTTATTTTGAAAAAATAGAGGGTTCATGAAATATCTATTTCAAAGACTAGGTGAACCTTCAAAATTTCAGTGTTACATTTTACTTCGGTAAAAATAGAGGGTTTCAGAAATATGTGCTTTATAGACAGGGAGAACCTTTAACAGTTTGAATGTTCAGTTTTATTCTGAAAAAAAAGAAAAGTAAGAAAAATGTTATTTCAAAGACTAGGTGAACCTTCAAAATTTTAGTGTTACATTTTACTTCGGTAAAAATAGAGAGTTTCAGAAATATGTGCTTTATAGACAGGGAGAACCTTTAACAGTTTGAATGTTCAGTTTTACTCTGAAAAAAAAAGAAAAGTAAGAAAAATGTTATTTCAAAGATGAGATGATTTTTTAAAATTTTGAGTGTTCCATTTTGCAATTAAAGACAGTATAAAAAGATGTATGTTTAAAAGGCGAAATGAATCTTCAAAACTTTTAATGCTTTATTTTAGCCGAAAATTATTTGGAGGAATCCCAAAATTAATGAATATGTATTTTCATATATTTTACAAATCCACTTAAAGTTCCATTAAAACTTAAACTTTGACAAAGAGCGGTAAGTCTTTGTTAAACAGAGGTTAAACTGTAACTATTCTCGAAGAAGAAAAGAAATTAGGTTTAAGGATGCGTTTTGGATGGGCTTATATTTCCTATATGCCTGCGGCATAGAAGCAACTAGGGAATATTAAGCCGGAAAGACAAAAAAAAAATTAGCAATTTACGACGTAAACGAACAATAAAGTATACGAGCCTCCAAAGAAGAAACTAACAATGAAACGATCCTCCTGTCACCAGGTGAAGAAATCTTTAAGCCGAGCAATTTTTCAGCCCAGTTGCCGCTAAGTGCACGTTTGCCCGTAAACACTGTTATCCCGATCCATCTTCACGGGCGTATGTGGACCCCGAAATGTCGCGCATACCTGTTACCTCTTCCACGGGGTGACCCGGTCCGAGTCGTGAGATCGCTTATCGGCCTTCTTAACCCAGAGATCGTGAAAGCTCTCGAATCATCTTCGGGAGAGAGGCAAAAATGGAAGCAAGCGATTTCTGGGTCGGCACGGGAATGGTTCGCCATCAGCGCAAAACAACAAGAGACGAACGGGATTTGGAGGAGTCGGTGTAGGAAGAACCGGTTTCCAGGCAAAGCGGCTCAAGTCAGAGCTACCTGTTATCGGATGGTTATTTTTCTTTAGTATTTCTTTTCGATAACAGGAATCCCCCTTCCTCCAGCTGGCTTCAAGGACAGGTTGAGAGTCAGAGGGAAGGGAAACATTTTAATACCCGAGGATAGCTAATTTTAGAATTTCAGAGGTGGATGGTGATTGGAATTGGTCAGGAGACGCGTAGTGAAGTGGAGATTTTTCGCTCCTCACCTTTCATACCAGGTCTTTAGGATGTCTTGTCTTTCTAGTATTTCATTCGTTGTAAAATCATTGTTCGTCGTAGCGTTGCGATCAACATTGCCGCCTATCATCCTGTTTTTCAGCACATTCTTCATCAATTTTATGAGAGGAGATTGACTTATACTATAAGATTTAACCTTAGCTCTTGGGCCGGTTGACTTACCGGGCCACATTTAAGATGATGTTTCTAAGAGGGCATTTTTCTCTATTTTTGAACAATTGTACAGTGCCAACGTGTGTATGTCTTCAATACTACATATCATTTTCGTTTATTGTTCGCCGTAGCGTTGCGGTCCATATTGCCACCAATTTGGGTCCGCAATTTGCCGCCAATTTGGACCGCAAGGGTTCCTGTTTTTCAACATATTCTTCATCAATTTTATGAGAGGAGATTAACTTATACTATAAGATTTAACCTTAGCTCTTGGGCTGGTTGACTTACCGGGCCACATTTAAGATGATGTTTCTAAGAGGGCATTTTTCTCTATTTTTTAAAAATTGTACAGTGCCAACGTGTGTATGTCTTCAATACTACAAATCATTTTCGTTTATTGTTCGCCGTAGCGTTGCGGTCCATATTGCCGCCAATTTGTATCACAATTTGCCGCCAATTTGGGTCCGCAATTTGCCGCCAATTTGGACCGCAAGGGTTCCTGTTTTTCAACATATTCTTCATCAATTTTATGAGAGGAGATTAACTTATACTATAAGATTTAACCTTAGCTCTTGGGCTGGTTGACTTACCGGGCCACATTTAAGAGGATGTTTCTAAGAGGGCATTTTTCTCTATTTTTTAACAATTGTACAGTGCCAACGTGTGTATGTCTTCAATACTACAAATCATTTTCGTTTATTGTTCGCCGTAGCGTTGCGGTCCATATTGCCGCCAATTTGTATCACAATTTGCCGCCAATTTGGGTCCGCAATTTGCCGCCAATTTGGACCGCAAGGGTTCCTGTTTTGCAACATATTCTTCATCAATTTTATGAGAGGAGATTAACTTATATAAGATTTAACCTTAGCTCTTGTCCTAGTTGACTTATCGGGCTACATTTAAGATGCTGTTTCTAAGAGAGTATTTTTCTCTATTTTTGAGCTATTGTACAGTGCCAAGGTGTATATGTCCTCAACACTACATATTTCACGAGCAATCCTTTATTTGATGACAATCAATAGGTATTAGTTGTTGGTAAAGATATATTATTACTTGATGATATTTCTTTCGGCTTATAAAAATTCCGTTTCAGTCTCAACTTTCACACACGCAAATATACATATATATAGATGAGCACAAGACACAAATGTATATACGTAAGAGCATTTTATGATTACTAAATTTTCAGCTTAATGTGAATTATTTTATCATTTTTTTTTGTCAATAATGATCAATGACTCGAAATTAATTTACTTCACCATCTGATGTTCTATTTCATTAGAAATATTAGTTTAACCCTTTTCCTTTTATAAGATTAAATCTTTTTTGAAATTTCAATTAATTTCTTTTTAACGAATGCATTTAAATAGAAGTTTATAAGTGGAGGAATGGGATTTCGTTAAGTATAGGGTCAATTTCTATTTTTTTTTTATCTATTGCTTCTTGTAATAATTAATTTCTTACGCGAATTTTAAAATTAATTTCATCTTGAATAAATAATTTTGGTTCTAAATTTTTATCTTGGACACTTTCTAAGTTTTTAATCCTATGATTTTATGAAAGAATTGAAGACAAAGTTAAAAAAAAGAAAAGAAAAATAGAATTTTCTCCGGTTGGGAATACACCTTGACACAGTGATTCCTAACCAGTGTGCAGCAAGACTTTTTTATTGTTTTTTTTTTGGGTGGGGGGGGAGTAAATAAAATAAATATTAGTAGGGCCCTCTTAAAATAAACTTTAAGTGGATATCAAACGTGTGATCTCTAAGCACCAACCACGAGCCTGCCGTTAACAAAACAAAAGTATTCCTCGTGATTTCTATTGTGGTCCTGTAGTGTAATACTGTACTTAGGATACGCAATTTTTGTATTTACGAAATGGATGCAAATAAATACGAAATTTGCCGATATAAGTAAATAAATACGAAAATTAATTTTTACTACTTTTCGGTGAAAATTCGGGGAAAGCGGCTTTTTAAGCGAAATTTGGTAATAATAGTAATAATTTATTAACGTAATTACTTATCTAAGACCATCCACGGTCTTTAACTGAGATATCTCACCCTTGAAATTTGCTTATTACTTATTGCTGAAGACTTAAGGAAGAGAATGGGGAGACTACTACAATGTTAGCTTTTAACTAAGAATTTTGATACTTACCTAACCAAGTAAATAAAATTGGAATTTTCTAAAAATAAATGCGAAATTTTTGAATTTATATATATATATATATATATATATATATATATATATATATATATATATATATATATACATACATCAATTATCTAAAGTTTGCAAATACTATAGCCATATGCATGATGCAGACTAGAAACTAACACATAAAGAACAAAAACCCAGGTGCATTAGCACCCAAAGATAGAAACATTGGTGAATCAACACCCAAAAGACAAAATGTTAAGCATTTAGACTGAAAAGATAAAAAAAAAATCATCTGTCTTTGCTTGGCTCATCAGCTGTGAGTAAAGCAAAGTAACATAATCAAACATAATCAAACACAAGTGGTTTTGCCATGGTGTCATATTCAAAAAAACGTTTATAATTAATATGGATGAATCAAATAACAAAAACTGAAAGAACTTTTATGACATTATGGTCGTAGGTAGGTGCTACAAAATAACCGCTTAAAAAAGCAACATATATATAGAACGTTGTTGTTTTTTTGTCACGTTGTATATATATATATATATATATATATATATATATATATATATATTTGCGAATAAATGAGGAATTTTATATATTGTAATTTCTTTTTGCAAAATTTCGATATTTTTAAGCGAAATTTATGTACTCCTGACTAAACTGAATCTCATAGCTATTTTTGAAACTGTACAAATATATTATATTCTGGTGTTTGCTACTTATATTTTTCAATAAATAAATAAAATCAGCAATGGAGTCGGTATTTAATTGAACTTTAATCTGACATGTTCCTGATATACATTCCGCTTTGATTTAATAATTAAAAAATTGAAAAAAAAATCCAAAATTGTAACAAGTGTGCCCCGAGTTTCTAATCTCATTTCTAAGGGTTCCGGAAACATAAAAAGTTTGTGCATCCTTGCTTTAAAATTCATGAAAGGAAAAGCAAAAAATAGGGAACAGAACCGCATAAATCAATATAAATAGACGCGATAACAAACGAAATTAGAAAAAAAAAAATCCAACGGTAGATAAACAATGAGAAAACTCTCATGCATTATTTATCAGCTCTGTTAACTCTTGATCAAAGCTATTAACCGAGGGCCATTAGTTCATCCATGTCGGATTAAACTGCTCTCAGGGTAACAGTCCAAAAAAGCGAAATTTACGATATCATGCATAATACATTTTGTTTTCATTTATTCTTTTCTTTTCAACTCTTTCCAACTACAGATTTGGGTACATATCTTGGGTTGAAAGTTATTATCGTGAGTTCTGTTGAAATGAATTGAATAATGGCAACCGCACACCTCTTGAGCGCTATATTTGGACTAAATACTCATTATAGATTTCTGCGAGTGCATCCGAGCTTAACAGTATGTCATATTAAGGTGACTGCTTACTTTCGGAGCCAATGTTTTTAAAAAATAATTTTTTAAAAGGAATTTTTGGTCTTTTATGGTAAAATAGCACTTAAAAATTAAAAATAAAAATAAAAACTTACCTGTAAATAGCATACTTTTTTATAAATTGGTCAATTTGAAGTAATTTTTAATGAAATTTAGGGAAAATGCCTATCACTCTTCACAAAATTCTAATGCTACTATTTTAATTTCCTTCTCACACATGATACATATGATAGTTATCTTCAAAATGACCTACAATCTAATAGAAATTTTAAAATGCAAAAAAAATACAGACAATTTTATGTTCCAATATGAAAATTTCCCCCGATTTGTCATTCCTTTCCTAATAAAAACAGCCCCAAATAAAAAATATTTATTATACATCAATTATTGTACGTTATTTCATTAACAATAGCAACTAAAACAATTCCCGAATATGTTATCGCATTATATGCATTATTATGTGAAATTTCATGATAACGGTAGAGATTTGTGCTAGAAAACAAAATTCCGAAAAAATGCATTTAAAGTTGTTTGTCACTTCAATTTTGTGGCAGATGTTTTTTTTAAATAGCTATAACTCTACTTCTAACTGATGTAGAATGAAAATCAAAACGGTTTTGAAAAGAGAAAAGATTGAATTACACGATTCTTGCAAAAAATAAAATTGACCAAAATATTCACAAAATGATATTTTCATCATAGGCAGTTACCTTAACTCTTCACTATAGTTAACAAATACAGCCGAACCCCGTTATAGCGAACCCGGTATATAACGAACTCACGGATATATCACGGATCATTTTTAATAGATTTTATCCTTTTTTATTACATCATTGTTGAACACACATTGCAACTAATGAGTTGAACATTTTGTGAACTCTAGCAGTTTTCTTAAAGGTTCGGATATAGCGAACCACCGGATAAAGCGAACAAAACCTTTGGTTCCTTGAAGTTCGTTATAACGAGGTTCGACCATATATATATATATATATATATATATATGTGTGTGTGTGTGCGTGCGTTTGTTTAAAGATTGGTAATTTTATGTTTTTCCTATTGGTACATGTCAGCTCCATTCAGAAACTCAATCATATTCATCTATAGTCTGCTCTTGAACTTGGAAGAATCCTCCCTTATATGCTTTAGCTGCGGGCAAATAGTTATACTTTAGAATTAAAAGAGAAAAATTATATTTACCCTAAAAAACATTTAGCTGCATGGCTTTAGCACTTACCACTTTGTAGAATGATTTTTAGAAGAGATAGTTTGTAAGTGTCATAAGTAATACAGTCGAACCCCGTTATAACAAACTTCAAGGGATCAAAGGTTTTGTTCGCTTTATCCGGTGGTTCGCTATATCCGAACCGTTAAAAAAATGCTAGAGTTCAGAAAATGTATAATTCATTAGTTGCAATGTGTATTCAATAATTATGTCTTAAAAAATGATAAAATCTATCAAAATGATCATTAATGAATTAAATCGACTAAAATCGATTAAATTAAACTGACACAGTTCTAATTAAATTACATACAATAGGAAAACGGCGGGACCAAAATTTTCGTTTGTTATATACATGAGTTCGTTATATACCGGGTTCGCTATAACGGGGTTTGACTGTATAACCACACAAGTCGGGTGTACTTCTTTCTTGTCAGAGAATTGTGAACTATTTGCAATTTTCACTGTTGAAAGACATTCTTCAGACCTACATTCTACATTGACCATTTAAGACCAAACTAAACAAACTTTTAAAGAAACCCTCGCGCCCAAAAGTAGCGTGGGAACTACGATAGTTAAAGAGAAGAAACGAAAGAACTTTTCAAAAACCGGTTGCGATATTCACTAGGGTTTAAAAGAGAGCATAACTAAATAAAGATAATTATAAAAAGTTGACCTTAGACATTCACAGTTGAAAGGAAGAAAATATGAGGAAAAGCGACCGTTAGGCTAGAAAAAATAAAGCATTTATAAGGTAAAAGTTGTTGAATAAATGTTGCGTAAAGGAAAAGTCTTTTCGTATAAAATGAGTTATTTTGAACTTCTTTCAAGTATTAAGACACTGTCATATTTTTCTCTTTCCTTTTCTTCAACATAATGACATATCGCACAATATCATATATAGCATTTCATTTAAGAAACAGTGTCTACCTGTTTCATTTGCCTGTTTGATAGCTATTGATGATGATGGGAGAGTAAAATTTTCAAGTTGAAAAAAAAAAATATTTTTTTATATTTACTATTATTATTTTTTTATTTTATTACTTTTTTAATGGGCTTATTATTCAGTTTATAACTATAACACCACAGCCACACCGTCACACAGTGCCATAACACGAGAAAAATTTAGGTGATAAGCTTACATTAAAAATAACAGCTAGGATAAAAAATAAATTGTGGTTAGTATTGGCAGAAATTTTCTTACTAAGATCATTTTAATCTAAAACTCATTTTTATAGATTTTGATTATTAAATAATTTAATTTTCTCTTATTTCATTGCAATTTGTTGTTCTGACGCTTATAAATATAGCGTCTTATAAATATTTTTAGTTTAACCGTCCTGTAATATTAAATCGAATTAAGTGTTAAGTCTAAACGTTCATGGCAAAAATTTCATTGGATATTGATTTAAAGGTTAAAACTAAAGCATGAATGTCTAGTTTTATCTACACTTTTTAAATTTAAAAAAATTATAGATTTTTTAAAATTATTTATTTTATATTTACTATTATTATTTTTTTATTTTATTACTTTTTTATTTTTTAAAGTAAAGAATATTGGAATGAATAATTATTCAAAGGGAAGTAGAACTATTTTTCTTTAAGTCAATCATCGCTGAAATGATAAAATATAGCTAATAAGATTTCTAAACATTTTATAATGCGAAAGCAATTCAGAAAGTAATCAAAATTTTATAAAGCCGAAAAAAGTAGGAATTTTTTATTTTCATAAAAAATCTTCAGCCGATAAAGATTTAAAGTTCGAAATGGGAAATATAAAGCCTGAAATTTATGAACGCATTTCAATAGAAGAAAACTGTAACTGGAAAACAGATTATAACTCAAACAGAAAGGAACTTAGAATAATTTCATGTTAAGTTATTCATTGTTGAAAATATTAAATATGATTAATAAGATCATAAATACTTTAGGATTTTATGGATTAAGTTTTATTATGGTGTGAAATTCCCCCTTTTTTCATAAAAGTATCCTGTTGATAAAGAGTTTTGTTTCAAATTTTAAGTTATAAAAGGATATCCTTTCAAACGTTAAAGACAAAGTTGAAATTTATTCACACATTTTTATTTGTAAGCAACAGTAATTGTAGAATATATAATTTTAAAAAGTCGTATAAGCCAAAGGATTTCTCAATGTATAACTGATTAGAGAAATTATGAAATGAAATATTTGTAATTAAGGTTGAAAGAATTTTCATCTTGGGCAATTAAGATGTTTAAATACTAAATGTAATGGGATTATTACACATTCATAAAATATATCCATGAGGAAAAGTAAAGGTTTTAAATGTGAAACATAAAGCTACAAGATTTTTAATTGAATAAAAAACTGCCAATTAGTCAGTTATTCGAAAAGAAGTGGAATTAGAATAACTTACCTGAATTACTTCCCCGCTAAAATGAGTTATCACTGACTAAGTTTTAAATCAATTTATGTTTTCAGCATATAAATTTTATTAAGCCGAAATAAACCTCTATTCTTTTATCTGTGGTGAACTGTATCATGGTGATGAACGGTTAAGTTTCAATATGTGAAGCATGCCGTACTAACTAATACGGATGTTTTTAATCGAATAAAAAAGTTATTGCAAGTGAATTACATATGGAGCATAAATTGAATTATTTTTTGCTAAGAGATGAAATATTGTCTAGGATTTTTAAATGCTCTTAATTTTACCTATTCAGTTTCATGAAACCGACAGAAAGGTCATATATATATATATATATATATATATATATATATATATATATATATATATATATATATATATATATATATATATATATATAGAGAGAGAGAGAGAGAGAGAGAGAGAGATAGATAATTATATTGTCGGTGTTTTGTAAAAAGGGCGAATTCAACAAATTGGGTATTTTCGGATTTTTGCTTTATTTACTGGAATACTCATTGATACAAATTAGTTTAACTATGTGGAACACAATTAGGATATGTACCAGGTTCTCAAAGGCATAAACATATTATAAGTTTTTCATACAAAAAGAATTTTCCAGACCAGGTAAAGTACATAATATGCTCTCCTGAAAAGTAGTGAATTGTCGGATTCGCCCGTTTTACAGAACACCGACGATATATATATATATATATATATATATATATATATATATATATATATATATATATATATATATATATATATATATGTGTGTGTGTGTGTGTGTGTGTGCGTGCGTGCGTGTAAGAATGCATGAATGTGTGTATATATGTTTCAATTAAAAATTACAGATTATATGTTGTTATTGCTAAGGTGTTCTGGGGATCACTCTTCTCAGAAGGCATTATCATCCGGAGAGGAGGTAGGATTAGTAATCTTCGATGAATTTGAAAAATAATTCGAGAAGAAAATTTTCTGTCTTCCAGGATCTACAGCATTTTGTACAGAACTAATCGCACAGACCTAATTAGTAATAAAAAGCTCAAAGTAAAATATTTTGCCCCATAAATTGGTGCCAACTGGAAATCTATGAGGAAAATTTTGACTTCCAAGTATTACCAGTCTTCAAGTATTAACATCTTTTACTACGACATGCCTTCCTAGATCGAATCTAAAGGACATGGAATCTGTATGAAGAATGACAGACGCCTGTAAATGTTCGACCCCCCAAGCGCTGATCTGAAATCAGGGGTTGTAAGCATACCTGTCAAACGCACATCACCAACCGAAGCACCCCAAAAGCGAGGCATCGAGCTCGCTGCTCCACATAAGGGATTCGCGCCGACTTGCGCCACTAGCGCTGCGACCGTTTCTCGTGACCTTCGCAGCCCCCCGAGGCAGGAGATAAACGAAGAAAATAAAAGAAGAAAACGAGGAAAGAAGTGAAGAAAAAAAAAGGTGAGTAAAAAGTGGATGAAGAAGCAAAAGCAGCGGCAAACAAGCTGGTCCCGCAAAACTGAAACAAAATCTCCGACTGAACAGGTCAGGGGAGATACGGGTGCAAGACAAGGCTCTAACCATGCGGAAACTTCGCTCCTCTCCATCCGATAGATAGCTGAGCAGCGCTTCGGCAGACAGTCGGCCCTCTGACGCCCGAATAGGTGCATGCCGTGGCAACAATAGGATAAGAAGAGGAGGTGGGTACGAGGTGTTTCTCTCG
This sequence comes from Dolomedes plantarius, assembly GCA_907164885.2. Classification (NCBI taxonomy): domain Eukaryota; kingdom Metazoa; phylum Arthropoda; class Arachnida; order Araneae; family Dolomedidae; genus Dolomedes; species Dolomedes plantarius. Next base: position 169,348,730 of record OU015496.1, on the reverse strand, counting down.
CCGTTACGTGTTGTGTGATCGTTCGTGTATGCCAACGGATTCCGTCATCCGCACTCCGTGGGCGAACGAACCCGTCCGTCTCTGGTGTTTTGATACCCGCCGTTTGTTTATGTCGCCACTTAGGAGGAATATACCTATTCCTTAGTCGCTCTGAGGTTTGATTCAAATATCTCGTTATCTTTTGCTCTCTTAAGTGATTGATCACACTGTCTATCGGTGAGATTCAAATGTGCTTATTTCATACTATATATATATATATATATATATATATATATATATATGTATGTATGTGTATATGTAAATCAATTACTTCAAATTTCTTATCTTTAATTGATCTCCATTTACATATAATTTAAAAGTGTTTAAAAGACAAGTTACGTTTAAAACTATTAAAATTTCGGGGAATTATTTTGAAACCTTGATATAATTTTAGAAAGCAACTAAAGTATCTCTGAGTAAAATTTGGTGCATTTTTATTGGAAATGTTTTCAGTTTTTAAATAATATAATTTTTTTGAAATAATATTGTTAACTTAAATGAAAAATTTTCAACCGAATCTAATTTCTAGACAATGCAGTAATTTTTATGTTTTAGATATTTAATATACCTAGAAACATATAAAAAAAATTATTTAATCATCTACTGTATTTTTGAATTATTTTTTTCTCCTTCAAACAGCCCCTTTTTTTATTTTAAAATACTAACAGCCCCCAACTCCGTGCAAAATTCCATCTGTAATACTTACTACATTCACTAAAATTTGTCAATACTATACATGTAGTATAAAAAGTCAAGTCGGAACGAGTATGATAGTTAGAAATGCACGTGGAGCATTTGAGCTGCTCGAAATTTTCAGATTTGAGTAAAGGAAATTTAAAATATACATACATAATTTTTAGCTTAGATATAGTATAAACGATGCAAATTTTTCAGTATGAATGTGTATATGAATGTGAGTAGTTTTTTTTCCTTAGCTGTACTTATACTGCTTCGCATTACTGTACATAAAATAATTAGGATGCACGTTTTAAAAGTTTACTGCCCCCTTAAATATACAAACCTGTCTGTAAAACATCGCCTAAATAATTATGACAGGGAAGATGAAAGAGTTTTATTATCGAATGAATATTGAAGGAGTCGTAAGAAAAAAAGGCTTTTGAATCTTCCGATTCTAGCAATTTTGTCCCCATAATTTAAGTCATCTCTAATCTGTTTCGTAAGTCATCTCTAATCTGTTTCGTATATCTAAGCTTTAAAGTATAACTACAAAACATTCTATGAAATATTAATGATTACATTATTTCAAGATTCTCTCAAAAGGAAATGCCATCATTTCCTTGAATATAAAAATTCTGTTGAATTAATTAAGTTATAAGTATCTTTATGTCTGCTTAAAACTTATTTTTAAAATTAATAATTCATTGTGCAACGCCTGTAAAACTGTTTCCATTTTAAGCTTCTCTGCACATTGCTGCTTATATGCGTTGCCGAGAAAGCTTGTCTTGAGAAATCATGATTTAGAGCGACGTTTTAAAATATCGATCGATCGTTTTCAGATCCACCGTTTTTCCGTATGTGTAGTTCATTTTATCCAGTCCCAACGATCATATTGCTTTGTTATGTTTCCGCATCTATCGTTTTCCCGCATTTATCGTTCATTTCAATCAGTCCCTTGAAAAACGATAGATCGAGATTCCACTGTATATATTTGCTTATAATTCCCCATAATATGAGCAAAATAGCATAAAATCTTCCGTTTCCCCAAATCTATTTTTAGATGCTTATTTTATAATAGATATATATGTTTGCATTAATTGTTTTACAAAGTGTCGGAAGATTACACAGGAATCCGAGATTTAAAAAAATATTATCAGTCTTCTAAATTTTTTACCAGGTCCTTCTGTTAGAACCAGCTTGCCACCCCCCCCCCTTAAGATCACGGAACCGGGGTATTCCCCTCCCTTATACCTTCCGGCTTATCAGGCCAAATTATTTATACGAGTAGTTCGATGGATGCAATCGTCTTCCTTTTAAAACAAGACTATGCTTCAAAAATTTGCGATGAAAATCTTTTGCCGAGAACATTCATTGTTCTACTTTTTTGAAATACAATTCTATATCTTAATTTTTTCTAAAGCGTATTATATGTCTTAATGAAAGTAAAAAAGTTATTATTTTCCAATGATTTGGCTCGAAATATACTCTTAAACTCTTAATTTATGGTAAGAATATTATACGGATTAAAGATTAAATATGAAAGATTATATTTAACTAATACTTTTATTGTGTTTTGGGCTTTCATTTTGTACTATATAAATATATTAATTGATTAAAAGGATTTCTGAAATTTGACCTTGTTTTTGAAATCCTTATTTTAAAGTTAATATAATGAAACTCCAATTGTTTAAATGTATCAACTTTGCACAAGAATTAATATATTTATTTATTTAAATAATTTATCTAACCGAATTCATTTCGCATATCAGTTAATTCGCATTACGAAATAATAAATGTCACTCTAAAGCGCATAAGGAACAAAAAGAAACAATTCACAAAAAATGAAAAAGAGAAGAGAAAATTGCAAGAATAGAAATATTTCCGGTGGATTTATAGATGATGCTAAAAATAACATTAGAAAAATTACCATATCTTAAAAATTGAATGCTGTATTGAATTGAATTACTGTATTAATGTATCACAAATTAGTGTATTATACAAAGGAAAATAAAAACGAAAGGCAATCATGCAATAATCAAACCTAAAATTTCCGACTGATGAAGTTTTGCGTATTTTGTATTCCGTATATTTTCCTAAACTATTATAAAATCTGTAATTATGTTCTATATCTCCAGTGTTCAAAACACTCCATGTAACACTTTATTGAAATGTAAACTCCATTGAATTTTATCGTTTGCTTTTGTAATGAAAAAGCTTAAGTATATAAAAATTTTATCTGTAATATGGAGATTGGTATGAGTATAAAATATGTCGTGGAATGTTAAGATTCTTTTAAGCTAACTGACTCTCCAACGTGTATTTTTAATATTATCATTCCCCTTTCTTGGAACATTCTGTATCGTGCTGACACAGGAATTCATTTCTCTTAAAAAAAATAAACATTTATCAAATATTGTCACATTTATCTAATGCTAGTTTTTAATTTTGTATTAGGATTTTCTACATTTATTCCTTTAAAGTCCGGAAGAAGTGATCAACTCATATACTGATGCATTGCTTTGAAAAACTTACTCTGAATTTGAAATATTCTACTTTGTACTCTATCGTAATATTTGCGTTAAACATTCTGTTGAAATCATAATGTAAAATGTAGGGTCTTCATGTTAGCGAGCTTATATTTGACTATGTCTTCTATTGAACGAAATTTTCTGCACATACTTGACTGTGCAGGATTTTTTTCACATTAATTAATTACTGTATATTAGAAAGCATCTGTGCAAAAAAAAATTTTGAATTAAAAAAATCCTTTAATTTTATATATATTTCGCATTTTATAAACTTCTTTTTACATATTTTTACAGTATCTGGTGGTTAAATATTGTAAAGTAGGGTGCTTGAGTGTTGGGAAAAGCCCCAAATTTGTTCGAAATTTTTACAGATTTTTTGGTACAGTTAGGAAATGTATTTTAAAAAAAATTCAAAATTCTGCAATCAATTTTGATTCTATCCCTTGTAATATCTATTTCTTTGCAAAATTATAAAGAGACGCATTCTTCAACAGCCTTGGGATTTTTCTTTTCTAAACTTTATATATATATATATATATATATGTCTTTTATCTTGAAGGGGAGTAGAGTTGCAGAATTATGGTTGTCATTTTCACTTCTGTAGAGCTGTGAACACTAAAAATACTGCTTAAATATTTTTTCTAGGTTTCAAAATATTTCATTTTAACTGCAGTTTATTTGTCGTTTCATCGTGATATTTCGATCTTTTGCTCCCTGCAATCTCATATTACTGGATAAGAATATTGGTTTCCGTTTCTTGACAGTCGAGTTTTCAGCATTTCCCAAAATTTTAGATAATTTTTCATGTTTTACATTGTTTTATACACTGGAAAATAAATTCACCAGAAATAATTCAATTTCTGTATTCAATGTAAAATTTTATTAGGGATTGTTACATGTCACTGATAATTGATAATTTGTAATACATTGAATGCAATGAATTAATTAATATACTGAATTTAGATTTACTTTATACTCATAATTCGAAAATGATAATTTCAACTGAATTTATATAAAACATAGGTGTTTACGTTTTGCTTTTATGCTTGAACTCTAAATGATCATGAGAAATTTTGGAAGTGAATTGATTTTGCCATATTCCTTTTTAGCCATTGTTTAATATTATAGAATTGTAGAATTTGTACGTTATGAATTTGAGACTTTGTTATGCTTTTAAAGAAGAAATAACAATGTTTATTAGAATTTTAGATCATATTTGTTTTTTTAAATCCTTTGTTAACTGCAAATGAAACGCAATCTCGCGTGATAATGCAAAATCACTTTGAAAGCAATGTTATGCACACAAAATGCTCCAAAGGTTAAGTTAACTCTCCTTGTTTATTTTGATTTTAGAAGGTCTCTTTTAATAACGACCTACTTACTTAGTGGTATTTCTTAACAAATCATTAACATTTCCCTCAAAAATATGATTTTAATCTTCGCAGCTTTTACTATAAGTAAAACTCGAGTAAGTTTTACTGTAATGACTTTCATATTCATTGTTTAAGGAAATAAAGGGTATAGACCAAAATTAATGTAGGTAACTATTATATATATATATATTGCATAACGTGATAACCTCTATGGTAATAATAGTTAGATAAATGCTACTTTGATAATAAGGATATATGCGCAATTGCCAACGTAATAAGCATTTTAACCTAGAGTGTGTTCATGACTATCCAAGCTTAACTGAATCGTTATGAATTTCAGACCCTAGAGATCTATTTCGCACACACACTTAATTCCGTTACATATTTTGACACGCAAATTAAATCACCCGTTCTCTTTTCATTGCAGAATAATGGAGTATTTCTGAAAAAGCAGCCAAGTGAAGACTTTTACCACAAAGATTCTCTTCCACGGATGATTATTGTGCCTTACTAATTGGATCTTTTGAAGTTTCTGATAGAAAAAAAAGTTCACAAGCGGACTAGTGTATATAATAACAAAGAACTTTAGCCATGATGGACAGGTGGCCGTCCTTCAATGCAGCGCAGGTTCGTGCCTGCATGGTCTTTTTGTTCCTGCTAGGAGCTTGCCTCAGTCATCCAGATATCTACCATGTCCGTCCGAGTAAGTAGAGCCTTTCCTATTTGATTCTTTTTCTATTCCTTATAAGGTATAGAATCACTTCTACAAATCATTTTTAAATATTTTTTTTCTTTTTTCTTAATATTTCCTTTTATAATATTATAGGGCTGGAAAAAAATCGTGACGGCTTTAAAATTTCGAAAATTAAGACCGATCATCATGTTTGTTACGATTTTATAGTCCCGTTGTTCTTATTCATTTTTTTCTCTCTCTCTTCCTGTAAAGGAAATATGGTCTTAGCAAACGCAGAACGCAAGATCATCCGTTTTCCAAATCATATTCTAACCACTGAATTGCCGTGACAAGTTGCTGATCCTCTTTAAAAAATCTCCAGAAGTACTTTAAATCTGCTTTCAAATTAAACTATTTTATACACGTTTTAATGAACTTTGCAAAGCGGGATGAAATTCAGAATATAACAACTTCTGTTTTACTCTTCCTACTGGGAAAAATTGCATGGGGCTTATCCTAATTGAAGGGGTCACGCATACAAAGATATACATCTCCATCGTACTCATAAACGTTTGTCCTTGTAACTGGATCCTGAGCATTTCTTTTCCTCCTGCGCATTTGTCTGCCCTGCCATGCTCTGGAGCCTATACCAAGGACGAAATTTAGGTCCATGGCCTCTGAGTACGTTAGAAATGTATATCTTTGTACTTATTCGGTTTCAAGTGTTTCGCATACAAAGTTACGCATGCAAAGATATACATCCCCATCGTACCCAGAGCCATAGACGTTAGTTCTTGTAATTGGATCCTTTAGCATTTCTTTCCCTCCTGCGCACTTGTCGATCATCCATTGTTAAGGAGCCTATACCAAGGCTCATAGTCGCTGAGTGCTTTGTTAATGCATATTTTTGTACTGTGCTCATTTCATTTCAAGTGTTTCTCTGAGATTTCCCCGAAAACTTACATGTATGCTAATAAGAAACGAGGGGGGATGAAACTCTCAACGGCCGTTTGACGAGACTAGGATTCGAATCCCAGTATCCCAACCTCGTGGTCAGTATTGCTTCAGTTCTTCTTTGTTGATCAGGGACCACCTGTAAAAAAAATCCTCAGGGACCATCTCCCATTCAACCCTTTATGAGACTAAATTGAGTTTAATTTTCAGTATAAACGAACTATTTGTGGTAAACAACTTTAATATAGAGTTACATGCAAACTGGATAACAATAACAATTAAAATGTAAAAGTAAACTGAATAGCAAAAGTATGAAAACTTAGACAGTATTGCGATATTTGAGACTGCATTTTTCTTCACAAGCTGCAAAATTGCTGCGATGCCGCAAAATTGTTGTGACGTCAAAAATTGCTGTAAAGTTAGTTTTTGTTTGAATTTTTTCTAACTAAAGACGAATGTGCTCTAAATTATGCTTATGATTTAAATTAAACTAATAAATTTTTCCCCTCAGTGAATATTTGGTAAACGTCCTCATGGGGAATGTAAATTTCCAAGTTCAAAAAAAGATAATGGTAGAAAATGAGAAAGAAAGATTTCATTATAACGTACGTCATGAAGTACTTATTTTATTTTCCTTGTTAATGTTTCAGGCCGCAAATATGAAAGAATTCTCCTTCATGAGACGAGTTGTAAAATTTTGAGTAAAACAGTTACGAGGGATAAGCCGATTATTTGTAAAACCATTTAAAATTATTTAATAACAGTTTGAATTTTTTTTTAACATGTGCAATCGGCTTCAGAACAAGCTAAGAAACCAAAACCCCTATCCTAGGCGCTATGAACTCCGCTGCTACTCATGTCGCCGTGGTGATTACCATGATTTCGATATGGCGTCCATATGATTTCTACACTGATACTATTTTAGATTAATTATATGATGTCACAGACAATAGTAAATAAATATAATAAATGCAGATGTTATATGCATATTTTCTATCTGAAAGAATCAATGTAGCTTACGTTTTGTGTTATAACTGAATATAATATGGGAGTTTATAAGGTCAATAATTAAAATTACATTTAAAGAGTAATGAAAATGTTGAATGTAATTTTAAAGACTTAACATACTCGCTCATTGTAACCTAGGTAGGTGACATTGCGTTTTGTAATAATTAAATGCAATTTTTTTCATTCGTATTTTTAGACCCCAAAAGGACAATTTAGCCTTCGTTTTATGTATTAACTCTAAAATTACCAAGATAGCCAAAATTACTGGTATTAAGCTTGGGAGAAGTAGGTACATCTTAACCTTTGGTAATTCTAGAGTTAAATATGCTAATATTGGTCATCCATTCATGGGCTATTAAAGTTCATTTTACTCCTTATAGAAGGTATTATGTTTCGTCCGTTCATAATAAGAATAAACTATCTCTTATCTCGTCTGGTTTAAACCTGTAGCTGGTTTTGGAAGCCGGTAGGCGGAGTTGATTTTCAAGGTTATTTTGATCGATTTTTAGCCGCAGCGTCCACGAAAGGTTATGTTTCTTTAAAGAGCAACTGGCGGTAACAAAAATTTTAAGGATTAAGTTAGGATGTATCAATCGTTATCCTTTAGAGTGTTTCAGATACCTAATAACCTCTTAAAAGAAGTTTTTGAGGCTTATATGTGACATGGGTTAGTGCTTTAATGGTCTGCAAACCTGTTTAGAAAGTATTCGTATTTGAAAACAATAACGAAACTCCCTTAGAGATGGTAGTTTAATGTAATCAGCTTTTTAAAAAATTCTCTCTTCCAGCGATTTACTTGATATCTTGCTGTAAAATTAGTTTTGATAACTTTTTTATTTTCTCATCTGAGGCAACTGCAGATTTCCGACCCTCCCACAGGAAAACTATGAATCTAAACAAGCTAGCAATTTTATGGAGTTGTCCATGCAAGCAAAAAATAAATATCTCCTTAAATTGTCATCACATAAAAAGCAGATTCCCCTAACTTAGTCCTTATTATTTATGAAAAAAGTTCTATCCGTATATAAAATACACATTTCAGCACATCTATCAGTATTATGCATTTAAAAAAATTGTCTCCTTACTGTAATACAAATGACACGTTTCTGTTGCTTAGTCATTAATATTCTAAGCAAAAAAAGCCTCCTTTGCATAACTATTTATATAAATAATTGAAAATAATTATAAGATAATTATAATCATGTTATTAAAAAATGCATTTCTTTCACTTTGATGGTGTTATTCAAAGAGAAAAAATTCCTCCTTTTTTGTTTTAATATAAAAGACACGCTTCGGTAACTGCCGGCAATTTTCATGGAAAAAATTCCTCCTCTTTAATGATAGAAAAAACACGTTTCTGTCTCTCTTTTTTATTCGGGATAAAAAGTTTGTTTTATTTACTGTAATATAAAAGCTTTGTTTCTGTCACTATGCCAACATTGTTCTTGAAAATAAAATTCTCTCTTCATTATTATATCATAAAAAGCATGTATCTGTCCTTTTGTCGTTATTATTCATGAAAAATAATCCTATCCCTAAATTTTCATCATATAAGAGACACGTTTCTGACGCTGTTAGCATTATTCATTGAAGAAAGTTCTTATAACGGACACGTTTCTGTCACTAAGTCGTTATTATTCACGGAGAAAATGTCTCTCTAAACTATTATCATACAACAGACGCGTTTCTGTCATTGTGTTGCATTTATTCATTAAATTAAATTTTCTCTTTTTTAATTTGGCCAATTAAAATATATCTTTATTTCATTCTATGCTGTTATCATACATTGATAAAGAAACTATTAATGTATGTATTACTAAAGAGTTTGTATCGTCCTATAAAGATGAGTGCTTTATCTTTGGGAAAATGAAAATGTTGATTACAAATACCGCAGAAATTAGCTCTTCAGACATCAGTCCACGAGCTCTCCAATACTTTTGAAGGATGTTTCCCATTACTACTAAGTGCAGAGCACACATCCAAATGTTCACATCGAATAGGATGACAAGAGTCACAAAAAGTGCAATCTGGAGAATTCGTGATTCGAATGACGAAGAGCTGAGATCGCAAACAATAATGCCCAGTCATCAGCCAAAATCTTGCTAAAGCAGCTTTCCTTGGGGCATCAGGAAAGATGAATGTATTCTCATTATGGATAGCCCATCCTTTATCATTAGATAATTGTAAAGACTCTTTTCTAGAATTCTTCCTGAAAATCGTTTTAGTAAGTAACTTCAACGCAATGTAATGCAACTGTCTCATAGGTCTCTGAAGCAACAGAACCCACTTTTTAGCAAGGCGGCTTGCATGCTCGTTGAGGAACTGAAAATCCACTGGAAGTGGATTTCTCTTTTTTTTTTCAAATTGTGACCTCATATTATACTACATTTTCTGACATGGTTTTAAGATCAGCCTTTTGATCAGTACTCTCACTGGGTTCCTTTCTCGGGCCGAAACCCAGTTGTATATTTAAGGAAAAAATGATAAATTAGAGAGTGTATTTCAGAATGACTGAAAAAACACTTCCTTACAGGATACATTGGTTAAAGGGAAATACACTTGACTAACTGTCAAAAGAAAAAGGACAGAAATAAAATGCAATTTCTCCTGTTGGATGTAACATGGTTCGAAAAGAAATGGAAAAAACAGGACCTTTGAAAAATAAACATAAGAGGAATAACCATGAAAATTTTATTCATATTTATTTTTAAATGATTTAAGTCACTTTTTTTTACTACTTTTTAAATATTCAAAAGGTTCATTTTCCCGATATCCGAGACCATTTTTTGGATTTTACAGGTTTTCTTGTTTGAAAGAATAATATTGTTAAGAATATTATAAATCTTTAATTTTTTAAAAATTTTGACAAGGCCAAAAATTTTTCTTAGATCAAACAGCTGACTAACCAGCATTTATCTCTCTGAATCGCATGTTCACGCAACTGCCATGGGTTAGATACTTTCAACCTGGACAATAGAATAAGATCAAGTCGAAAATTAGCGGTTAGTTATTATAAGATTACGACTTCTTTATGACCAATGAAGCAATAGGATTATTATGTTTTAGATACGATTAACAAGGTACAAGACACTTTACTTGTCACGATGACGGGATGTAACCTTGCTTCCCTCCTTCTATATCTTCCTTTTTAAATGCGCCATTTGAAGAACGTAGTGATGCCACTGATTATTCATGAGGGCTATCTCAGTCATCTTTTCCTCTTTGTTCTTTGAGGAATCTGATAAGACAAACAGAGTTAAGGGGGGGGGAGGGTTTAAAATTAGTCGTGACATCTGCTTGGATAATAACACAATAAAATATCATCTTACTGGACCATCGACGTGATTGGCTAAGGTTGGTTGGTTAGGGAGTAATTTTTGTTTCCTTTTTCCAATACAGCATTTATCTCAAATTTTTTAACGTCCATCAACAAAATTAAACATAAAAATTAAGTCGAAAAGTGATAAAACTACTGGTTAGTTGTAAGGTACTAATTAAAATGTTTGCGTCAATATTTCCATAGTTGCAGTGCATAGAGTCAGATCACTGGATTAACGTTTTCAGTCCTTAGGAACACCAATAACTGACTTTGGGCCCTGGAAAATTGTTTTTACTGGTTTCGTAGGTCTATCCCGCCCCCCCCCCACCCCTTTGTGGGTTTGCGTGGGCTATGATCTGACAATATCGCGGAACCTTGTTTAAGATCCCTCAACTGAGTGGTTGAACTATTTTGACGCTTTTAGAGTCTCAAACTCTTACAGAATTTACTTAAATATTTTAAATGCAAATTGCAATAAAGAAATAACAGTTCATGTAGTTGTATATTTACGTAGTTTTTTACGTACTTATATAGTTACGTAATTTTTCCCATAAGTTGTAGTGTATATAATCAGACAGATATATTTTAGTTGTGAGTCCTAAGTGAGGTCGAGGACAGACGTCATACCATGCATGGGAAAATGTTACCAGGCCATTACATTTTACACCGGGTCCTTCTGTTACGGCCAGCCTAGCCCGTGAAACCTTACCGAGCCCTCTCTACATTGAGTCCTTGAATTTTTTTGACGCTTTTAGAATCCCAATATTTTATTTTCCTCAGCAACTATCTACTCTTATTTGCTTCAATATTTATGGAAGTTGTAGTATTTGGAATCTGACAAATGGATTTACTCTGAGAAGGCACATAGTGACCTGATCTTTGAGAAGCTAGAGAAATTATTTTTACCCGGGAATATTTTACAACACCATACTGAAGCTGAAGAGGCCGGATAACTTTACCCGCCATTTCTACGTCGAGATCTTGATCCATTTTGATGATTTTAGACATTCAAACTCCTAAACACTACTTACGCGATAAAACATTTACTTTAATTGCATAAGTTATAAAAATAAAATTTTTAGTCAAAAATATATTTGCGAAAGTTGTAAGTACAGAGTCAGACAGAGGGATTGACGTTGAGTAAGAGAGTTCGAAAGTGGACGCCAGTCCCCAGGAAAATATTTTTACCTCAATCGTAGGTCACACCCCTAAAGCTCACGAGGCCAGGGAATCCTACCACCTTATGTCCAGTGAGTCCTTCAACTATATAATACTTAATCCACCGACCGGCACCTAAAATAATAATATTTTCTATTGTTTCGAAAATTATTCAAATCTGAAAGAGTTTCTGTTTCATAAATTTTTCACTACCACTTATAGTTACAGGGTCCAAGAGAGGAAATCTTATTTATTTTTTTTTAATGCATTTTGAAGTTGGGTCTTAAAATATATTAAAATTCAAAATTTAAAGAAAATTTGTGCACACAGCATCAATACCTCTAATAGAATATTTATTTTCTCATTTGTGCGTAGAAATGGTTAAAAAAGTCTTTTCTTCAGGATTTATAGAAAATTTATTAATAAAATTTTAAACACTTTAGAGGACATAAAATTTTTTTCATAGAATCTTTTTCGTTTCAAGGAAAATATTAATTTTTTCTCTAAATCAAAAATCCTGGAGACTGTTCAATTAAATCGGTAAAAAAAACCGCTGTAACAGATTTCATAGAAATACCATCCGAGAAATTTTAGATACAGCCTTACAAATCGTCAAAAATTCCATTATGAGATACATACACCGATATACAGCAGGGAAGATAAATATTTAATAATAATAAATTTTTATTTTTTTTATTTTAATAAATATTTAATTTTAAATATTATAGAATAAACATTAATAATTATTATATTAGAGAATAAATATTAATAATTATTATATTAGAGAATAAATATTAATAATTATTATATTAGAGAATAAATATTAACAAATATTACTTTGCATTTGGCAAAGTTACTATCGTAGAAGCACGTGGTTTTTGTTATTCGATCCTAAAAGCTCTATTATAATGCTTTAAGCCATAAAAATATCAAATAGGGATTTTTTTTTTTTTTTAGAATTTTTTGTCTCGAACCCCCCTTATAAATGAAACACTCTATTCATTAACTTCGAACCATGCAAGGCTGAGGAAAGAAACGCAACCAGAAATCCATGGGGGTGGCAACTGACGCGGAAAAATAAGCACTGAGCGGCACCAGGAAGCAGCGGTTTGGCTGTCTGGAGGCATTAACATGTTTCTGGACAATAAGTAACGCGAGCAAAATAAACGACCAGTTTCGCCTCGCTGCCACTCACGCACCTTTTAAACGGTATCGTCTAAACGTTTAACGGCAACTAAAAATAATGAACGATCACCATAAAAGCCAGGAATAAAAGAACAAAATGATTTCCTCCGTAAATTCTTCTATTTAGAAAAAAGTTCTTTACTCTATTTGTTTGTTTTCTGTAAGGTTAACGGACATTTAGAGGCGTTTAATGTTTATATACACAATTTTGATTCTGATAACAGTCGTTAAGACTGCAGATGTTAGAATTGCAGAATGAATGGGAATCTGAAGGAATTCTGAAGGAATGAACAGAATTAAGCGTGTTATATTTGTATAGGTTATTGGCAAAATCCCGATTGTTTTAGTGATGACATCGTAGTATTTAACAGGATATCAAAAAGTAGTCTGATATTACTGTAAATAATTTTTTGGTTAACACAGATAAAGACAAAAATATCTGAATAACACTATTAATGAAATTGAAGTAATGCGTTTGACACCTCGGCCCATTCCACTTTCGTGTATCGGCCATTGATTGACTTAAGACCGGTCGCTAAGCTGAAATTGAAGGAAATTGGTTATTTCGTATTTTTTTAAAGCAAGATATTTCAGCACCCTGGATAGTTGAGTTGGTATTCTACAAACCGAACTATCCAGGCGAAGTCATACGTTCTCTTATTTTTTAACTCCACTCAAATATATTTCCTTAAAGTGAAGCGACTTATACCCTTCACCAAGGACGTAGGATTTGAGGATCAAGGTCCTTTGGACTTGGTGTAGGCTCTCCATCTCCAATGGGATTGGAAACAACAGCAACATATTTCCATATTTCTTTTTGAGGCCAACGGTATAGGATGGTACCAAAATGATCACGAAAGAATTCGAAAATGAGTTTGTCTACTCTGTATATCAGCTTGGGGGATCTTAGGGTGATTAGCTACTTGGCATTTCACCGGACTGTTCAACAGAATGCAGTTCACAGTTTATTTTTTCTGCTTGAGGAAATAATTAACCAGCGCTACACATCATAAAGTATAGAACTGGAAAAGGAAGGTAGAAGCCCAGTCAGCACAATTATAAAATAATTGGGGTCCCAGGGTAGCCTATAGGTAGCGCATTTGGCTTATAATTGGGGGTGCTCCGTTCGAAGCCCGACGACCACCATTAAATACCTTCGTGTTTAGGCCGGATATGGGCCCTTTAAATCCGTAGATCGGAAAATCCTTCTAAGACGCCAGAAAGGGGAGAAGGTACGATCCCCCAGATGTTGTCCCTTGTGGTGATTGATCAAAATTGAGGTGGTACCTGGGTAAATCGGACTCCGACCCATGTGGTGCCATCGTAAACAGGAGTCGCACTGCTCAGCTCGCAAGCCTATAAGGGCCTGGTCTAGAATACTCCGGGCAGGGGGCGTAAGTAATAACAAGTAAAACAACAACAACATAAAATGATTGCCGTACATCGCTGTACCTGGCAGTGAAGAATATGGAACTAGAAGTGGTTCTGTTAAATCGTCAGTTACAGATGTCATGCATTTAACAGTTGATTTTTCAGTCAGTCCTCGAGTTGCACTTTCAATTTAAAATTGTTTTTTCTAAAGCAAAGTGAAATTTTAATGAAGATTTGGTCGGAAATATCCGTTAATTTGAAGAAAAGATGAACATATGTAAAATTGAAAAGAAAGTAAAATTTCTAGGATATCACACAGAATTAAGAATTACAATTAAATATAAATAATTGTGCAGTAAGGCATAGATTGCAGAACATTCTTATGTAAAAAGAAAAATATCAAAAGTTGAAACTGAAAAACCAAATTATGTAGGTAAACTATTTCAAGCCGAGATATATAACTTTTCAAAAATTAGTCTGTTTTAACTTCCCAAAAAATAATCATTTATAAATCTTAGTAAATAATATTTTATGTCTAAAACAATATGTATCTACATTAATAAATAAAAAATAACTAAGAGTTTTATTTTTTAAACCTAATAGTTTATATTTGGATATGATTTGACTATGAAATAGGTTTTAAAACAGACAACTACAACTTTTTGCACATAACCTTAGCACCAAAATTTCATAAAACACCAGTTTTATATATATATATATATATATATATATATATATATATATATATATATATATATATATATATATATATATATTAGTTTTTTAAAATAAAGTCAGTTTCAAGACAAGCTAGAAAACATTAATTTTTGTTGTTGTATAGAGTGACAGAACAGCTTTTCTTATCGGCTTCAATTAATCGCGATTCAAAAACTTGTTTTCGCACTTCGTGGCAGGCAGAGGAAGCAATGCGGACACATATCAGGTCCAATTATCAGATGCAAAAAGCTGATGATGGGACAACAAAAGGCGGCGTTTCCAGCCATGACTTTGAACCTGTGACCGAGGCAAATACGATCTGCGGTTCCAAACACGCGAGGGACTCGTCCGATTCCTTCCAATGGCCGTCCGGGGAGGTTCCTCGATTTTGTTTTATGGCATTGTTAACCTACGATATACTTCCTCGTTCTCCAGACACGAGGCAATTTCGGCTCGTGTCGTAATAGAGCATTACGCGTTATTTAGCTGTCTTGTTACTCTTTGGGGTTTTTACGGTAATGTTTTCCACAGGGCACTCATTAGCCAAGGAAAAGAAAGAGATTGGGTGAGATGATACCATGTTTGTTTTTTTCCTCTTTTAGTCCAGGAAGGAAAATGTCGTCTTGGTGAACTATGAACTTGAAATAGGAAGGGAACGCTCGTTAACCTGGTTACCTAGAGTTTAATTAGACTAAAGCAGGGTGCACTGCTACAAACTAAATTCGTCTCTTCCCACAAACTACTTAATATCTTTTTAGTTTAAATCCGGGTTCCCGCACTCGCGATACTGCCCAAAGGGGTTTCCAAAGTGTGGGAAGCTCTCTTAAAACACTGTGTGTCCGATCAAAGAAATTTGTTGTTCTTCTAGACTTACCGCGTTTTCACGTTCACAAGTAGAATCTGCTGCATAGAGAACATCTAAAGATAATTTAAACACCTTTTATAACCTTGCCCAATAGCTGCTTCTTGCTACTTGGTTGATATATTGATTTGAAGGAACTCGGCTCTCTTATATTTGGCGTAAAACGATGAAAATATTGAATTCTCAATTTTTGCTTACTACTAATAGATACTTAAACTTTTTCAAAGTATAGGTGCAAAGGTTTTCGATAATTCGATAATGTTGAGTGAATAAAGTATGTTTTTTATTGTTATGGTTTTAACATGTTTCATTATAAGGTGAAACATTTGAAACGGTTTTCTCAGTTTGATTCATTTTTTTTGTAATATCTGCCTATGTTTATATTGTTAAAATCTCAACTGATGCTTAAAATTCTATGTGATTCTTTTGATGGTGCTAGTAATATCGGTTTAACAGAATATGGACTGTGATTTCGTAATAAAATAAAAGGAAATGTTATATAAAGAATTAGTATGCGAGAATTTATATTTATAAAGGAATTTTGAGGGATTAGAAAGGTTTTTAAATCTTATGAATTATTTTCGTTACTGAAAAATCGATTCTAAAAGTTATAAGGGATATTCCTGAGAAAATAATAAAGTACCAAAAAATAATAAAATTTGAAAAAGGGAGACTTTAAATAATTATTTTTAAGAAATTTTTTTCAGTGTTTTTCAATAGCATTGATTTTGTTTCCTTGTGAAAATTTATTTTATTTAACTATATCGTTTTAAGACAAGAGAAAAAAAAAGGGAAAAATTTCAAAAAGTCGCCCGTTCTCATAAATGACTCTAAGTTTCCTACCTTAAAGAAAATAAGTGAAAGGATTATAATATGGGGATAGTGTATTCTGTATGGAGACATCTAAAATTTTAAGAAAGAATAACATTGCAAAATTAAGTTATAAAAACATGCAAAATGGAGTGGTAAGGTTTAATCCTGAACATAGCACAAATTAAAAATTTCTTTCGCTTGGATCCTATTACAAATATTTATTTAGAAAATATGTCAAAAACTGACTAACGGTTTAATCTCATTCACAGTAAATTTTATTGTTTTGAATCAATGCCTGGGATTCTGATGTTTGATAAACAAGAAAGAATTTATAAATTTAATAATAATAATTCAATAACAATGTCGTTTCCAATTAAGGCAGGATTATGTAAAATAAGTCTTAAAATTTAAGATTTTAAAAGATAAGGTCAAAAGCTGAGTTGGAAGAGTGAAACAGAAGGAGTAGGTTCGTTTAAGACACCCTTTTAAAACCTCGAAAGAAGATATTTTGAAATAATTTCAATTTAATCTACATACTTTTTCACAATCTGAGAACTTGTAAATTCACTTCTATATGCATCAACGTATTTTGCGTTTTTTTTATTAAACGGTATATTTCTTTAAAATACGATGCATTAATCTGTATATATATATAAAAGAGTTCCATGACTGACTGACTGACAGATAACTCACAGACCAAACCGCTGGACCTAAAGGACTGAAATTTTGCATGGCGATTCTTCTTATAGTATAGGGGTGCACTAAGAAAGATTTTTCAAAAATTCTTCTAAGATTTTTTAAATAAAATTTTTAAGCTGTTTTTGTAACATTTTTATTATATTAAAATATTAAAATACGGTAAAAGATAAAATTTAACTACTAGACTAATTGAGACGGACGTTTTTACAGAATTTAATTCAAATTAGAATATGTTTTATGGATATTAAACATACAAATTAATTGCCTACATTGACTGTTGTATTTATTATAAAATTATATTTTTTGGCGTTAATTGCATACATTGACCGTAGTATTTCATTTGAATGTACTCCGTAGCGAAGCACGGGTATTCAGCTAGTATTGATAGATAAATGTAAGAGACAACATTTCAGCAACGGCATAGTAATGCTGAATAGAGGGTTAAATTTTCATTTTATTGTCATATCGTTGTATAGTATGATATTTTCTACTATGATCTTTAAATATCCTTTAGCTGCATCTGCACAAGAGATCCAGGGATAACATAGCATTTACTCTTGTCTCTGCAAAGCTTCAGTCTATGTGACTTTCTCTTCGGCTTCAGCCGAAATAAGAATAGGTAGTAATAAGGGTTTGGCATGAATGTAAATGGAGATCAAACTCAAGATTAAGCAGAAAATTCTGTTTGAAAATAGGTTCCAGTAAATGGAAATTCTTTATGCCGAGATTGTACACTTCATGGGATATATGTTTTTACAAAATCTGTAATTTTAGATTTAGATCTGTGCTTGTGGCGGCCCCGTGGTACAGCGCGCTGGTTTTAGGTGCTGAGGGTGCTCGGATCGAATCCTGGCGTCGCGCCATGAAAAATGCCTCCGTTCGTGTCATCCCTTCATAGGGGGTAATGCTGTCCTCCTATATGGTGCTCCCATAATAAAATGGGGAGTAAAATTGCGGCGTAGTGTAGGCGAATGTTTGACGACAAGTGCCTCTGCATTGGAAAAAAAAAAGAAAAAAGATTTAGATCTCATTCAAGAGCCAAAAGAGCATAATGGTTTTTATAACCTCTAATTTATTCCAAATTATTTGAAGATAGAAAAAATTTATAGACTAGAAATTTGTAGCTTAAAGTTTTTAGAGAGGACATATGCTGAATTTATTCGAAAATCTTATGATTCGTTCTACTGAGTTCGCAGGAAAAAAAGTTTAATAAAAAGTTGTTTGAGCTGTTCAAGGTTTCACATCGTGTTTAAGACTTGACCTGTGAACAATAACGCAATCACAAAATTCAGCTCGGTTCAGAAACATTCCAAAGAGAAAAAAAAAATCCTCACCGTGCAGTCAAGGCTGTAATTCGATACGGTATCACTCAGTACAGTCTATTTTTCGAACATTTGTGACATGCAAATGCACCCGTCTCTTATTGATTTTGTGAGCATTATGTGTTTATCTTTTCCTGAACGTAAAAAAATATTCAGCAACTGTAGTTCGTGAAGTAAATAACCTACTGAGAAGTACTATAAAAGCTTGAGATTGATTTTTTTTCTATTGCCTCTTTGCGAGTGAAAAAAGATTTGGTATTATGAAACTGCCAGCCTGCAATTTTAAGCTTCTTAACAGCTGAACTTCTTCCTGGTTATGGCCGTTTAAAGTAGGTTTACGGGACAATATATCGTCGAGCGTGACCACTCAATGGAAATCGGCTCTGTAATCCGTAATAGTAAAAAAATGCGAAAAAAGGCAATGCAACCGATGAATGAAGTACTTGGAACCAGTCTGAACTTCAGTTCCAAAACGGCCGCTACCATTAACCTGACTTATAAACTTATCTAATCGTCCGCGAATAGCATCTGATTATCGTGCCACATATTCTTCAGAAAATGCCATTATCACATGCTCAATGGTTTTGTTGCCTTACACCGATCAGTTAATACTAATGGTGAGTGTAGTTGAGATAATAACCATGAATCCTTTACTGTTTAAAGTTTAATAGCTTTCAGCCGGAAGTGTATTCTGATAGCTCCTTTAAATGTACAATACCCAGATATTAAAAGCAGTTTATTATGTAACAAGATTGGGCTGAACTTCTTTCTTCTGAATTCCTATTTGTGATCTAAGAAGTTAAATCCCGTGATGGAGCAGAACTTCTTTGTTCTTCTTCTGTTTAAGTTACCTTTCGATGTTTTATAAATTTTGACTGTCTTGATAAGGGAGGTGATGAACAATAGTATAGCAGTTTAGATGGGCAACGCGTTAATTATAGAGCAGAAAGACCCAGGTTCCATTTCACGGATAACCACTAGTCTTTTAAGGGTAAAAAAAATTGATAGTCGCAAAAAAGAATATAGCAGAGGAGTAGTCACAATTTTCATGATTGAACCTTAAAGTTTTTATAACATTTAATAATGTAGGTTTGAATTTATACATAAAATATAGTTAAAATAATCTAAAACAAACTAGAATAAAATTAATGAATAAATTTTAATATAATTTTTATTGTTAAATTTTAAATTTTAATTTGTTTAAAAATTCAACACTTTCACTATTATTAAGTTACGTTTTTATTTCAACTACCAGTAGGTTATTTAAACCACCAATCGTGAATTGTTTTATTTTCCTGCAGTAAGTCGGTCGCTAATTTCAGTGATAACTTAGATTCACCACATGATTTATATTGATATGATATTCGTAAGGATTAACGGCTACCATGTCTCTCGCCTATATACCTTGTTTCCTCTGAAGACCAGCGCTGCGTAATAATTCCTATATACGCAGACGAAGGTTGATTTCCCATGTCCGGTGAAATGCCATTTTTATGGGCTTGGGCACCAGTCGGACGGTATAGATCCGCTGACAATTGGGCAACCCGGGGGCCTATATTGATATGATATGAAAAGCAAAAGCGAAAAAGGAAAATATTATTGATTTTCGGTACATTATGGGAAAAATTTGATCACTGAATTGATCACTGAATTTGATCACTGAATTTGATCACTGATTCAGCGAAAATTACGCAAAGAAAACCTGCCAATAATTTTATTTGCACAAGGTAATCAATCCTACAGGCGTAAACCAGCATTTCCCAGTCCCACGTGTTTTGTTAAAAAAAAAAAAGGAAACTTAACTAGCACGGCCTGCAATGATTAAAAAAAAAGTAGTTCCAATATTAGTGGTAAGGTGGTTTAACTGTGGGATGGGCATAATCGCTTGGAGGAATGACCTGAATGGAAAAAATTAAAATGCAAGGTGGATTGTCGAATTGAACAGTTGAACAATAATTTTGTCTTATATATTAACAAAAATTACTACTTAATATAAGCGAGTTAGAAAAAATATATAACAACAGAAAACAATGTGCAACCACTGCTTAACAAGCTTGCGTTTCCAGAATTTGAGGCCTGTATTCTGTTAGCCAAACTACTCCGGTGATCTGAGAAAGTGTTAATTCCGGGGCCATTCCTTTACAAATCAACAAAAAGTACTGACATTTATATTATTATGAATTATAATTTTTTCTTGCTATTATTGTTTACGTTTGAAGTTATTAGTTATGTTATTATTGTTTCTTGAAACGGCTAAAATGAGAAATAATTTAAACCATATTGAGTCCTAATAGATGCACCCATTTTGTACAACACACAAAAAATATTCTTTCAGACTTTTCAGACTGTCTCTATGCATTTTCCTTGTCTTAGACCAGCCATACTGAACCTTTTTTTCACTCGGGCCGCATGCATTTGTTTGCTACATTACGCGGGCCGCAACACAGTACACTATACCTTATAACAGTGATTCTCAACCCTTTTTTCGCCACGGTACACTTTTACTAATTTCAAAATTTGGCGGCACACTAACAATAAGATAAATTTAAAAGAATTTTAGTTGGATAATTGATTGATGTACCTATAATATATTTTGTAAAAATAGCATACAAAAATAATTTTCATTGAAATCTAAAATGAAATTGCATTAAAAAATAAACAAGATGTTTATTCAACTACAAATTGCGTTTAAGGCGAAATTTGAGCTTGTTGTTTTTTGATAACTTCGTTTATATTTGGGCGTAAAAATGATAATGCTACTCTAATTTCGTGATCGAGATTTAAAAGTCGAGAACTGTAATAGTCCATAGTTACCAGTTACCAGTCCAGAACTGTAATAGTCATGCGCATTGGTTCAGCCAGTCCCCGCTAGGAAGGTAGACCTGATTGAATTTCTTGTCGGAAGTCGCTAATGTATGGGTATTCGCAGAGGCGGCACAGTGGTTGAGAATCACTGCCTTATGATATAATAATATAAAAAATAAAACTCAAAACTTAAATGTATCCAAACGTTTATTTTAAAAATGAGTGTGATTTTTTTATGTTGAGACAAATTTTTGACTACTTTAAACAAATCAGGTTTACATTTTCTACATGCTTCTCTCAATACGTAATCAAGGTAGGAATCAGTAAGCCGATTTCTATACATGTTCTTCGCATAATTCACTTGGGAATTGGATGATTCACAATGATACGTTGAACAGAACTACGTGAACAGGTGGCAGATTTTTGTATAGTTTTGTATTTTTTCAGGCACTAATTTCCAAAAATTATACTTATAAAAGCACTTGCTCGGTAATGATTTCGTGTGCTTCGGGCCTCACATGAAAGCTTGGTGGGTCGCAGTTTGAATACCCCTGTCCTGGACTCACGATCTTAACAAACTGTGAAATGTTTACGCTTAAGGTGCAAAAAACTTTACCTTTGGAATCATTTCCCCTCTAGATCGCTTTTCAGTGATAAAGTGCAGAGGAATCCATGACAAGTGCGAAACCCGTGTCCATATAGCTTCTACGTACGCTTGAGGTGTTTACATGAGTAACCCCACCTCCCCACTAAAGAAATGTAATGCTGTTTAAAGTTTAAAGTAGTCTAGTTATACTTCAAAAGTGGAAGTATAATTAGAAGGGTGCGAAAGCATGGTTGAGATACAAATGTGGGATATCCAAAACAGGTAAATTCGCTACCCATAAATGTTACACCCTGAAATACGTAGCTTGGGGTTGAGGTGGCCTTGTGGTAACGTGCTGGCTTTTGGTGCTGAGGGTGCTTGGAACGAATCCCGGCGCGTGCCATTAAATACCTTCATGTCTAGGCCGGATAGGGGCACGTTAAATCAGTAGACCGGAAAGTCCCTCTATGAAGGTCAGAGAGGGTAGGAGAGGGTGCGATTCCCCCCAGATGTCGCCCCTGGGGGTGCTCGGTCAAAATTGAGGTCGTAACTAGCTAAGACAGACTTCGACCCTTGTGTTGCTATTTAAAACCGGAGCCGCACACCCCAGCCCTTAGTCTATATGGAAGGTCCAGCCAGGGGGCTTAAGAAACAATGACAACTACAATACATGTAACTTTCTTGTCCTGAAGCAGCATTTCCTTTTTTATAGTGTATGAAGGCGTGGCTCTTGCATTTTTTCATCTTCAAGCATCCTAAAGTTTATACCACAATTCGTGACAAAAGATGGTTCTTAGTGTTGGGGGCTGGATGATTGTATTTTTCAGTCAATACTAAAAATTTAACGAAATTCTGATTCTGGAATTCTTTTCTCTAGTAGACTTAATCAGCTATGACATGCTGTGGAGCTCATAAGAAGGGTCCATGGCTATTGGGTATGCTAGAGACGTATACATTTGCATTAGCCACGCATCCTCTCCCCATAGGTGTATCGTCGGGGTCACGGGGGTCAAGTTTCCCCCCCCCCCCACACACTAACTTAGCTTGAAATGAATTAAAGCGTTAATATAACTTCAGTTAAAATCGGAAAATTGTAGAACAAATTTAAGAAAGTTGTTTTTTTCCCGCGTTTTCAAACTGTGAAACTGAAGACTCCGATTATGTCTTTAGCCTTAACATAGTTTTTAACAATGATATGATCCATAACACAAATTCGGTGCTATTTTTTTCTCATTTTATTTATATTATATTTTTCTCATTGTATAACTTTTGAATGTTACTTAAACATCAATTATATTGTTATTCAATTTAAAAAATCATAATATTTCATATTTTAAGGACCGTCCAGCAGTCAATGCGCAGAGGATATCCCTAACTGAATTCAATTCGTGCCCCCCAAAAAAAGTTAGAAGCACGCTACGCCTATGGCCTATGCCTCTCCCCGAAGAGGGCGTATTCCGTGCATTTTTTTATTTCGTCTAATTATTTGTAACTGTCATTTAAAAAAAAATGTAGTCAATTCATTGTTTTGTGTAGGTGGGTTAATTTTGTTTTCTTTTTATGGTAACTGAAAACACACAATTTCAGAATGGAAGTTTAGAAAACAGCGGCAAAGTGGAATTGTGTCATTTCATATTGAGCAATCAATTTGCTTAGCGTCATTTAATTAGCTTTATTAATTTGTTAGGTCTATTAGGTTGCAATATTAGGTTCATTAGGCAGGGGTGAGGAAGAGCTATTTTTCGCGAGTTTGCTTGCGGTGAATATTTCAGCGTTAGACAGAAATTTACCGGAAATCTTAACAGCATTATTCAATGGTTTTTTCTAAAGTGAGTCATGCTTGCAAATGAGATAGTTTGCGTTGGCGTCGTGCCGCAAAAGAAAACGGGCTTCTCCGAATATATAGTTCATTGGGTCGGAACCCAAAATACCCTATCAACAAAAGATTCCGTAGACGGAGCAAATAGCACCAAAAGAAAGAACGATACGTAGAGAATCCCGTCATCGGGCATATTTCCTGCTCGAACCCCATTTCGTAAGTCGAACTTGAACTTTAGGAGGAAATGAGACGTGTAAAAACAAAAACAAGCAAAAAAAGTCTATTTGTCACAGGAGGGCAGAGGTGGCGCGTTCAGAAGATGTGGAAAAGTGTGCTAAGCAGACGAATTGACAGGCAGGGGAGGAATCTTATTCCAAGGGGTTGCAGTTGCTTGGCATCCACCTGGAGAGCGGACGCCAAGCGCCGCCAAGCATTTACCGTTAACGGCGCTCCTCCGACCGAGACCAATTGTGTATCATTATCCTCGCTTGCGGGTTTCAGGTACACATGTGGAGGTTTCATGGTAAGCCGTGTTTACAGAGGCCAAGGAAGAGGAGGATAATATGCACCGATTTGCGTAATTTTGATGACTGCTAGTTCGTTTCTTTTTCCGGCGTGTACTTTCGTTTTCTTTTGTTGTGCTCGAGCAGCCATTCTCTGAATGGTGCCGGCATTCTTCTCTTTTCGAACAACGGTTCTCCATCTGTCAAGCACTAGGAAGCAATTTGCTCTCTGAAAGTTGTGTTGATAACAATTTCTCTGCGGTGAATCAAGTTTCGGAAAGGAGATATCTTTATTTTTTCTAAGCGTTAGAGTTTATAATTTTTTAATATATATTTTCTTCCGGTGACTCTTTTCTGCAGTACAATCCTATTCATTTTTAGCCAGGCTGCGTATGAAAGAAAATTTGATGCAGAGATATTTTTGATTCGGTGAATAACCTGTCTGCATATTACATGAAAATAGATCGATCGAATCATATAAAGGAAGGCGAAAAAGCAAATTTTATAATTCATAAGAAATTCTGTGGAGAGCATAACTTCGTCAGGGTTTTCATACGCAAGTTCTTGTTGTCTTATGATTTAATCAAACATATAAGTGGGATCTTTTTTTAAAGAAATTCTATCTATCCGAAAATGCACAGGGGGGATTTAGAATTTAAATACTGCTTTGAGCCACTAAACTTTTTGCATATATCTACAAAGCAGCAATAAAAAAAATAGAAACGTAGTGAACCCCGTTTGTAAATTTTGTCATAAAGAAAACTTGTTACACAGGAAATAACCTAAGTTTTGAAAAAATATTCTCACGAATGAGAAAATGTAGGGAAAAGCTAATGTTATCTACCGTTTAGGGCATATCAAGGCATCGAATGCTTAAATAAGAGCATTTCACTCGAGTAAAAACGAGTCTATGTCTGATAGACAAAACTGATAAAATAAGAAATATATCACTTAGAAAACAATATAAAAAGAGGTCTTACATACATTTTTGAAAAGATACAATCTAAAGAATTTACATAAAGAAAACAGAAATGTGTCATAATGATAGCGTTTTCTAAAGATTCAAATATTTTGCTTATCAAACATATTTTAAAATTTTCATACATACACACACACACACACACACGCACACACACATATATATATATATATATATAAAGACACACACCTATATATATACACTGTTTAATTCATTTGGAAAACACTGATCTAGATTTAAAGACACCGGTTTGACCTTAACTTTGTCAGATGGCCTTTTCATTATATTATAGTGCTTTTATGCCGGTAGTTTAATTCTAAAGTTAAAACGTTGCAGATTTTTGGAAACTTTACAGTTTTAGGTTAAAGCTTAATATTCTGGAGAACATCCCCTAAGAATCCCAACCTACTTAAAATACTCCAAAAATTTAAAAATCAGCACTAGAAGGCTCTATTGAATTCGAACGTTTCCGAAAACAATGCGGAATGTGCTTAAAATAGACCTTCTTGGTTAGATATCACATGAACCATATGAGAAAAAAATATATATATTATGCATTTTTCATTGCAAATTTATATCATGAGTGCTGATTCGAAACGGATAAACTTCTTTTATAGCATTTTAATAAAACAAAGTGTAAAATCTCAGTTCCGTGAAATTTTTTGAACAAAATAAAAAAGAAACATCCGACAGTTGCATTGCCTGCATTGGCAACCCAGTTCGTCTGCGACCGATTAGATAGATCTTTTTCTAGATGGCGTATATCACCATCAGCCCGTCACCCTTGACTGGCGATACATGACCGGTGATAGATGCGGCAGACGATCGGAAACGGGGTCGCCGCCCACCGTATCAGTGTCAAGGCTATCTCACTTCTTCCACTGATCATCCCGAGGTATACCGGCATTGTCCATCAAGGCCATACAGAATCCATGCGAATGTTTCCACGCTGCACCGGCGAGAAGGAAGACTCCAGTGACCCGGTTTTCCCGGAACGATGAGACGCGGTCATCAAAGACAAATAAAAACTCATTTGTGACGCATGATCGGACGTCTGCTTGCAAGTACCATGCCGGTGGGAAAAGTCTCGTTAAATACCTGACCGATTTTGTGAGGAAGTTTCCATACTTGGAGCTTTTTCTATTTAAGACCCCCCCCATACACACACACATACTCACAGGTTTTTCTTTCACTTTTTTAAAAAAAGTCTTGAAAAGGCCTTCTGAGGAATTTAACCGGACGTCTTGGATAAGTCTGCTGATCATTACACCAGTTTGACGTTCCCCAATGAACCTCGCAAACTTCTTTGTGATGGAAACTGTATAGCAACCACCTATTATGAGTAGAAACTGCATCTAAAACCCGTGAATTTTGAAGTCATTGTCCTATCAACTAAGACCATAGGTTCTCAACGTGGGCGATAACGCCCCCTTGTGGGCGTTTGAGACTTTCAGGGGGCAGTAGAAGAACCAGAGAAAATTAGCGGGCGTTGAGATGGGGCGTTATTTTCGACCCTTTTTCAGGATCAAACTCGGAAGAAGCTGTAAAATTGCAAGAATTAATAGAAGTAAAAACAAATGAAGAATTAAAATTTAAATTTAAACACAGCTATCAACAGTTCTGGCCGTTTAAAGATGCCTACACTTTACCCTAGATTATGGGCTGTGGTACAAAAATTTTTAATAACGTTTTCTTCATCATATTTAGTGGAACGTGGGTTCAGTGCAGTCACAAATATGTTAACTAAAGACAGAAACCGACTGCAAATTGCTAATCGTGGTGATTTAGGTATGCCACCCACTAAATCAGAGCCGAATATAAATAAATTGATTGCGGTTCACCAAGTTCATCCTCTTCATTAGATTTACAGTTATATGTAATATTTACTAAACGATTATTATCATTCGTTATCTTAATTTTTTGTGTGTAATGCGAATGTAACTATGTTTGATTTTAATAAATAATTTTATAAGTTTAAGCTTAAAGTTATCTTACTTACAACAACATATTTCTTTACTATGTTCTATATAGGTAGAAAGATATATACATTAAAGGCCGAAAATTTGCCATTGTATGTGTGTTTACTCGCATAGGAAGGTAAATTTCCAGGGGGGCGGTGAGTAATTTTTTCTCTAAAAAGGGGGCGGTCGACGAAATAAGTTTGGGAATCCCTGAACTAGACCATCCATGCTTGTAAAGGAATTTCACCTAAATACCTTCCCCTACGTTCTCTCGCATATTCTTTAGGATTTCGAATCCAATCCAGCGTCCTATCAACTAGACTGTCCCAGCGTGTAAGGGAATTTCAACATCGGGAATCCATCCTTGTATCCTCCACAACATTATCTTGGTCCCGGAGGGCAGTCTCCAAACCACTTAACCACCCCAGCTTTTAAGGGAATTTCATTATTTGAATATCATATCTTTCAGCCCCCTTTCCCCCTCCGTCTTACTGTCTGCGGTAAAAGAACAAGATTTTTTTTTTTAACTTCAACGAAGCCGAGTGTTGGCGGTACATGATTATAATATGCATTTTTCTAATGTTGTTTTTATCTACGATTATTATTGTTGATGTCTATTTTTCAAACGGCCTGACAATGAATGTTCTTTCAACAGTCAATCGCATAGTAACAATAGGCATGATCACAGGAAGAATTTGAAAAAATTACGTCGTCGAAACGATGGTCAGCTGGTCAGCTTTTTGTACTTTCATGGGTTTTAGGGGGGTAACAAATGCAGGACTGACCTCTAACTTGTGTTTTCCCACTAATTTCTAGATGAATTGCCGTTGACTATTTTGGAGTATTATATTGCAAGTTTGGGATATCACTTCTTGTAGCTCTTTTAACTAGTTTTTGTGGCTATTACGTGTGTTTGGACCCCTCTACGTCTTATAACCGGAAGTAAGTAACCGAACTAATGGCACTTAAAGAAGGGGTGAAAAATTCTGATAAAAGTACTTTAAGCATTTAAATTCTGTTTTTTTTCAACTTGCGCTTAACATTTTATAACGAAAAGTCAAGCTGGATATATCTTAAATTTTTGCAAGCGTAACTATTAACTGTTTATGAAAAGAATAGACTATTCTCATATCTATGAATTCATCAGTTTCTTTTTTATTTATGCTGAAGTGAAAACAAATTACTACAAATATTTTGGAGCTGGTTTGCCCGCAACAGTCTCTTACACCAACAGTTTCTAAGAATGCTGGACTAATAAATGGAAAGCTTATATTCACCTCCATAACTACATATGACCTTGGAATATATCTTCCTTATCTAATACATTGAGTACAGCATTGAGTATAACATTTTTTTTGTGCTTGACTTATGTCGAAATTTTCCCTTTCAGTGTCTTTAAATTATAATATTTTTCAAAAATGATGTAAGGACTAAATTTTAAATATGCTTTTCCAAATTTTCCTTTTTTGCAATTATATATCGTATATTTGATTAACGCTAAAATTCTACTTAAGTGTTTTTATACCAACGGATACATAAAGAGTCAATTACTTTCAATAATACACCAGATGTTTATATTTCAATTATCCCGTTAGTTGCCGTTTTTTTCGCTGCTCTCCTTTTCTTTGCCTTTTATCGGATTTCTTGTCTTAAGATTCCCTTGTAATATGTTGTCAAAAGTAACTATAGCATTTCCGTCTTTAAGTCAATAAATATGTTGAAAACTCCCTTTACTGTTTCGGTTATCTATCACTTCTACTGACTTTCGATTTCCCTTAAAATAGTAACAGTAATTTTAAAGCCTTAGGTATGCTATAGTGCTACAATTCAATACATATTGTATCACACTACTTCGTGGGGAAAACTTGACATTATAAGAAAGTTTTTAAGGTAAACGCATGCAATAAAACAATTCACTAACGATATACTGTTAGAAAATTCAGTAATACCATTCTTCTATTAAAAAAAAAAAAAAAAATTACTAATGCTGAAAGAGCAATTTTTTTTAATTTTCACTTTCAATGTGGGACTCTCAAATTCGTTATTATTTCGTTTTGACTTTTTCGTTTTTGGTTTGACTTTGATAATTTCTGATAAAATAATTTAAAATATCAGCGATAAAATGATACACTAATGCTACTCATATTTCGTATTATACTCTCTCTCAGCCATACCTTAAATAAAACGTTAAGAGAAAAATCATTTATATTAAACTGACCGAAATTAAATCTATTGAACCCATTTAAGATGCAATAATACACTAATTTAATATTTTAACGACATAATAAATCAAAAACCGAAAAATTATATTTATCATTAAAATAGATTAATTCTTAAAGATTTCATCACAGTCAAAGAATAATTTTACAAATATGTGCTTAGTTAATTACCAGGCCTTGTTTACGCTTTGTGCCATAATTTTCATTTGCATTTTATGTAAAATTTAAATATCCCTTACTGCAATGATAAATTCTTTTCGCAATGAGCCTACTTTAGATATAAATTTAAGATATATAAATACTACAGGAAAAGTTTAGTTGTATTTAGCTTTTCCATCTATATTTGTTGTTGAATGTATAACATAAACAGAAGTGATGCAACTGTAGTTTAAATTTAAATCGCATACGTTAATATATATATAACTTGGGCTTTCAAAAATTCTCGCGTAATCTTTCAGTCAGATCTAGTCTTTAGTTGCGAAGCACGTGATTTGAATCAACACTACAAGACGCTCCTCGTTCGGAAACTTTTATTGCCAACCGCAGCGATTCTCTCGCCAAACTAGCCATCCTCTGATCTCCCAAATCCAGGTGAACGACCTTTCTCCATGATCACGGCCACCGTCTCTGGAGGTCAGGTGGTCGGAAGTTGAGTTTCCGCATACTTTTACCTCCGCCGCCAAAATTCGAATGTCTTCTTCTTCGGCGGTGCGGAGTTTTCTTCTTTTTTTTTCTTTTTGGTGTCGTTCGTGACGCGTGATCCGAATTCCCTAGATTGAAAATAAAAACGGGGAACGAAAGAAATCGAGAGGTCAAACAATGTCGGCTGCTAATGGGAAGCAAGGATGGTTTTCGATGAGCTAAAACCCCGCGAAAGAAATGAATCATGAGGGTGTTTATTTAATTAGGAAAGTGAATCATCATACGATAGTATGTCATATAAAAGAGAAAGTTCATATAAATATACGTGAAAAAAGAAAATCAAATAAGACGACGCAATTAACAGAGAAATATAAACAACATTAGTTACTGGCAATATCTCGTAAGAAACACAGTACATTTATTCCCTTCACACATGTTGTGGCTACTGATGACAATACGTGAGGAGAGGAGACATAATGTTCTAACAGTGTATATGTTTAAGTGATTAGAGTTAATACTGTTGACGAGCATGAGAGAAGATAGCTTGATCCAAATGCCTGCCCACCGTCATAATACGAAGGTTTTGGAGAGAGATTTGGATTAATACCCTTGTGGGTATACACGGCGCTTAAGAAAGTAACGATAAAAAAGAAAAGAAAGCATATAACTTTATTGCTGGGCAATTATCACCACCATAAGATAATTGAGGGTGAATGTGACTTTATTTTTAAAGTATTTTTTAGCGTAATATTGCAAAGAAGATAAAATAAAAATTTAATGTAAAACACGTAAGTTAACAAAAAGAAAAATATCGAAAGCTAAAGTAAACTCTTAAAACTGATGTAAAATTAATCGCTCTGCGTTTTACAAACTGAAGTGTGACAAAAAAATTTGGTATCCATACCCCTTTCAAAAATTTTAAGACTTTAAAAGGCTTTTAAACATTTTTAAGGAATTTTTGTCTTAGTTATTTTCACATTACATAATGCATGAAATACGCTTGAGCATTTCTTTACGGGGTTGTAAACAAGAAATATGTTGGTATGTTGTTAATTCTTTAAAGAATGACTAATTGCTCTCCTTTGTTACTCTACTTCAAACATTGTAGTTTAATCTTATTCAAATCATTGTTCAATCATGCTTGTTTCTGACATGTTAATTTTTAAAAATAAATTTTAAATGCCTCCTTTTCTTTGCAGATGGAAGTAGAGTAATACAACCATATTCCTGCCATGACCCCACCACAAAGGAAGAAGGAGTTTGTATGTTTAGCTGGAACTGCCAGCGTTCGAACGGAACTCATCTAACCTATTGTATGGACAGATTCTATTTTGGAAGTTGTTGTAAGCTTCCTCCTGGAGTGCACATAGCAACTCCTCCTTCCATAGCATACAACGATGTCACAGTTCCAGAGAAATACAAGCCTCGTCCGAGCACGACAGAGAGGCCCTCGACAGAAAGTTCCAAATGGCCTTCTGGAGATAAATATAACTCTGGGGCCAGACCATCTAAAGTTCCTCCCACAGAATTTCCTCCTGGCCTCGTGACGTGGAGACCGTTGGAAGAAGTTGTCAGTACACATCCACCATCAAAGAGGAAACCGACCAAGGTGTATTCCACGAAACCCTTATTTGGAAGTTCGACGACAAGACCTAAAACTTCGGAATCGCCGAGTACCTCTTCTGTCACGCCCACACCAAGAACCAAACCTACGAGCGCGCAATCAGAATCGTCAACATCTGTAACCAGGAGGAAGACTAGACCAACCAGACCCCATGGAGTCACCGGTTCGAAGAGGAAAACACGTCCAACGAAACCTTATGCGGTAAGAAATTCTACATCTTCACGCGTAACTATGCGTAAAACAAAGCCGACAAGGCCTTACCACAGACCGACCAGACCAGTCACTGAATCCACGAAGAGTTCAGTGAGGCCTACTCCTCCGAGTTCAACGTCTAAAATCGGAACCTGGTCCAATTTACTTGACAGAACGACTAAGCCGCTCACATTCCCGACACGTAGAGGGACCATTTCGACGAAAAAACCCGGTCGTCCATCTACGACTTCAACAACACCTAGAACCACTGAGGCTGAGTCAACTAGAAGACCAACGACACA
This sequence comes from Dolomedes plantarius, assembly GCA_907164885.2. Classification (NCBI taxonomy): domain Eukaryota; kingdom Metazoa; phylum Arthropoda; class Arachnida; order Araneae; family Dolomedidae; genus Dolomedes; species Dolomedes plantarius. The sequence continues at coordinate 169,316,399 of OU015496.1, read as the reverse complement.
GTATGTTCCTCCCAAACGGCCGGCAACAGTAGCTACGCCAAGACCAACTGCTGAACCTGTTAAGACACGCAGACCTCCAGTAGTAGCTTCTCAAACGCAGCGACCAGCTACAGTTCAGAGTCCAGTTCGAAGACCAACACCAACAAGTGCTCCCACACGAAGAACAATGCCGACAAAACGGAGACCAATAAGACCTACCACCGCTGCGCCCACAACAAGGCCTACAACTTTATCAACAACTCCTTCGACTACTACAAGGCGAACTACACCAACCACCACTACGACAACTACTACGACCACTACAACAACCCCACGGCCCACAACGGTCACGGTGGACGTATCTTCAGAAGGAGAAATCACCTTCCCACCCTTTCCAGGCGTGACTCACAAGTCGACAGAAAAGCCAATTGGGATAAATGATATCCGGAGAACCTCTTTGAGACCTAAGCCGACAACTACCACTACAGAATCCACCTCGCCAGTAACAGCACCGAGCACACCAGAGCCTTCAACAGAACGTACCACAACAACTGAGAAAACAATTCCAAGCCAGGACTACACAAAAGGTAAGGCTCCTACACAACAGGATATGATTGCTCTTTGAATGCAACTAGAAGTTAACTTGTAGTTCGTGATATCCATTTGTATTGTTCTTTGGCATTATTTTTAAAAGCTGTAGTCAGAACTAAAGTTTGTTATTTGATTGCGAGATATAATGAACTTGGGATTGGCATGAAAAATGTTATTCTGATAATGATATCAGACTCTTTGTTTCGGTCAACGTAATGAATGGGGATAAATCAAGATGTGATTTCAAATTTCATTTTCATACGACTGGAATATTTTTCAGTAATACAATGTTTGGCTAAAAAAAGCTCAAGTACTTAGACTAAAAGAATTTTCGCCCAGTGAACAAATTTCTGGTAGTAATGACATTTCTGTGGAGGCAAATAATGATTTTCTTCTGCTATCCCAAGTTCAGACTATCATCGACAGCTAGACATGTATTCGTGGTAAGCATTGTGTGTGCATGTATTTGTGTAGTTATAGTAAACCTCTGTGTATCAGTCTTGCTTATTGTTCGGTTGTAGTTCTCTTGTTACAAAAAGAGATAAAGCGTTTTGATTGTGTATTCATGCAATCTCACGTTTGAAATCTTAACCTTATATTGCTTTTATATGCTTGCTTTATGCTTATATGCTGAATTAATTGTTGCCTTTAATGCTTGCATTCGAGCTCTGGACGAAGTATGATGCTGTCATCTTCGGAAAAAAAGCTTTGCTTCTAACTAGGATTTTATCACCTCTGCTTTAATTCAGGTGGTTGCACTTCAGCGCACCTTCTGGGACGTTTTCTTTTCACCTCGAATTGATGACTGCTGTCATATAGGAGATTTTCTTTTATTAGTCACAAATGCTAACTACACTTTTGTCGAATTTCCGATAATTAGTACCTTTAACCAAATCAACTACGGCGTAAGCAAAATTGACAGAGTCGAAAAGGAAAATTTTATAATCTTTGTCCACATTACCACAAGAACTGATGACTCAAGCGGATTTTAGTTTCACAGCTGTGGTGAAGAGACTTGATATCACTTGAGAACTCCAGTTAAATAGAGATTTTTTCCATCAATTCAGATATGGGGACATTTCTTGCACAATTCCAGTATTCAGTACCTTTTTGAAACAGAAGTAGGTAGGCATGAGACCAAATTAATAGAAACAAAAGGGAAATTTTTAAAATTTCCTCAAAATCCGAAGAATCGGCAATAAAAGTGACATCAGATATGTTTCACACCAGAAATAGTTTAAAAAAGGAAATTAAATTCACACAATATATTAAAATTTTTGTTAGCCGAGATTAACATAGAATAAAACGACATTCGCCGCAGTTAAAAATTCTTGAATTTGCTTTACATTATAAAAATAGATACTTTTGCTGTGTTTCTAAACCCTTTACAGAAATTTGTACATATTTAAAAAGGTCTGTGAACGGAATTAACCAAACTGGACCGTTCTCAATGTCCATTAAGAAGTATTTACAATGTGTTTTTGCATATTAAAAAGATTTTGCAAAATTTTATGTAAATGTTAATAGCCCAAAATCCCTAAAAAGGCATAACCGAAATTAAGATTTATTAGCAAAGAACGTTAGTTCTTCGAAAAATATAGTTAATTGCGGTACATTAGTACATAAATTCTCACTCTCGTTTGTTTGGTTATTCACAAAATCTTTTGCATAGGCTACCTAATGTAAGCTTGTTAAATTCAATATAAACTAAAGCAAGTTTCCTATATTAATTTTGATGTAACATCTTCAAGTTAGTCGAAGTTGATAGTTCTACGTGAATTTATAATAGTGATATTAAATAACTGATTTTATGATTTAACATTTTTGATCCATAATACTGAAAATAAGGAAAACTGTGAGGTATCAAGTCAAAAGACTGAGTTCCTTCTGTAGCTCAATTATAAATGAACCCCATTCTCTAAAATTTATTCTAATTCTATAGCTTTCGTAGAATCGAATTACCTCTATTCCATTCTCTTCACAATCACTTTGTCCTTCGCTCTCCTTAACAGCTACCAATATCATCGATTTGGTTTGTATATTTTCTAGGATATGTAGTTGAAAGATACTTTTCAATTGTAATAAATCTTTAGACGTCCGCGAAAACTTCTGAAGCAGATACTGGTCAAGGGCTCGAACTGCAAATTTGCGTTAGAAGTAGTGTTCACTAATTTTGAATTTTTTTTCATATTTTCCCCATGCATTGACAGAAAGCTCTGATGCTCAAACTCTGACAACGGAAGACATTTCCAACACCTCAACTGACTCAAGTGATGAGTTAGACTCTTCGACTCTTAACCCAAACATCGCTGTAACTACAAAACACGCAGGAGACACGACTGAGCAAAGGTTTACTATGACTACTAACATTAAAAGTACAATTCATGACCAAACTTCTGTAGCGTACCGTCCACAAGTTTTATACGATGCCTTCGGTAACGAGATCGTCTTAGATGATCTTTCGACTTCGTCAGAGGAAGAGAAGACCACGAGTTCCTTTACGATGGCAATTGTCGATAAAGAAACTAGTTCGTCAGAAGCAACTGAAGTCAAAGACGTAGAAACGACAGAGAATTCTAACGAACTGACAGAAACAGAAACTGAGAGTTTTGATTCTTCCCCTTTAGTTTCTACGATAGGAAGTAGCGGAACGCCTCTTATCTCGACCATCCAAGAACAAACAACTTTGACGGTACCAATATATGAAACAACATTTAGCGGTAGCTCTACTGATGATATTACTACAAGCGATTCAAAAGAATCATATGACACAACATTAATGGAAACGTCTAGTCAATCACAGTTCACAGATGAGGATTTGTCGTCAAGAGATTCCAACAAGCATTCTTCCCCTCCACATGATTTGCTAACAGGATCTGGCGATTTCAACAAGGAAGGCACTCTAACGACTATCATCGATATTCAAAGTCATTCTCAACCCTCTAATCATAAGCAAAAACCTAAACCTATTGTCGCAAGTCATACAATTTACCAAACAACAGAAACTAATATTGACAAAGATAGCCTTTCGCAACCTACTAGTCATAAACAAAAACCTAAACCTGTCGTTAGTCACCCGACTTACCAAACAATAAAAGGTCACATTGACAATCATAGCGTAGTATCAACTTCAAATAATGTACCTTCTGAAGGTAATATTCATCCAGTTCATGTATATGATGACGATCTTTACGACATATATGATTACTATGAAGATTTATTTGAAAACGACTTCGATCTTTCGAAAGCAACGACCATCAGAGGTCCTGATATTTTCCACCAGATGACGGATGGCCCGAAATCCACGATACCTCCACTTGTTGTACAAGAGTCAATTCATCAAGAACATACATATCCTACAGATCAGAATGAAGAAGACAAGCTCCACACGTTCATTCCGAGTAAAGAAGATTTTCCAACTTCATCCACAAGTTCACCAATGACCGAGAAAAAGGAAACACCTAAACCATTTTTCCCTACTATACCGTACGAGGCAAATTTTTTTTCTAAATCCACACCAGCTACCAAGAACAAACATTCGCAAAAACCATTTCTTCCGACAATACCCTTTGAGGCTCATATGGCAACGAAAACGGAAATACCCACGAAAGAACAGTTTTTTGACACTGAATACACAACTATCCCCTATGACGTTAATTTCATTGACAAAGCTACGACTGTCACGGTGAATGAAGAGGTAGAAGAAAGTACAGAAGGCGATCCGATCCAGAGTATGAAAACTACCGTAGTTACTATCGACAACCATCGACCTCCAGTTTCTACAATGGAAACTGATGATATGAAGTTCGAATCAACCTCCAATCTTCCTATTTCAGATACCTCAAGTGAATACCCATTCCCTACCATTTACATGAAACACACCACTAAATACCCTCCACATATCGAAACATTTGAAAAAACCACAGAAACAACGACTTCCGATCAATTTTCAACATTCAGACCATATCCCACTTACATTCCTTTCCACACACAAACGGGTCCTTCAGAAACCGTTTTCGAAGAAGGAGATGATTCTAAACTAACGACTCAAACTGATAGACCGACAGTTAAATACCCATTCCCTACCATTCACATGAAACATACCACGAAACGCCCTTCTTATCCTGACACAGTTTCTTTCCATGAAACGTTCAGTCCAGAAGTAATACCCGAACAAACATATCAAGAAACAAGCGCTTACACTAGCCCACAGTTTTTGCAAGACATTACCGAATCTCACACCCAGAGCCATGCTTCAATCAGCCAAAGTTTTAAACCAGAATCCACAGTATATGATGCTGAAAACAATGATGCAGGCCATTTCACCCACGACTCAACTGATGCCGAATTTTCTGAGAACGCTGTTGACGGAGCTGGGAGTACACTTGCCCAAACGATACACGAGAGCCTGCCTGTGGCTGAGAAATGGGCAAGTAGCGTAGAGACACTGCCCGACTATACTTCAGAGGAAACCGAAGAGACATTCGTAGAAATGACTCAGTCAACCCCCGTTACTACTAGAGCGACAACAACAATCCAACCCAAGACAACTGAGCAAGAAACCACTCCGGTTTCCGTAACGACTACTACAGAAGTACCAACTACGACAGAGAAACGAAAACCCTGCACCGCAATGCCAAATCCAACAACCACCCCAACTGAACCAACCACTCCAACTGAACCAACCACTCCAACTGAACCAACCACTCCAACTGAACCAACCACCCCAACTGAACCGACCACAACAGATGCGTTTCCAATTGTAACAGAGATAGACCTTGCATCTGCGGATTACAAATCAGGTAAGACTGCGTATAAATGGAAAACCTGGATAATCGGTTTTGAATCCTTTTTTGAAAACCATTTTGGGATGATTTTGTGGTAGTTTGCAGCTCTAACAAATGCCATCATTTCTTTAACATATTAAAATGATTATACTGTTAATGTTACTGTTTCTTGAATTGCTCCAACTCAATTATAAAACTTTTCTACCTGATGGAACTAGGTTTCTCTTCTATTGTATTAAAAGTAATTTAAAAATTTAATATTTTCATTTTTTATATTCTAGATTGTAAGGTACATAAATTTTTGTTCTAAATGTAGTTCATAATGTCTTATTCAGTAGTGAGACATATTTTAAAACGATTGTAATGGTAAATTAATATGGCTTCTGTGTGCACCTTGATGAGTATCAATATATATGCATAATTAAACGGGAGAATCATAAGATTATTTCCTATAAAATTTGAATTCAGAGACTTTAGGCATTTTTCGTAAGTATTAAGACTCGGGTTATAAGGCCCATATTTCTAAATGTATTTGTCTACACTTAATTTTAAGCAATCGCATTCTGTTTGCAAAAACAGTGTTTTTAAGCCTTTTTAAAAATAATTATTATTTTTAAAAATTATTTTTAAATCAGGTAATTTATTTAAAATTTTCCCATTACTATAGTGTAAACATAATTTCCTCCAATTCTAAATTTTTTTCCCTAAACTGTAAACTTAACTGATGGTTTATAAATTTTTAAAATTTTTCCACCTGGGAAGTGCAAAATTTTGACACTGACGTTGCCATGGATACGAAAA